>RDPX01000158.1:722368-866207 GCA_003991215.1 Morbakka virulenta
CGTGAGTCATACTAGCAATATGCTCGTACGTACCAGTTAATCCAGGCGTAAATCCTTTTTGGATACTTGCCTCAATGTAGTTGTTTTTGACTAAAAACTCAAATACACGATCTCGTAGTAAAGAAGTAAATATTTTCAACATAACAGGTTCTAAAGTGATAGGTCTGAAATTACCTGGGTCTGACTTTTCCCCCTTTTTGTATATAAGGATTGTAGCGGCTTGTTGCCATAATGATGGTATAGACTTACGCTTAAAAACTTCGGAACAAATAACTGTAATGTAACTTCGAAGGTGGGGGCACCTTTTCAGACTTATTACTGGGATTTGATCTAAAGGACATGGACATCCAGAGGACTTCAGTCGTTTAATGATTCTGCAGATTTTGTTATATGATGGTGGAGACAAATCAAATTCATGCGTAGGGTTAATAATAATAATAATATTAAATGATAAGGTTGAAGAATTTTGGATGAATATTTGGGGAAAGGAAGACAATTTTAATGCTGAAGCAAGTTGGATAGAGAGGGAGGTAGAGCAAATAAAAGAGATCAAAGGTCAGAAATGGATTGACATCACGGTTGAAGAATTGCAAACAGCACTTGAAAAGTCCCATAAGTGGAAATTCTCAGGTATAGACAAGACACCAAACTTTTGGCTGAATTCCTTATCGAAAACCCATATGAAATTAGTGCAGTCTTTTAATAAAATTATGTTTAATCCTGAAGCCATATCACACTGGTTAACTGAAGGAATTACTTATCTTTAACCAAAGTCCGAGGATACCCAAAATCCAAAAAATTATCGTTTAATTACCTGCCTCACAACTATCTACAAACTTTTAACATCCATTATTACTAATAGAATGTACAATTTCCTTGAAAACAATGACATTCTCCCCCATGAACAAAAAGGGTGCAACCAAAACTCCTGTGGATGTAAAGACCAGCTCTCAATCAACAAAATGATTTTAGAAAACTGTAAAAAGAAAAGTAAAAGCCTCAGTACAGATTGGATAGACTACCGCAAAGCTTTTGATAGTATCCCCCATGACTGGATACTCAGACGTCTTGACATTTATAAGATCTCTCCCGTAATCTCCAACTTTCTCGAGAACAGCATGGCAGGTTAGAATAGGCGTCCTCTTCTTTCACATTCAACGGGTACTAATCAGTCTAATAACATCAGAATTAAACGAGGTATTTTCCAGGGAGACTCCCTTTCTCCCTTCTATTTTGTATGTCTTTGATTCCTCTTTCTAATGAATTGAATAGCACTGGATATGGGTATAAGATCGTTGAGAAAATTATCAATCACCTTTTTTACATGAACGATTTAAAGTTATTTGCCAAAAATGATCGTGAATTAGAAGGTTTGCTTACTGCTGTTAAAGAATTCAGTAGCGACATTGGCATGGACTTTGGCTTGGAAAAATGCGCCAAAGCAACTTTCCTTAAAGGCAAACTCTCTCAAACTTCATCCATAAATCTTGACATCAACACCACCATTAAAGCATTAGATCCAGACTAAATTTACAAATATCTAGGCGTAAACCAAGATGACGGCATCAAACATTCCACCATGAAAGAGAAAATCCGTAAAGAATATTATAGACGCACGAGAATGGTGCTTAAATGCAGAGTTAAATGCAAATAATATAATAGAGACTATTAATACGCTTGCGGCCCCTGTCGTCAACTATAGTTATAACATCATTAATTGGAACATGCTTGATTTGCAAAGAATGAATGTTGAAACCAGAAAATTACTTACAGCAAACAACATGTTACACCCCAAAGACAAATCCCAGGGGAACCTTCTTTGCAAGAAGTACAGAAAATTGTTTTAAACGGAACTGCTCATTTGCTTCGACGAGCTCTCTCTATTTAATTTTATTACCAAACCTTCCTTCACTCTAGGTCACTGGTAGTGACCAGGTGCTGGATTTCAATAAAACAATTAAAATAAAATTTGTAAATAATAATAATAATAATAATAATAATAATAATAATAATAATTATTATTATTATTATAATAGCCCCACTCCAACTCCACTTCTGATGTCATCATTTCTGATCCTATCCCTCCTTGTCACGCGTGTTGCCCAGCGCAGCATTCGCATTTCTGATCCCTCCATCTTCCCTTCCTGGCTTTTGGTGAGCGGCACTGTCTCCATCCCATAGAGCATTGCAGGTCGTACCACAGTTCAACACACCTTGCCTTTGATCTTCTTTGGAACGTGTTTGTTGCATAGAACCCCGCTTGCCTTCTTGCAGCTGTTCCATCCAGCCTGGATCCTCTTGTTTACCTCCTCGCTTCCTCCATCACTCTGGATTGTTGAACCTAGGAATTTAAATTCTTTTACTTCAGGCACTTCCTCTTCGCCAAGCTTCATAAATGGTAGGACAGCTTTCTTGTTCAGGCACATGTACTCCGTCTTTGTTCTGCTCACCTCCAATCCTCTCTTCTCTAGCTCATTCCTCCAACTTTCAATTTCTTGCTCTGCTTCTGCCTTGGTTTCATTTACTAACNCTTCTTTGGAACGTGTTTGTTGCATAGAACCCCGCTTGCCTTCTTGCAGCTGTTCCATCCAGCCTGGATCCTCTTGTTTACCTCCTCGCTTCCTCCATCACTCTGGATTGTTGAACCTAGGAATTTAAATTCTTTTACTTCAGGCACTTCCTCTTCGCCAAGCTTCATAAATGGTAGGACAGCTTTCTTGTTCAGGCACATGTACTCCGTCTTTGTTCTGCTCACCTCCAATCCTCTCTTCTCTAGCTCATTCCTCCAACTTTCAATTTCTTGCTCTGCTTCTGCCTTGGTTTCATTTACTAACGCAACATCGTCCGCAAACATCATGTTGTGTGGGCAGTCCCTTCTCATGTCGCCTTTTAGCTCGTCCATGATTATTGCAAATAGCAAGGGACTTAGGGCTGAACCTTTATGTAAGCCCACCTTCACCTTGAAGGGCTCTGTGGTACCAACAGAGCAGCGCACCACCGTTTCACAGTTTACGTACATTTCCTAAATTGCCTTCACATACTTTGCATTTAGTCCTTTCTTCTTATACAATACCACAGCTCCTCCCTTGGTACCCTGTCGTAGGCCTTTTCAAGGTCGATGAAAATAAGGTAAAGCTTGGCCTACTCTATACTTCTTAGCAATGGTACGCAGTGCAAAGATAAGGTCCACTGTGCTCCTTTTAGGCATGAAACCAAACTGTTGTTCGCCAATTTCCACCTCTTCTCTGATCCTGGCCTCTACAACCCGCTCCCACAGCTTCATCGTGTGGCTCAGACGTTTGATTCCACAGTAGTTCACTCAGCTCTGAACATCTCCTTTACCCTTGAAGATTGCTACTAGTGTGCTTTGCCTCCACTCGTCGGGTATCTGATTCGTCTCTGGGATGTCATTGAATAGCGACACTGGGAAATCAAGGCCTTTATCACTCAGGCTTTTCCATTCTTCTACTGTTATCTCGTCTGGTCTCACTACTTTTACATTCTTCATTTTGTTTAGAGCCTTCTTCACTTCTTCCTTACAGATCCTTGGCACAGCCTGTTCCTGGCTTTTTTCTTCTCGGACCCTTTCTTCCTGTGGGTTTTCTTCATTCATTAACCTTTCAAAATAACTTTCCCATCGGTTCAGGATGTCTTTCGTTTCCTGTAGCACCCTCCCATCTTCATTCTTCACCATCCTGACCTGCTGGACGTCCTTAACTGCTCTGTCCATTTGCTTTGCTATCCTGTAGATCATCCTTTGTCCATCGACAGTGCCTAGGTTCCCGTATATTTCTTCGTATGCCTCGTGGTTTGCCCTGGCTATGACTGTTTTTGCCTCTCACTTTGCCTTGATGTACTCCTCCCTCTTCCTATCACTCCCATCCTTGTGCCAAGCTTTGTAGCTTTCCTTCTTCTTCTTGATTACATCTTGGACTTCTTCACACCACCACCAAATCTCCTTGTCCTTTCCTTTTCCTCCTGTGCTTTTCCCCAGTACCTTCTCAGCAACACTTCTGATAGCCCCAGCTATCGTCTGCCAGTCCACAGGCAGCTCCTCACCAAGCTTGGACAATTCAGCCAGGAATTTGGCCTCCATCTCTTTGTCTTGCAGCCTCCGCCATCTTATCCTTGTTGGTTTTATTTGGGGTGCCTTCCCTGCTGTCCTTCACTTCAAATCGCACACTACTGGTCTGTGCTGGTTTGTCACACACTCGCCAGGGATAACTTTACAGTCTGTCACCTCCTTCAGTTTTGATCTCCTATATAGTATGTAGTCAATCTGAGTGTTGGCATTCCCGCTGGAGTATGTCACCTTGTGTCGATCTGCCTTCTGGAAAAAAGTACTTGTGATGGCAAGATCAAACCTTGTTGCAAAGTCTACTATCCCCTCTCCTGCAACATTCCTTCCTCCGTACCCATGCTTGCCCATCACACGCTTTACTCCCATGTTTCCATCGCCCACGTGCCCATTTAAGTCTCCTCCTACGAACAGCCGGTCATGTTTTGGCGATTTGGCGATTGCTTCATCAAGAGCTACCCAAAATTCGTCTTTCTCGTTATCTTGACATCCGACCTGGGCGATGTAAGTACTCACTATACAGAAGCCCTCACCCTCTATTTCCAATATCATCCACATCACTCTGTCTGACAATCTCACAACTTCTACCACACCTGCCACTAGACTCCTGTCCAAGATGATACCATCTCCATTTCTAGTTGTGCTTGAACCATGGTAGAACACTTTGTAGCCTACTCCAATTTCCTTTGTTGTCGATCCTTTCCATTTAGTCTCCTGCACACACAACACTTTGGTCTTCCTCCTTTACATTAGATCCGTTACTTCTCTGGCTCTTCCTGACAGACTTCCTACTTTCAGGGACCCCATTCTGATGCTGAACTTCTTCAGTTGCTACTTCTTTCTCCGTCGCTCACTTGCCTTCTTGCCTCCTCTCCTTTTCACTTTACCAGTCGCATAGTTTCCATTGCCCCGCTGGTTTCCCAAGGCAAAGGCGGTCGTTGTTAACCCGGGCCTCGACCGATCCGGAATAAAAGTTGAATTTGTTGTCATTCGCTCATGGGGTTTGAAAGGGTCTTTTACGGCCAGATGTCCTTCCTGACGCCAACCACAGTTTTTGGCAGTGGACCTAGCCTTTGATCAAAAGACCTAAACTCACAAGGCAGTGAGTGGCTATCCTTGGCCGGTGGCTTCTCCATTTAAGCTCCTACGCCCAAGAAAGCGCCGCTCCCACTCAGGCAGGACGGGTTGACAGAATGAAGGCTCCGTAACCAAGTGAGGGATTGCTGACCAGGTAGTACGCCTTGCCAAAGGGCGACCCTGGGGCTGTGCAGGACATGGTTGTCCACACCCTGAGGTTCTGGCAGAACCCGCATACTTGACAACCATTTGATGACACACCTAAAGAAAGAACTATGTAGGAGCCTTGTTAATATTGGGTAGGCTTAGACACTTGGGATCAGTATAAGGTATCTGAATGTCAAGAATAATGGTACTGCGGTAGCGTTGTTTATGGAGTATGCCTATCTTAATAATTTTGTTCACAAATGACTTATATTAACAAAATAGCTGATTGACTTCAGGCATGTCTAAGGAGTCAATGCAAGCTACTGGAAAGTGTTGAAAAATTCTTAACTACCAACGCTGCATGAAATGCTTACACCGCAGTGACAGACAGTACTCTATTAATTTTGATTATTTGATACCAAAACACAAGTATTCAACATGAGGTCGTTGCAAACCTTGCGTGAAAAGTTATTCAAGTACCTCCAAATAGTAACCGTACAGGAGATGAACAACTATATTGGGTAACGGTGACGCACATGATGGAATAGTGCTCACACCATCCCACGGGATTTATGAAAAAAGGATTGTTGTCATTGCGGGTAAGTCTGAAAGAGAAGGCTATGCATTGGGTTAAAGACTAAAATATCTTCATAAGGTACTTTTAAGTTTCTGAAATAGATGACAAAAAGAATACTCATTGCTTCGTAAGAAATAACATCAAATCCATACTATTTTGAACAGACGGTTCAAAATCTGTGAACGTAGTAGTCAGTCAAGATAAAAATATAGAAGGACGACAGTGGCATGAAGAGACAGTAGAATAATTGATTGTTGGTACAAACAATGAAAATTGATGTTCATGGCTAAAACTATCAATGAATACAAAGAAAATGTTCTTTTTCTTTCTGCTTTAAATTTATTTCTGCTGGAAGTCACTTTCGACCAGGCAGGAGGAACAGCTGTTCCTTGGCGTCTTGGCTAGGGGCAGCAACCAATGTCCGTTACCAATGAGGAGCCACAATTGCGCTAGGTAGCTCCGATTCACCCGATGGTACAGCTTATTTCGGGAGAGAGGAAGAAAGGGGTGATGGAAACATTCGTGACGCAAGGGAATCCCCATAGACAGACTTGGATATGATTGATAATTAAGTACTTACTGATCTCTTGACTTAAGTCTTATGTCAGAAGTACCATACCTGAGGGGTAAATACTTGAATATTGCGGTATTAATGAAGTCAAAGATTATGACTGAAAATGAAGATCTTTTATTTTGCGAATAGTTTTGTTGTTGTAAATAAGGTACGTCTTAAATTTTAGCCTGATTTATTCTTCTGCACTTGACCAAAAATATTTTACCAATTTGGATAAACACAGCTCATTTTGTATTGTTTAGTTCAGTTATTGAAAGTTTTGTATATTATTTTAAAAGTTTTGGGCTCTTTAGAACTAAGTACACTACTTTTACCCCTCTAAATTATTAACCTACCTATTTTATTGAAATTCTTCTGAACCAAGAAACCTTTTCTAGCATTCAGCGCTAAAATTTAATACTGCTCCATGGATTGGAGTAGTGAATACTTTCTTATTGATCCTCGTTCTACTTAAAACCTAAAACAAAGTGTCATGCAGTTTTTCAGTCCTCATCAAGAGACAGAAAAACAACGAACGACGGTGTTATGCAACAATGTCAATTACGTAATCAAGAAGCAAAAGCACAAAACACCCCTTTCAAACAGTAATTGGAGCTTAGTAGGTAAAATGGTAAGGGTGTCTGGTACCTGTACAGGTGGTTCGATGCTAACTAGTCCAATATTAAGATTAAAAAAGAATAAACTAGGATTTTGATGAATCAAAAGTGTTTCTGTGCATTCATAGTTGGTACCTGCTTCATTTACTGTAGGTGAGTGTTTAGTCAAGTGCTAAATATAGACAGTGGTTGGCTCGTTATTATTTTCTCAGGACCAAATGTATGCTAATTTTTCTACAATGTTCTTTATTTTTGTGTATTATTACAAATTCGGACGACAAGAAAGATTGAGTGCGTTGGAGACTTATTGTCGAAAAGCATATTGAGAGAGGCGAGGAGAGAAAAGATATGTCAAGGCAAGTGAAAAGGGCAGGGAGACAGGTGTAAATAGACACAACCCAAGTAAAACCAGGCTACATAGTCAGAAACTGCAGTAGCGTCTGCCTGTCTGGTATCGGGCGCCATACTCAAAGACCACTCTACATAAGCAAAAACTAAAGAAAAGTTAGGTACTTTCCTTTACCTCGTTTATCAACTGATTACAAATACAGCAGTTTTTCTCTCCTAAGTTATCTTGCGCATAGTAGTAGAAAGTAAGTGTAGCTGCTACATGTTCATACTGTTTACTTATTGTTATTGGATATAACGGTAGTTAAAACGAAACAAATTAAGTGGCAGCTTTCCTGCACTGATATGGTTATTATTACCTGAAAATAAACTCAACAAACTCGTTCGAAATAGTATAAGTAATTTCTTTCAATAGTCCAACTGGGTCAAAGTACTCACTTATTAGAGGGTGGAATCCTTTCCAAAGCCTCTGTAATATAATTTTAACCTCGTGATGACCTCAGTGAGTATGCTCATACTCACCAAGGAAGCGAATTAAATCACTTAATATTCCAGGATCTCTTCATTTCCATTCGTCGCCTTATCATCGTGTACTGTACATTATTGTGGATCTTCTGTTTACCGCCAGAGATTCTCAGAGATCGAAAATCTAGTGCCATTTATATAACTTTGTAGTGCAGAGCACTTCCTCCTCAGCATTTATTTTGCGTTATTTGGTTGATTTTTGAGATTCAAGTAACTTTTTTGAAATAATTGGGATGATCTAAGTGATTAAGAGAACAATTTGAACAAGTTGGTCCAGTGCCAGCACAGTGAGCTAATACAAGGAAAAATAAGGTACGCAAAGGATATGAAATATGAACTTCAGCGCTTCGAGCTTCAGTACACTGTGGTCAGTTGGCAAGGCTTTCATTAGGATAGCAAAAAAAAAAATATATAAAAAATTGCACTGCCCTTTAGTACCATTAGCTTTTAGCCCAGCAAGATTGTAAAGCTGAAAAACAGAAACAGAAAGCGCAAAACAATTATTTAGCGTTAGCTCAAAATGTCTGCGCACAAATTCTATTATTGGTAAAGGAAGAAGGATAAAATGCCATGCATACACAAACCCAAACCAAAACGTAGAGACTTCGAGTCTGCTGTAGTCCTAAGGTTTCAGGTTGGGGGTAGCTGAATGACTACGTATTAGTGACTTCAATAAATCTCATTCACACGAAGTCACACTGATATTTTTATTAATTTTGTTCGTGTAGCTTGAAAGACAAAAAAGAAAATAGAATTGCACTAAACCAGATTCAAATCAAGTGTCTTTGGATTCAATGATCTTCTATGAACCAGCGGATCAACATATATAACCAGATCATATAGGCAATGTGATCTACCATTTCCTATTTAAGTCCTAATCCCCCTCTTTCGATAGTAGTCTCACGAAATTAATTTTAGAAATAGTAAAACAATCAAATCAAAACAGTGCTGAAGCAAGACGTCAGCCAGCAATAATTTCCACCCAGAAAGTAAACCAACACTACTGTTGTTTGTACTGTATATAATTTCAGCAGTAGGACTACAGCGTCCAGGAAACTCAGTCATTTAAGTGGCATTTAAGCACGTTGAAACAACTTGCAGGAAGATTTGACAAGTTCCACTAAATCTGCGTCAGCAACGACGACTTTCACCGATGTATTTTAACAAATCTAATAGTTTCTCTCCATAAAAATTTGCCGTTGTTTAAATCTTTTATTTCGCAAAAAGTGGTGTTATGCCCAAAGTACCCTCTGTGATGCGGATCCTGCAGACTTAGCTTAAAACATGCAGCTAAAGTTACCATGAATAGTTCTGTCACTTTTATGACTTAATTTGTTTGGTATTTTTGAAAGGACAGAGATTTCCCTCTAGTTTACTTGAAGTATTGATTTCAGAGCATTTAAATCACTGAATCAAAACCACCAACCGGGAATAGTCGCTTTCTATTTTTAAAACGGAAATATCATTTCCCACGAAATAAAACGATTTCTAAGCTAATAATAATACGACACTGGAAAAAAAAAAGATCAAGGAAATAACTTATTTCTTGTTTGACACTCAATAAGTGTACTTTAAGCAATGCGTGTTTGCTCGTAAATATTGTAAAGTCTGGGGCAGAAAATAGAAATTTCATGCATTTCATTGTAATCAGTCGAGAGTCCATCTCGTTGGATATTGTTCCGCTTAAAATTCCAAGTTGTAAAAAGTACCGCAGAACCTGAAAAAACACTTTTCAAACCTTTATTGAAAGATAAGGTCAGGATCTAAAAAATCATAACCAATCAGTTTATATTCAGGAGCTTAACATTCTATTGTATTTGATAACTTTTTATCCGACATTCTATTTTCCAACTGGTAACGTTTTGGGACCAACTCATTGATTATTTTACTTTGGAGAAAAACACGCACGTTTTTCTACATTAACTAAAAACATGGCAATAAGAACCAACACGAATTTTATTTATACTGTTTAAATCGGGGGATATGCAACCTTTTGCAGCCCTAAAAGACAAGAAGAACATATTAGATAGAAATTCAGGTTTGTGAAATAATGATGGCATCTATTATTTCTGTCAATTTCACTCTTCCATGAAAGTAACAAAGATCCATTAACCCTCGACATTACTGAAACGTTACGTGGAGAATAAAACAATAACTTCATTTAAATTTATTTCGAATTTGTAGTCTGAAACGGTTAAATCTTAAGACAGAGACAAAATAATAATTCATCTTTATTCTTCGATTTTGAATGTTAGTCTGAAAGCCATTATGTACAACAGGTGACTATACTCCGAAATCCTACCACAATATAAATAGGTAATAATAAATGAATAGAACTTAAACTCAGATAATACCAATGAAAATATACAATTAATACTATTAATGGGATATGGATATATGTATGAATGTATGCATGTAAATATATGTATATAAATTCTTTATGTTTAAGTGCACGGAAAAAATACTGTTTTGTGCAAGTTTCATGCATCCTCAGCAATCTTCAGACAAAGAATTAATTATATATATATATTGTATATATATATTATCTATAAATATGCACATATATATTATCTATCTATATATATATATATATATATATATTATGATGCCGATATCATGATGTTTGGTGATGTGTGGAGATCCTATGAAACCATGGCTAGAGGTGTTTCATTTTTGAATGGATTTGTTCTTGGATTGAATAAAATTTAACAGTGGAAGAAGTGAATATTGATTTTTTTGTCCCTTCAATTGAAAATGGTTATTTCTTTTTGTATTTGTTTAATATATCTTGGTACACAAGGTTTCTTTCGTAGTTTCGTAGTTTATTTTCTATCTCAAAACTGGTTCTCATCCTTGATCCTAAATTCACCAAGAAAGGGGTGTAAATTTGTGTCAATCCAAGGACTTAGTATTTTCAAAATGGAGTAGTTTTATTCCCTTAGTAAAAGGTTTTTGAAAAAAACCCGAATACACCTTTACAATAGCTGAGGATCATAAAGTAACAAAAAACGTATCTTTCTTTCTTTCTGCAAGAGAAATTTCATACACTTGCATTTTGTTTCTCAAACAAGAATTTATTTATTTGTTTTTACATGGCTTGTACAAAATTGCAAATAATAAAATTGCTTGAAAACTAATTGAAAATAATGAAATAATATTATGGATGTCAGTGAAAAGGGTAGCATTAAAGTGGAATTTCAGTGAAAAGGTGCCGAATTAGAAGTACAATGCCAGTGAAACCTATCAATTACTCTGAATTAGGATAAATGCCACTTTTTATGTAGGAGTGCACCCTCAGGGGGACAGGTACTATTAAGTATAATCTAATGTGACGCAAAGGGTGAAAGGGGCACTTGCTAGAGGCAAAACTTTTGTTCTCCGACAGTTGACCCTACTTAGTTGGGAGGACAGGCGTATTGGTCCTCATACATCCGCTTAAGTCTTATGTCTAGCTCTACGTGGAGCAACTGGGTACACATCTATAGTTGGTAGATTAAACTATGCGAGGGGGTGGTGTTGACTCTGCGCCACTGATTTGAGGAACTCACCAAAAGACTTAACAGCCAAAGTAGAAAAGTAGAAGGGCTTGCCAACTAGCTTAAGACCAGCTGAACAAGGTAGAGATGGAAAGTGTGCGACAGGTGCAAGAGGAACTAAGATGCGTGCCATACGTAACATTGTGATCGGCACATGGAACACCAGAACATTAAGAGTAGATGTGAAGCTTAAGTAACTGACTGACGAGATTAGATGATATTGCTGAAGCTTCCTTGGCCTGTGTGAAACCAAGTGGAAGTACATCAGAGGAACAACTACCAGCGAAGCCCACAAATTCTTCTAAGGTGTTGGTATGCTTGTCCACAAAGACATTGTGGACACAGTCATTGGATGCATCCCTTTTTCCAGCAGACTTATGGCTATTACCCTCAGAGCAACACCCTTCAACATCACAGTCATCCAGACCTACGTCCCAAAGACGGAATACGATGATGCAGACGTCAAAAATGTCTTTGATAAACTACAAAAAACATTCAGAACGTACCTAAAAGCCATTTAGAGTAATTTAAAGCTAAAGTATGGAATAATGCTCACACCAACTGGCGTAACGTCTGCAAAATCTTTTGCAATTACACGACGAATGAGAGGGATTTGGACTACTAGAGCTTGCTGCCTCTAACAATTTGGTACTTGCAAACACCCTTAACCTCCACAAGAAATCTAGAAGATGGACAAGGCACAGTTTTGACGGTTTTGCTCACTCCTTGGATTCAGTCACTGGTCATCACACTTCGTAAAAAGGACAACTTCCAACAATGCTAGAACTACCGCACCACAGGTCTGATATGTCACCCCACTAAAGTTATTATTAGGGTGATATAGTGTGATGGTTTCAAATATAGACTTCAGTCTACAGCTGAAACCACCAGAACTGGAGGAGACAGCATTTTGTGCGGCACGAAGTAGAACCGAACAAATATTTAACCTAAGACTGATCCGTGAAACATACCTTTAGGACCAGCAAGACTTAAACTACGTGTTTGTTGACTTTAAGAAGGCGCTTGACAGGGTCTTGCGTGCAGGACTGAGGGCAACCATGAGGAAATATAGCATCGATGTCAAAATAATTTTAAACCTGTACGAGAAAGCTGCAAGTGCAGTTTTCCTGAATGGCAGCATAGAAAGCTGGTTCCGTACCATCGTCGATGTGCGACAAGGATATCTCCTGTCCTCCAGTCTCTTTAATATATTTATTGAGAGAATCATGGAAGATGCCTTGGAAGAACAAAAAGAGAAGGTTAGCACTTGAGGTAGAACAATTACCAATCTCCGTATTACTGATGATATCGGCGACAAAGTGGGAAGTGAAGATGAAGTATCATGCCTTGTAAAGCCTTTTGATTAAACACCACCTGTCTGTGGCATGGAAATCAGGGAAGAGAAAACAAAGTTGCTGACCAACAATGTTCAGGGCATCAATGCTTACATCAATTTGGTGACAGCTATAGAAACAGTCAAAAGGTACAATAGCTAGGCTCCATAATTTCCAATGATGGATTTAATCCGGAGATATTGACAAGGATTTTACAGACAGCAGCTTCTTTGGCCAGGTTAAAACCCATCTGGAAGGACCGCAACATCACCCTAAATACTAAAGTCTAACTACTCCAACCCTTCATGTTGTACAACTTCATTTATTTAGGCGAAACACATAGCCTTAATGGAGACCTTAAAAAGAGGATAACAGCAATGAAGACGCTATAGTATCAGAAGAGCCTGGAGATCTCTTACACAGAGCATGTAAGCAATGAAGAGGTTCGTCGTTAAATCCAGCTTGACGAACTCTCGACAACTGTAAAGAAACGGAAGATAAGATGGCACGGGCATGTATCCAGCACATCTGGACTTGCTAAGATTAGTGTGCAAGGTACTGTAAGATACACCAGAAGAAGAGGAAGACAGAGAAGGCGATGGGAAGTTAATATCCGTGACTGGACAGGAATATTGTTTACCGAGTCCCAGCGAGCAGTTAAGGAGAGGGCCAGGTGGAAAAAAGGTGTCTCCATGTCAACATCAGTGTCCTAACGACAACAGATACCAGGGACAGGTGAAAGGTGAATATAACGTAAACGTAGGGTGAAAGTACTGAAGGTTGAGTCAGGTTTGGTTGATGTTGAGGTCGGAGAGAAAACCTTTTCCTGAAAGAACTAAAACGTATAGTCTTAAAAAAAAGTGAAAAATTCAGAATTCTTTTTAACTTTCAATACAACTGCATTATGTATTCTGTCAACGTCTCCGTTTCACTTAAATAATTTATTGTTATAGCTAAAACTTCTGCCTATTTAAACAAGTATTATATATTTTTATAGCAATCTGACTTGGAATGGAAGCAAGGGATAAACCCCGTCTGAAAAGGTATGCTCCAGATATGATAACACACCTAAACAGGTGAACTGGTTTTAATCGTTTTGCCATGGAGCTAACTCACAGGACTATCGGTCAAGCAAGTACGTTAAAATCGAGAGTAATAAAATTTCCGATTGCAAAGGTTCACACAAGGTAGTAGATTTTGGACGCAATTAACTCTCACATTTCATTATTTGGACCTTTATTTTAAGTTTTTAATTCTTAAAAGTTCTTTTTGAATCATCTGATAAAAACTCTTCTTTAAATAAGAAAAATTATACAGTTAGATTTTCTTCGTTTATTCTTTTAAGTACTCGGTTAGTTGTTGTTTTTAACTTTCAAGTGAAGGGTCCAGAATATAACAGTAGAAATGATGCTTTTTAAAAGGAGGTCAACAACGCCAAATGGCTTTTTATTTCTTCTTTGCCCTGAGAAAAATCCTCACTTTTATCACCCATTTTTCACAAAAGTTCATTTAATCAAGGAAGATACTTCCTCACAAATCGGGTATTTTTGTTGTAAGCTTTCACAAATTAGAAAAAGACGATTTCCTGAAAACCCCGTATCTGTTTGTTTATTCAGCTTGTTGAATGAAAATACACCGGCCTCGATATGAAATTGAGATACAACAATGACCAAATGACAAACTAAATGTGTACTATCTTTGAATTCGAGAAAACTTCTAAACCTGTTGAATGAACTTACATGAGCTATCTACGTGTGCCTACAAATATACATCTATTTATATACATATATTGGGGTACATTTCTTTATAAGTATATATTTTTCAATGAAGTGGTTAAGAAATCATTTATCTGCCACTTTCGTATGATGTAGTTCTACAACAGGCTGAAAATTTATTTAAGTGTTTATTGTTTGAAAAAGAGTGATGACTGGGGGCAAGGGGTCACGTCACGACTGACACTTATGAAGTTGGAGAAATTGTTATATAAATATATCTACTTTTGTATAACTATTATGGAATGGAACATTTCCACTGGAGCTTTGCATAGACCTAAGTAGATTTGAAGCCTTTAAGCTAATGTCAGAGAATTCATCCACTTCACTTCAAAAGCTCAGTGGATCTAAATTACCATTTAAGTAATTAGAGCGCATTTTTTGGGGCAAAGGGGTGCGAAACGGTCAAATGCACCCCATGTACATTTTCATTCTGCTTCGGCTTTAAGACTTTGTTAATGCCATATGGAACGTATGTACCCAGGATATACATGACTTCTATATAAATACCAGAAGGTGTGGACATCAATTCTTGTTAAAAATTATGTCTGTCGTTTAAGTAGGTTTTCACCCTAAAAACTGAAACCCAGCATTTTATAGCATCGCCCTCTCTAGTCAACAAGCCCAACGTGGGCGTAGGTTATCCATAACCCTCCACTTTCTGCGACCTTTTGTAGCATGTAAAATCGAATTTGTTTTCATGGCATAATCTTCTGCCATGAATGGGAACATCATTTGCCTCTGTCTTCCTCTCCTTTTCTTTCCTTGAATCATCCTTTAGGTTGTGATTTTTTCTAACACCTCTGTCCTTGTCCCATGACCTATAAATTTTCCCTGCCTTTCACTGATGTCTGTCCATATAGTTCTTCTTGTCTTTGCTATCTGGAGTATTTCATAAATAAAGATAAAAATGAAGACACTCAAACCTCAAGGATCAATATTTTTGATACACACATGAGTTTTTCTATTATAAATTTGTTTTTTTGTAAACTAAATGTGCATAATCAATATAGAATAGTCTTTCATAAAATTCTATGACGAGGAGTCTTACGAGATGCCCAAGTACACTCGATAAAAATTACAACTCTATTCAGAACTTGGCCAGAGCTGGTTGCAACTCAGCTTCTGAATGAAGCAATTAAAAGTAGAACCCAAGCCCCAAACAATGTAGGTTGAAATGTTTCACACTTATGTAGCAGGACGTATGTTGTTTTGGGCTATGTTGAAGCATGATTTCACTGGTTTTCCTCAGCTGTCGGATTGACCGAACTTTATTGATTCCCCAGTTGCACCTGCTGGTTAATTGTGAAATTCACTCATTAGAAAAAGGAGATTAATGCGCGTTTCCTTTGTGTCAAGGCAATTCCATTAATAACGAGAGAACTCAGCAGCAAGCATTAAATCTGATAAGTTTAGCAGCTCTCTCTCTCGTCGTGCTTTTTATCAAAACTATATTTAGTTTTATAACCTTAAATCTTTTTAAAAAACTTTTTGTAAAAAATTTTATTTCAACTTTTACCGCCACAGTCAGCTTTATGCTGAAAAGGTTCCATAGCTGTAAGTGTTTTCAGATTTTGTTAAAACTTTCAGGAGCCCAAAAGATTTTTACAAAGATTAAATTTCATAAAACTAAATATACTTTCGATAAAAAGTACGACGAGAGAGAGCTGCTAAAGTTATTAGGTTTAATGCTTTCTCCTGAGTTCTCTCTAGCTACAGATGGAATTGCCATGACAAGCAAAACTCGCATTAATCTCCTTTTTCTAATAAGCGAGGTTCACAGTTGACCAGCAGGTGTAACTGGAGAATCACTAAAGTACGATCAATCCGTCAGATCAGGAAAAGCAGTGAAATCATGTTTGTAACTTAGCCCTATACAACATAAGCTCTACATAAGTGGAATATAGTTTAATCTGAAGGTTTCAACGAAATCTAAAAATACATGCAGTTATGGCACCTTTTTAGAATAAAACTGACAGTAAGAGTTTAAATAAAATGACTAGCAATATCACACTTCATATTCTTTCTTCAACAAACTAATACATAATTTTCCCGAAGTTCAGAATAAAACTTTTGTACAACACCTGCTCTGATGAAAGAGAGAGAGAGAGAGAGAGAGAGAGAGAGAGAGAGAGAGAGAGAGAAAGGTAGACAGACAGGCAGGCAGGCAGAGATGGAGACAGCAAAAGGAGGAAAGTCACTTGCTTACTGGGCTTATTTTGTTGCTAAAACAGAGAAAATCATCGCTAATTAATGAGTCAAAAGCACCCGTATGAATTCATAATCGGTGCCTACTTTATTATATCTGTGTCTTGATCTCTAAGTGTGTCTAAATGTACAAAATATTCCCACTGTTTTTCCTTCACAACTACCAATAAGTAACAAATAATTAATAGTTGCACTGAAAGGCCGACCGTAGTAAACTTAAAATTGTTTTTACATCAGATAGAGAATATGAAAATAATTACTACGTCTGTGCTAAAATGTGCAACCAATTGGGAGCTCCCATTCATTCATGTCCTTATTAATTATTAACCATTTATAACCGAAACGGCAAACGTTGGAACGGTAAAATAAAATGCCGACTACAGTTGGTAATACGAAATGTTAAAGTCAACTAGTAAATAAGATAATTAGAAACGTAAACATTTTGATAAGGAACAGATTTTTAAGTTTCTTAAACATGAATTTTTCGACCTTACATTCCAGAGTTCAACATCAGATTAACCACTTAAAATGTGCATAAATAAGTAAAAAAAACCATTTTGTTATGATTACATACAAACGTAAAATAGACACTCTATAAAGAGCCTCGGTGGTACCGAATTTCTGTTGGAAAAAAATAAATGTTTAAAGAACTCAAAATCTCAATTTCTCTAAATGTTGAAGTTTCTAGTAATCTTATTTACTATTAAGACACTTGCCTAAATTGATAATTTCGAAAAGAACAACTCTTATTTCAGAGTAAGTGAAACAATATTTTCTGATCGAGCAAGTAACTCATAATAGTTGGATATACAGACCTTTCATTATTATACTACTAGCTAAATCTAAAATCCAAGTTGTTACTTGCTAAATCTAAAATTCAGGTTGTTTGTAAAAATTTGGTTTCGATTTTTGGGTATACAGAACTCCTTCCCTTATCATTCTGAAAACGGTCAGTCATACAAACTACAACAACTAAGGTTTAATGGGATAAAGAAAACAACTCCTCATTGCGGTTAAATTACACCTCAGAGCAGGAAAGCAATGTACCACTGTTTTATCTTTAAAATATATTATCATCTATATATCCTGTGGGTTGGATTTTATTTCAATCAATTAAACTGTTTTTTTCTCATGACTGTCTGCTCTTACTGCAGTCAACACATTTTGAAAAACTCATTGTCGTGCATACTCCTATAAATAGAATTAATCCATACTTACACCTTTTAAATTTCATGATATTTCAAATCAGCCAATGAATAAGTATAAACCTTTGGCTATTATTCATTCGTGATTCCTTCACAATGGGGCTTCTATATATGCAATGAGCAACTATTTTAGCAACAATAAACTTGTTGTCACGACTACATATATTTTAATGCAAGGATCACATCATTTTATCTGAGAGCACTTAAATTCACTGGAATTTTATGTAAGCACGTGTAAATAATAATTACGGCCCTTTGAATGAAATACGTTTTTATTGCATGTAGAAATCGTATATAATCCCAAACCCTGTTACTGAAGCCGTCTAACAACTGTCCTACGTGAAAAAACGAATATAGTTATTACGTCTGCCGCCGTATCTCATCAAATACTCAACTTATAAAGGTAAATTTAGACTCATAAATCCCTAAATACTGTGTACATTTTTGTGGAATGGAAAAATGAAATAGAATTCTACCTCGCTTTAAGTTCTGTTAACCGACAGTCAAGTGTAAAACCTCGAGAAAATTCCCGTGGGATATGGTGATGGGAGATTTTAGCCTTCAGGCTTTTTGACCAAAGGCTGGCTGGGTTAGGTTGATAAGACATTTTAGCAAAAGTTAGATTTGACATCAGATTGTTGCTTTTGTCATCAGAATCGACAGTGATTAAATTATACACTCTCAATTTTATAAATGTCACTTTACCATCATAACAATCAACGCTGATAGGTATAAATCGTAGATCTTTCATATTTCTACTTTCTTTTGAGGTGGTATTTCCCACGTACCTAAACTCGCCAGCCTTGTCGAGTTTGATTAAGAATTATATTTTCTTGTTTTATGAGCAAAATCTCCAGCAAATAATTTTGCTCAAAAAACCAAGAAAATATTTGCTGCACATTGCTACCGTAGCAAAGACTAATTAATCTCATCCCTGCTACTTTGGAAGCCAACGCATTATCATACGTCTGCGGGAAGACTTTGCAAAACATGTGTGTTATGTGAAGACACTGGACTAAGTACTACAGAACTGCAAACAGCAATGATGGATCAGGACATATGGAGACAACGAATAAGAGTGGCCCGGACAATCCGCCCGATCCGGTAAGGTAAGGTAAGTAAGTATGAGCAAAATACTTATCACTTGGGTTTTTTTTGTCATTAATCCTTACGTCTTCTCTTCCGGCTTCTTGTTCCTCTCAGGCCCTCTGGCCCTCTGGTTCTGCATCTGTTCCTTGGTAAACGATAGCAACGCTATTTTATCAGCAAAACCTACATAGTCTAGTTAAGGGATATATTTTAATCTGACGCTCTTTTCTCAATAGCCAGCTGTTCTCCCTATATCTGACTCCATAAAACGAACTAGAGCCCTGTCCTGTTCTTGCTTTACTCCACTCTTAATATAATTGACACTTTTCTCCTTAACGTTCAACGGGACAACAAGACGTCCTTGGAGTGAAGGAGTTTTGGTAAGGTCTTCGGTATTACTACTACCTTGCAGTACAAAAGCTTTCTCCTGTAAAGAAACACATACATAAGATCAAAGTGAATCCAAGTTACTTGTATCAAATATACATATATACATATATATATATATATATATATATATATATATTTCTAAAACTGAGAAGTACCTCTTTTTTACTTCGCCATCTTCCGGTATGCCGGTTTTGAGATACATAACTCCCTCACTTGTTCACAACGTTTGCCACTGAGCGTCACCAACCTTGGAGCGTACTTCCTCTTTCTCCAATGTTTTGACGTCCTCACGTTGATAGTCAGACCAATTTTTTTTGCGGCTTCGGTTAGACACCCAAATTTTTGGTGAATATCGATATGCCGTGCTACAAACGAANTATATATATATATATATTTCTAAAACTGAGAAGTACCTCTTTTTTACTTCGCCATCTTCCGGTATGCCGGTTTTGAGATACATAACTCCCTCACTTGTTCACAACGTTTGCCACTGAGCGTCACCAACCTTGGAGCGTACTTCCTCTTTCTCCAATGTTTTGACGTCCTCACGTTGATAGTCAGACCAATTTTTTTTGCGGCTTCGGTTAGACACCCAAATTTTTGGTGAATATCGATATGCCGTGCTACAAACGAAGAAAAAACATCAGCAACAAAAAAATTTATAGTGTTGATAAGTCCCCATACTCTCTCGTGACTTTCACGCATGACCCACTCCAGACGTATAACAAAGGGAGGTGGTAAAAATGCAGCCTTGTTTGATCCCTGTATTTAAAGCCAAAGCTTTCAGTGTTCTCTTGACCCCTTTTAAGTATTCCTTTTCGACTAAATCTCTCATAAATTTCCCGGGTGATGTTCACGGTCTTCTCATTTACGAAACATTGATAGATAATAAGGGTTTTTGGATGGGGACTTTAAAAAGCTTTCTAAACTTTACATTGTACTCAGTGGCACGTTATATTTGTTTGACTCCTTACTGACATATCGCAGGTCAAATATCTTAGGAATACAGAATTAACCAAACTGAAAACCAGCTTGCTGTTTTAAGGTTCTTGTCGGAAGTCATAGCAATTCTGTTCGAAATTACTTGGCATAAGACCTTGCTTGTAAGTACTAAGAGACCCTCACCCCTGCAGTTCGTGGAGTGCTTTAGATATATTTTTGTGGTAACCTCACTGCGGGGCCAGGATTTCATTTTTCAGAGCCTTTCTTTATCTCCCATATCTGTCGAAAGATCTTTCATAGCATATGGGGTGTTTGTTCTTCATCTGTCTTCTCATCTCGCCACTACTCTATCATGCTTTGGTGTCTTGCCATGAGGTAATTCCGGGTTGTCTTTTTAACATGAATAATTTAAGATAGTGTTCAGGTTCAAATCCAACAGGTCTTAAGGGTATTGAAGCTCATTGAACATTATGGCTAAAAGTGTGTACTGTATATTAGGCCAGACGTTAACACATACCTTATCTAAGTAAGTACATTTGTGAGGAGGAGATAGAGCAACCAAATTATATGCTTATCATTTTTGTGTGAAAATAGTTACAATTTTGCTTTCACATTGGAAATAACTTCACAGTTATTAGTCGGATTGAAAAGTCCACAAAATCATAGCTCTTTTCACAAATCTTTATGGTTTTTTTATAAATTGTGGTGGTTTTACAAGATGCTTTTATTTTTGTAAAAACAACATACACCAGATATATAAAATTTTTATTTATCCCAACATATAATTTTTTCTCCGGAACTACTGTCAAAGTATACTGTTACTTACCGAATACGACACACGTTTTATTTTAGTTTCCAGCGGTACCTCAATTATAAAAAAGTGTCAGGTATCATAATGCAGCAAAAAATTGATTTAATAATGCTGAAAACATACTAAACATAATGGAAAATTAAAGTTGCAGACTTTTGCTGTGACTTTTGCTGCGATCTCAGGTATGAACTGAGATCACAACAAATCAATTGCGCAGCAGCAGTAAATAGCACTCTGCTCATTAACTTACTACTTTTGCATTACGTGAAATGTTTCATAAAAAACTAATACGTTTTGCACATAATGAGATAAATTGCAATGAAATCTATTGCTTCATAACCGCTTATAAGTGGATTATTGATAGTTTTTTTCGTGCGATTTGTTTCAGCACACATTCTCTTAGAGAATTTATCTAATTCCACATGAGACAAAAAATGGACATATTTGAGATGCCATTCTTTTTATCTATCTTACCATGCCACAAAGATGTAAACAATTTTTCGACGGTTTACGTCAGTGATTATTTTTCGTTATTTTTTTCATGCAAGTATTAAAAACAGGCTGGTGTTGATGGAACATTTGCTAGCTGAACATTCTTGATGAGATAAGAAATCAAAGGAAGCTGCGTCCTGCACACGCACTCACAAGAAAACAATATCTTGCAGTCAAAAGAAAAATATATGATAATGGTGAGAATGTTGATGATGACAGAAGAACAACACATTCTTTTTGATGTAGGATATTTATCATGTCGTGAGTCGTAAGCTTTTTCTGAGCCACCTTTCGAGAGGTATATCTCCTCTCGCCTGACGATGCGAGAAGTATCTCTCGAAACGAAACGTAGCTGAGAAAAACCGTACGACTCACGACATGATAAATATCCTACGTCATTCGCTTCCACTGAGTCCATAAAATTAAGAATTTTTAAAATTATTAGAGAAACGTTTTTTTTGTTGGAGAGATAGGTATTACAATCCGAAAATCTTCGATTCGCTTCTCATATTTGCACAAGACTCCTTGTTATTTTTTTCCTACAGCATTCAATGCTGCGGCTTCTGTCTTTGATATGTGGCCACCTGCATCGCTATGACCTTGCTTGTTGTTCCCTTGTTCAGCATTATCTACCAAGATTTTTCACTTGATCACGGATATCTGTGTTGTTGTTGTGTGGCCTAAATTAAAAAGCAAAGACGGACACTAAAGATTTAAAAGGAGCGTGAGACTAAATAACAGCTTACAAAATTATGAAAATGCTAACATGTAAGANATGATGACAGAAGAAC
Source organism: Morbakka virulenta (assembly GCA_003991215.1). Lineage (NCBI taxonomy): Eukaryota > Metazoa > Cnidaria > Cubozoa > Carybdeida > Carukiidae > Morbakka > Morbakka virulenta. The sequence goes on from RDPX01000158.1 coordinate 744,861, forward strand.
AACACATTCTTTTTGATGTAGGATATTTATCATGTCGTGAGTCGTAAGCTTTTTCTGAGCCACCTTTCGAGAGGTATATCTCCTCTCGCCTGACGATGCGAGAAGTATCTCTCGAAACGAAACGTAGCTGAGAAAAACCGTACGACTCACGACATGATAAATATCCTACGTCATTCGCTTCCACTGAGTCCATAAAATTAAGAATTTTTAAAATTATTAGAGAAACGTTTTTTTTGTTGGAGAGATAGGTATTACAATCCGAAAATCTTCGATTCGCTTCTCATATTTGCACAAGACTCCTTGTTATTTTTTTCCTACAGCATTCAATGCTGCGGCTTCTGTCTTTGAAATGTGGCCACCTGCATCGCTATGACCTTGTTTGTTGTTCCCTTGTTCAGCATTATCTACCAAGATTTTTCACTTGATCACGGATATCTGTGTTGTTGTTGTGTGGCCTAAATTAAAAAGCAAAGACGGACACTAAAGATTTAAAAGGAGCGTGAGACTAAATAACAGCTTACAAAATTATGAAAATGCTAACATGTAAGACAGATGATGAAGAATAATTTCTGGTGAAATATATAGTGGCTTGGAGTTGAAATTGAAAGGTATGACATATTAGGATACCCAACCTTTGCTGGTTCCTCAGCTTCTCTGGAGAAAATAAGTAATAAAGCCTGTTCTGCCTCAGTGTTAAATACCATAGATCCAAACAAAAAGTTCTTTAATTAGTTTATTGTGTCTAATTCATGTTGTACTGATAATTATTGTATTGGCCTAGCCTAGTTACAATAGTGATTAACTATGTGACGTCATATTTAACAATTTGGTAGGTGGAGGCAAGATTTAGCAAATATGTTTGTCTATGTTTTTGAAAGACTTTCATTGAGATCAGTATCAGACAATCGTCAGTGGTCAGTGGTCGGATCTGACAAATTTAGTGGGATCATTTGCTGGAAATATGGTTCAACAAATAGTCTAGTTTGCTTTCTGAGCTTTTCCTGTTTTAAGTTGTTCACAAATACCGTCCAAGACGCAAAGAGATAAGAGAAAGTTTCTCCTGAACAATTTTCAGCTTAATATAGGATACAAACAGGTATGTGAAAGTCAAAAAGAATTGTTTTCACAGTAACCATCCGAGATTTCAATAAATATGAGACAAAAAGAATCTTGCTTGTTTGACCACTGTTGTCAGTTGTGGTTGTTGTTTTTAATTCTGGTTTCCCGCAAAAGAGCAATTTATCACACTAGTAAAATGGGAGAGAAGTCTGTTGAATAAATAGTTACAAAGATAAACTGTAGTGTATTGAGAAGCATGCTTATTATTAGGAATAAGCATGATTAGGAATAGGCAGGGGCATTGTGTTCTTTCAAAGGAGTTACATATGGAACACCAAATGCAGGTTTTATAGTAGATATTATCTTGGTCTTGAAAACACTACATTAAATCACTATAAATCAATAAATGCATAGCAGTATAAACAAAACAAAAGCTCTCTCAACAAAAATTTTCCTGTAAGACAATGAAGTCGCATAACGAGAATATTGAGGTCCCGTACCGAAGGTAGTCAAGACAGCTAAGTCACAAGCAGTCGTTAAAAGGGCAATTCAAAAAAAAAGAGTACACAGTTATTTCGTTTAACAAGCATTAAAAAGAGATTCAAATTCAAGTTCTAAATTTATGAGATTAATAATACTTTTATGAAATATGACTGGTCCTACACTGAATATAAGTTCGTTGAATAGGAAAATGATGCAGTTGAAAGCAAGATGAGAACAACTACAGAAATTTAGCAAATTGGAGAATTTTGAACTGTCCCTACTCTTGGACATCCACTTGAATTTCTAGTTTAACATATTACACATTCAGTCAAAGTGGCGTTATCATTTTGAAGTATACTATAATATGTCACTGATATGGTTGAATAAAGGTTACTTACCTATGAATAAAAATTTTTAACATTTTTGAAGGCTTCCGTCGATCATCTCAAAAATATCAGTCCCATATAATCCCCTCTGGTCAACATCAAACTACAATACTTAGTCGAGTAATTTCCAGACCCAAATAAACCCAAGAGATTTCTTAAATGGAGGCCTAACAGGTTTTCTGGTATCGACACATCGTATAACAAGTGTTTTTGAGAGATTTAATGGGTCAAAGATGCACATCTATAAGTTGTTTTTAGTTGCCAGTCACCTTTACCTAAGGAACCAAAATGCTCAGTGTTTATCTCTAAACGGACTGATAAAATTCGAGCAAGATATGAACCCTTTAGCTTATCGTGAATATGCCATTAGGTATGTAGACCCTAATATTCTGACAATCAGGACGACAAGAGCTTCTTTATTCCAACAGCATCTACTCGGAACAGTTTTGTACTGTGTTCAGGAGAGCGTCTTTTGGCTCAGACATTTTTTTACTGCCCAAATCTAGATACCGAGCATTGGTCAGAAAAGTACAAGCAGCTACATGCATACAGCTTTATTCACAGAGAGTATTTTTAGTGAGTAAATAAGCGTTACATAAATGGCATAATTACAATCTAGGTTTCTTACAGACTTACTTTGCAAATGTCCCCGAATAAACGCCTCCTTAAAAAAGCGCCCCACCCGGGAGTCAAATTTTTAAATAAGCACTTCCTTGAAAATGTGTTCTCCAATGACCCCTCAGAAGAAGAAATTGGTGATGTTTTTAAATACATTTCAGCTCTAATGTAACATTTGACAACTGACGCATATCCTGATGCTCACCCATTGTAATGAAGCTCAACAATAACAAGTCGCTTTTCTTTTGCAGTTGTTCCTTGAGAATTATTGCCTTTTTTATTATTTGTGAAAGTTTTGTAACGGCAACCGCCAATCCAACCTCTCTACATTTCTTACCAGAAGGTTATGCAACCAAAACATTGTCCTTGTCCTTCTTTAAAAAGTGGATAAGGAGGGACGATAGTTCAACCGGTACATGTCTAACCAACAACAAAGTATTATTCTTCAAGGTTTAAATATTCCGACTGTCAACTGATCGTATTCTCTAGCCTCGTCTCTCTCGTTTCCTTTTACAAATAGCTTTTTGTTCATGGTTGGTCTCCATCTTCCTTTGTATACATGGCGTCATTTAATTACCGTATCAAATGACCATTTATAGGTTATCTGCTTATTGAAAATCCAATTCACTCTGGTCCTCTTGGCGACCCTTTTCTTTTGGTTAAAATCTTCCGTGTTATGAAAACTTTATGAAGCGCTTCATTAAGTTATTGTTATGCGACGTTCGACTGTTTAGTTACTGTTAATGCAACCTTCGAAAGTTGCATAAATATGCCATCTCCACTGGTGCTGTCATCATCCCTTTGTCTAAGATAATTATCGTGTCAGTGTAATAAGGGTGTATTTCCATGTGATACCCGTGAGTGTGCTTGTTTTGAATTTCAGCAGTGTTCAACTTGTTGTTACGTGCAGTCGTATTACAGAGGTCGTCTTTTGTGAAGACCTTTTTACTATCCAAAGTTCGTTTTGACTGTGAGATTTGTTTCATGGTGATTTATTTCAAGTAATTAACCGTTATGGAACATAACCTTCTCCTGTGAATCAAAAAGTACGTCTTTACACTTTGGAATTCAAGCTGACTGCCATAGGTTTAGCTGAACTGCATGGTAACCGAGCTTCAGCCAGGAAATTAAACGTTAATGTGAAACGCGTGTGAAATGGAGAAAATAGAAGGAAGCCATTGCCCAAAAGAAGACACTAACAACTGTAAAGAATTGGAAAAGATTATCAGGAGGTTGCAATAATGTTTATAGCCGAATATTTACATAAAGAACGAGTCGGTGAAGAGGCAGCTGAAAAATGTGTCTGTCACTAGTAGAGGGTTGCCTGTAAACTTTGTAAAACGTTTTGGATAATCTCTGAGATGAAAAACCACTAGAATTGAAAAGAACCCTGAATTCTTAATTGATAAGACTGTTTCAAGTACAAAGAGGTTTCCAAAAATTTTGATGTTAAGTTATACCATTTAGCTGCTCTGGCAAACGGGGGAAAAGTTAAAACCCTTCATAGTCTTCGCTTGTGCTAAACGCAAGGCAAAAAGCTTGGTTCAACAAACCGAAATAAAATGCGAAGTGAGGATCTTGCCAAAAGCATGGATGAAGCAAGAGCTTATGTTCGATTGAGTTAAAACTGTGATTTACACGTGACATAAACATAAACATTGATGATGTGTTTATTCCTAAGGAATATACGAACTACATACAACCCCAGATCTATCATCAAATAAACCTACCAAAGGACTTATAACTGAACTTCATGATGGTGGTGTGTAGGAATATACCGAGCAGGGAAATTTGAATCCTCCACCTAGACAATTAATTTTTGAGTGGATTATGCTTGCTTGGAATACACTGGGAGAAGATATCTTCGAAAAGTCGCTCAAAGCCTGTGCGCTTAACCTAAACGTCAATGGGTCAAAGAATTCTTGAATCTACTGCCTTAAACAGGATCAACCATGTGCAGCTAGTTATGAGAAGGTTTAAAGACGACTGCATGTGTTGAAAGACAGGACCTTTAACGTAAACTCATTTATTTGACGAATCAGACATTAAGGAATATGCACAAGAAATTAATATGATCGAGATGGATAATGGTAAAGACGAAATGGTAGATATAGAATGAAAACTGTGCCTTAGTTAAAAAATTATTATTGTTCTTACTTCTTATTTAGACATATTTTCTATCTATTATTACATGTTTGAAGAAGCGCCCCTTTTGGAAGACCGGCAAAAAATTATTAGCAGCTTTCTTGTTTCCCTTTCAACACCTTTGAGCTGATGTATCCTCCATTTAATTATTCCTGCGCCGCACCTGATGATTGTTACAGCCCCAGTATTTATTGAATGGATGATGTTTTCACCATTGAGTTTGGATTTCAGTATCTTTCTAGCCCGACTGAAATATTCTCTCTGAAGCTTCTCCTTTATTTCTTCGTGCTTTACATTATCGATCTGTAGAATTCTTAAATATTTGAATCGCTCTTCTTCCAGACCTTTCATAATTTCATCACTTTCCAGAACAATACCATGACATTTCACAATTTTTCCTCTTTTCAGAATTAAGTTGGCACATTTACTTATAGCAAAGTCCATTCTGATGTCATTACGGTTTTGACAAGTGTATCTACCGTATTACTTCGAATAAACGCCCGGGGCGTTTATTAAATTTATTGGATTTTAGGGGGGGCGTTTATTCGAGGGGGGCGTTTAAAAGAGGGGGGCGTTTATTAAATAATTTCAAAAATCGACAAGAATTGAAAGGACCACAGAAATTTATTTCGTTGACTTTGTATATTCTTCTTTTTAATCGACAACTAAAATCTCATTTTCCACACTATTTACATCGATATCGACCTCATCCTCTTCAATTAAAGTAAATTGGGGAGCTGCTTCAACTACATCCTCATCAGATATGACAAAAGGATTTTCGTCCAGCTCCCCACTTTTCAATAATTCAGTTTGATCTTTGAGAAGGCTTGCTCCTGCTTCGCATTTCTTTCCTTTCTTGAAACACGAAATTTCCTCATCTTTGGACCCGTCAACAGGTAGTCCTAAAGCACAAGATTTCATAGAGGAGGCAACCATCTCAGAAGGCAGTCCATTCCATGCTTGAATTACCCATTCAACAACAAGACGACGTGGCACAGGTTTCATGTTGCCTGCATCTGTATACTCGTGCTTTCCATTTGCAAGCCACTCATCATAATACTCCTGTATTTTACCTTTAAATGGTTTGTTCCATACAACGTCTGGAGCCTGGATGTACTTAGTGCAGCCTCCGGGAATAATGACAGATTCAAATTTAGCTTTTTTCAACTTCTTTTTAACAGGATCCGTCAAATGGGCTTCAAATGAATCCCATGCTAAAAGCCTTTTCTGGAAAGAAAATTGCCCGANCTATCATCAAATAAACCTACCAAAGGACTTATAACTGAACTTCATGATGGTGGTGTGTAAGAATATACCGAGCAGGGAAATTTGAATCCTCCACCTAGACAATTAATTTTTGAGTGGATTATGGTTGCTTGGAATACACTGGGAGAAGATATCTTCGAAAAGTCGCTCAAAGCCTGTGCGCTTAACCTAAACGTCAATGGGTCAAAGAATTCTTGAATCTACTGCCTTAAACAGGATCAACCATGTGCAGCTAGTTATGAGAAGGTTTAAAGACGACTGCATGTGTTGAAAGACAGGACCTTTAACGTAAACTCATTTATTTGACGAATCAGACATTAAGGAATATGCACAAGAAATTAATATGATCGAGATGGATAATGGTAAAGACGAAATGGTAGATATAGAATGAAAACTGTGCCTTAGTTAAAAAATTATTATTGTTCTTACTTCTTATTTAGACATATTTTCTATCTATTATTACATGTTTGAAGAAGCGCCCCTTTTGGAAGACCGGCAAAAAATTATTAGCAGCTTTCTTGTTTCCCTTTCAACACCTTTGAGCTGATGTATCCTCCATTTAATTATTCCTGCGCCGCACCTGATGATTGTTACAGCCCCAGTATTTATTGAATGGATGATGTTTTCACCATTGAGTTTGGATTTCAGTATCTTTCTAGCCCGACTGAAATATTCTCTCTGAAGCTTCTCCTTTATTTCTTCGTGCTTTACATTATCGATCTGTAGAATTCTTAAATATTTGAATCGCTCTTCTTCCAGACCTTTCATAATTTCATCACTTTCCAGAACAATACCATGACATTTCACAATTTTTCCTCTTTTCAGAATTAAGTTGGCACATTTACTTATAGCAAAGTCCATTCTGATGTCATTACGGTTTTGACAAGTGTATCTATTTGTTTTCGTTGTTTCCATACAATTTCAGGTCATACATAAAAAAGAGATGATTTATCCTGACTTTTTCTCTCAAATTATCTCCTGCATTAACATCTCTCAAAATACAAAGAAGAGAGGAAACAAACTGTTTCCCTAAAATATATGTATGTATGTGTGTATGTTAGTATGTATGTTTGTATGTTTGTATGTAATTGTGTATGTTTGTTTGTATGTTTGTATGTTTGTACGTACGTATGTATGTATGTATGTATGTATGAATGTATGTATGTATGTATGTATATACGAACGGATGTATCTTTCCATTGATGCAAACATTTTCCATGAGACCAATCGTTTTAAAAATCAACAGATTTTCGCCACCTGTTTTCCTAGTAAAACATTGTAACAAACCCTCCCCTCAACGAACATAAACTTTAAAAGAGCTGTTTGAATATGCTGTCGAGGACAACAGTATATGCATATTTGGTAAAAACTTTTACTTGTTTAGTTAAACATCCACCTGGTATTGACACCCTACTGTCACACGCTTTTAAGTGGAAGTAACCGTATTATTAGTTTCAGCTTTAATTCTTGAAAAATTGATGGATCTGAGGTGGTTTTAATAAACTGTAGAGAAAGCTTGCTGATTAAACACGTGGATCTATTCAAAAGCTGATGTTAGGTAAATTTGTAAGGTGAAAGCTGGTTTATTCATCTGTGGTGTAGTGCTAAAAGAGGTTGCAGACTGTTCAAGGAAAGATAGGAAGAAAAGGATAAAAGTTTCTTAAATGAAACCTGGAGCAAACAGTTAACGAATCTAATTCACATAAAATCAATATGACAGCTTTTGTTTAACAGTGCATGACAAGAAGAAGGTCCATAAATAAATCGCGTGAAAGATATGGCAACAGAGATGATTGACATGTATTTAAACTCAATCAAATACCCTTTAAAAAGTTAAAGAACGGCTATTTTTATTCCCCAACAGCACAATTTAATTATTAGTTTACACCGAATCTTGACATCGTTTACAATCCCAATTTAGATTTTAGCTTTTTTCGTCTTCGAGAGACAGAACAAGGAAATGAACAACGGAAAATCTCAGGTTGCAATGGCTGTTGAGCACCGGAAAATGACCAATTAATACGTTGTCTTCTCTTTTACTGACCCAATTACCAGTAATCCTCTGGAGAGAGATATTCGTTTTCTGCACGCATTGTGTATTACACATGTCAGAGTAAATCTGTGAAACCAGAGGTTTCTACAAATCACTATAATATTCATTCATTCCTCGCTACTACCATTTCACTTCGGGAGGTCCCGAGTTTACTAAAATTTCTAGGGATTTTTCGAAATCCCTGAATGCACTATATGTGTTCCACATTATATTATTATTGCAGTGTTTTATCTTTTGGGGAAGTGAGGGTTGGGCCAGAAGTCGCACTCACTCAAAGAAAATGATAAGCGCATTTCACTGCCTCTCCTTTCCTGGTGCAGTGATCACCCCTGTTAGGAGTCGCCACAGGGGATCACACTTCTTCATTTTGTGCGGTCGGCAAATTTCCGTGTCAATTGGGACAAACTCAGATCATGGAAGTGGACACAGGGAGATAGATTAACTCTCCTGTGGTATCACAGATTTACTCATACAGATTTATTTTGTTCTGTGTTTGGTGTCGGTTGTCATTTTGCTGAAATTTTCCCTCACAAGACAAAACTAAGTGACCTATGGTCATAAGTAATTAGAGTAATTAGAGACGAGTCTTATTACAACAAGAAGAGCTGTTCTGGTGAAGCATTGGGAGAAGTTACAGTATTAAAAGTTGTAATAGAAGACATTGAAGTAAAATAATATTTGTAATAGAAGACGTTGAAAGATAAGGTATGGTAGAAGAAAAACTTTAATGAAACTTGGAGCATCCCTGTACACCCAGTACAGATATTCTTACTCTTTAAACACCAATGGTCACATTTCACGAATTTACTTCACGGGTTCAGTAATCTTATGTAAACTGTTATTGTGTTATTAATAATTTTACAAAGTACCTACAGACCTCAGTAAATTTGTGAATCAAGTGAAATGGCATTTACGCGTAACGATTGAATATTCTAAGGATTCTGAAAAACCTCTGGTCTCACAGATTTACTGCAATAAATAAAAAATAAATAAGTCTTGATATATAGAAAGTTACTTGGATAATTAGTCATACTTGCGAATTTTAATTATCAGTGATCTTGAATCTAAAGCAAGGATGGGATGGCATCTTCTTGTAGATTTCCATGTAGAATGAAAATGTAAAGTCAGTCAAGCGACTCTGAAAGTTTTTTTGCATACCCTTTTGTCTTAGCGTGCCAAATAGATATTTTTAGTAAAAAAATTTTTAAATATAATTTTTAACGTCGTTTTTTCCCAGTTACTGGGGCTTAGACAGTGGCCTTCAGAGGAGTTTAGGTTAGGCAGTGAGGAATTTCTTGGCCGGGTGCCCTTCCTGACATTAACTTATGGCTTTTTCTTTCAGTAACGTTCCAAAGTCTTTTCACCCGCTTGGGGAATTAAATCTGGAACCTCGTGGTTACGCTGCAACTCCTTTAACCATTAAGCCACGGTTCCTCCTTAGCAAATGTGTTTACTTCTAATTGGTAAAATTTCTGCTTTATTCCATTTTCCTTATTCTTTCTGTCAATTTTCGCTGTTCTTACCAAGCTTCCACTAACTAACTCACTGCTTTCACAAAAAAACCTAAAATGCAAAAGAAAATATTGAAATGCTAAAGAAAAACAATTTTTGTCACTCCTTTTTACACAAAGAAGGTGGAAACACCTTGATGCTTCATAGGCAGCTGCTCTACCCATAGACCTAAAACAAGAATATCTTCCGATCATGGCGTACTAGCCTAGCGAGACTCAACGCCTTATCATCGACTGAAAGAATGGACAAGTACAAAGGGGGCGCTTGAGTCGAAGGTGTCAAAATGATACTTGGTCTCTGCAGTAAATAAAAGGGGTTCTGGGGAAAGCTTAAAAAGCACTCCGATGTTTACCCTCTCGATGAGGGAAAGAGCTTTCCTGTTTATCTTTCCCTTTTCACCTGGACCATCGTTATACTGGGATATTTTTCCTTTCATGCTGCATAAAATAATAATGAGTACATATTTTTGCTCGCTGTTGGAAATGAGATTTCTAAGTGGATGACGACTGGGCAAAGTGCATGTGTCAAAAAGACCGAAGTAAAGGAACAGCTGTTGGAAACTGTAGAACTTTGAATACATTTTGACGAACAACAATCACCACTTCAAAACAAAAGAAAAACTCTGTTTTGAGATACCTTTTGTAAAATCCTTTTCTATGAATTGCTACTATCTCTAATCTGAAACTTCAAAGCAACTCAACAGTGTCATCGTCACCCTTTCCCGTACTCTTGGTTCTCTTCGGTTAGTCGTCTATTCAATGGTTTTGAATGAAGTACCAGATAGCTCCATCGCTTTCACATTCAAAATGCAAAATAGGGTGGTAAAATTGTAGGCAAGTTTGCCAAAAGAATATGAAAAAAGGCAGAAGAAATTAAAGAAAAGAGACCTTAAATAAAAAAAGATAGTGAGGCTGTAGGGGCTTCTGTGTGCAACAAATGATGTTGGTAAAGCTGTTGACATGAGCACGTGAAAGGAAATAATTTTACTACAAGATTAAAAATGAAAAATATTCTGTTGTAAACAGTTACTGCAAAGGAGGTTTTTGTTAGTTGTTGACATTAAATGTACAAGTAACCTTTTAAAATTTTAACACTCTTTATGCTAATTAGAATCCTAGGAAAAGATTTAGAAAGTGTTTGCTTACCCTCCCTGGTGCTAAACTAGCTATTGCACAAAGGTTGTGAAGCGAGTATTTTATTTTAAAGTACTTTTTATTTAAATTAAAACACTATTGTTTGGTTTTAGGCCTGGTCTTTTTTCATTTCCTCTTCGTTTTCATTTTGATTCAAACCTACAAAACATGAATTTTAAGATTTTACATTCCAGATCTTTACATTGTGTACGGAGAGAGGAACAGGAGGATATTTCAAGAGAGTCACCACATCAGAGTAGGGGGCAAGAGGAAGAGAGAGTGGTCAAAGCATCGCTGGAAGGATACTTTGCAGGCAGATAAGAGAATGTATGGCATGGAGAGTGTGGATGCAGATGATCGAGCCAGATGGCGAGCGCTGATTGAGTCAGGAGCCAGGCAGAAAACCGTTACCCGGAAGGATTGAAACGGCTACGGTGAGAATGGTAAGAACATTCCAGATCTTTACATCCTTAGTTTATGTTCTTAAATGTTCGACGTTTTGAAGTCAAATCTTGTTCTCGAGTTAATTACTGAATTTGTTTGTTTTTGAATTTGTTTGAATTTGTTTGACATGATGGTGTATTTTGTTGTGAAGCTGACAATTTATTTCGGATTATTTCTCCAGAGGTGCCAATTAGACCTTGAAGTAATGAAACTGTTTATGATATGACACTAGTATATTTTGCCAGGCAAGACTGGAAATAATTTTGAAAATAAATTGGTAATAGGTGTGAAAAAAAAGCCATGGTCTTTTACATTCTCCGGTAAGCAAATAAAATACTCAGTGTTATCTCTCAAGATATCTTTCCATGATATACATAAAAAGCTAATTAATACTGATTTCATTACTTTAGGACCTGAGACATTTAACTTTGAAATTAAAAGTACAGATATTTGATGGACTATATTCTACTTAACTTAGCGTGGCTGGCATAAATGGCAGATCATCATTGTACAGTAAACGTTTAAACATTTGAGAATGTTTCCACCCTACATATGAATAGCTTTCAAATGGCAGGGATCTTTAAAAATGACATCACAGCAACTACTGTACTAAAAGTCTGTATTTTCTGAATGCAGATATTTTTAAGGTCATTAGGATCTTCACTGTCTTTCATTTTGTCTTATGAGAATATCATGGAAACAGAGCTGCTCGAATTGACTAATCAAGGCTCATTTTTTCCCTAGCCATGAACCGTCTAAACAAAGTCTTATTTTTAGAGTCCTCGTTTTGTCCCTAACAAGACAGGAGATTATATGAATATCAATAACTTGTGGTAATTTAAACCCCAAGTTACAGTAATTTCATCTAGATCACTGTTACTCGCCTTAGTTTTTTTGAATTTCTTTTCAAATTTCATGGCAGGAAATAAATCTTTATCATCACTAGGTTTCAATGTTATCTGGTCAATACGCCATATCTCAAGTGTAAAGAAATAAAAAGAAAGTGATTATCTTGTAAGGAACTTCGATTTATCATAATGATACTGACCAGGGAAATGAATTTTTTAAAGCATGATTCAAGATGACCAGCTGGATTTTGAAAGAATTCCACGAAGACAGCATTGCTGTCTATTGTCGGCAACATTAAGAGCTTGTTTGGTCTTGCTGATTCAGGGTGATGAATTCTTACTTTAATTCCAATTTTCTGGGATTTCATAGTTTGAAATATGTTGAACAATGCAGGAAAAATATTCTGTTCTTTGTAAATAAATCCAGAAAGCATTTCTTATATAAATAATGACCTCTTTATGTCTGATATCGCTTAAAACCGTATGCAAATGTAAGAAGGAAAAGGCTTTTTATCTATCTAATGAAATTTTAGTTGCTTTCATGTTTACGTGTCGTTGCTTGTTCAACCAAACGACTGCTACCTATCGTCATATATACCATAACTGTTTTGTTCCCTGAGGCCTGGTAACTGATCCTGTAGTTTAAAGCCTTCCTCGAGCACCATTGTGTCCAAAAAGGAAGAAAGTATTTTTTTAATGTTTCTAAGGTTATTTTAAGTAATTTTAATTCATATATTGGTTCATATAAGTTTATTTTAAGTGATTTTAGTTCATAAATTTTTAAATTTAAAAAAACGTTTGTTTCACATACAATTTTAGTACTGTTCCAAATTGCCACCTTGTCAGTTAGAGGTATATGACATGATAAAAAATGTCTACTTTCACAAAAATCCACAATTCCCCCTTTTTTTAAAAAATATGACAAACTTTATTAACAATTATAAGGCATACAATATTTTTGAAGATGTTTATAAATTGTGGAAGTCTAAAAAGTAACTTTGATCTTTATTTAAGCTGGCAAATCTTGTCATTTTTCGTTTTTACCCCTTTCCATGGTTTCTGGTTTCTATTAAAGAAAACGCATTTCAAAAACGTTTTTCATATGTTCCATTTGTCGGTTCCCCCTTCCTTGTAAATTATAAATTATTTTCTTGTCATTATTAATGAAGTTTCTAGACCTATTTATGCTGTAACCTGTGCCATTTTTGCAGTTTCTCTCGCCTATTATTTTTTTCCCCAATTGTATGAAAGGCCAGTTTTTAAAACAGTTCTTTGGAGTTAAATCAGTCGAAATCTGAGTGCTGACAGAGGATTAAGTTGTTGTTTCTTTGTCTTTGTCTTTTGTTGTTGGTTTTTTTGCATGGTTGTCGTTAGCTAAGCTAACTCTGAGACATGCAGACTTTGTTTGGAATGGTTGGTTTGCGGTGGATTCAGTTTTTCAATGCCAATACAGTGGAGTATGATCTTTAAGTAACTTGGTTTCTTTATTGATATCCTTGGGATATAACAAAACCAGTATATGTGAAAGCTCAATCCCATCCATTGAGATGTTATACTCCCCCTCTTTATCAGATAACTTTCCATAAATTGTCCTCTTCTGCTTGAGGTCAAATATTTTCATCAAAGTTGACGCTCCAACGTTACCATACTGTATGTGGGCCCAGATAAAAAACCTTCAATATCAAACCAATCCATCAATAGTGTACTGCTATTTTGGTCTGTCCTAAAATCATATGAGACACGGCTTTTCCTTTTTGAGAGCTTTTTCAGTCATTAATGGACAATATGATTCGATGGAAACTTTACAGTGGCAAGGACACCGATATATCGTAACATAGAGGCACGTAAAAGAATAAAAAACCAATAGTTGAAAATATCCTGAAATGTTTAACCAAACAAGAAGCTACATCTTCAGCTCCTTAAAGTTCCTTATTGTACTCCTTGCTCCAGTAAAAATGTAAAAAGTGTTATATCATGACGGATTTCTCTGCTTTGACAAAATTTTAAAAGCCCAATATAGAAAACGTTTTTGGCAGTTACTAAGGGGTTTTACTTTCCTTTGTCTTAGCTAGAATCATCTCTTCATTAACAAACTGGTGACATTCCTGGTCAATCTTGGCTCAGTTATACAGAACCGAGCTCATGATGGGCTATTAGTTTATTGCAGTTTTCGTCTTTTTTGTATCAGGATCTGCAAGAAAATACCTTCTTAGTGTTTCATAGAGATTTAGTCTACAGTATCCACACTGTAGTTCATTCTAAACTCTAATGCCCAGTATATTTCATAACATTTCCTAACAGTTAGTGTCCTAACAGATAGACGAAAAAAGAAATTTGAGTGCCGAAAAGCGAATATACCAAGTCCTTTGTACCTGCAATAACAGATTCTATTTCACTCAACCTTGGTTCTTCCTGGAGGAGCAATGTAAACATTGTATTGAAAAGTGAATTGTTTGCGCATTGGAATTAATTTTGATTCCAAAGACATTCTTTAAAATAACAAATAAGGTTGTTCTTTTAAGAAATAATTTCACAAAAATAACTGTCGGTTTCTTGAGCGGCAAGATAAAAAAGACTAATCGGGTCACGTCATTTCGAGTCCTCTCAAACTAAATATTTACACAAGCTAATATTTAGTGAACTCATAATGGATTCATCGACACAAAAAATAAGAAAAACAAATAAATAGATAAAAATAGAAATTGATAAAGTAAGTACGCTTCCACCTCACAAGCAATTTTATGCTGCCATAAAAGGACCACAAAGCAAATAAAAAAATATCAGTTGGGGGCTTAAAGACAAAGATGGCAACCTAATAACCAATAAGGACAAAATCTTAGAACGCTGGACTCAATTTTATGAAGAATTGTATTACCCCATCTGATAGTAATACTGGTGAATACCAGGATGATCCAGTGCCAAGAATACTAAAAAGTGAAGTTGAAAATGCCATTCACGATTTGAAACTAGGAAAAAGTGTCCGGTTGGATTGTATATATTCTGAATATATAAAAGCAGGCGGAAAGCCCCCTGTAAAAGCTCTCCTACACCTATACAACCAGATACTAAGAAACGGAAAAATGCCAGAAAAGTTCAAACAGGCATTGATTGTGGTTATTTACAAGAAAGGTAGTAGGATGGGGTGTGAAAACTATTGCCCAATTAGCCTATTGAGTCATATTTACAAAGTTATTATTATAATTGCTACTCGTGTTAAGGGATACCTGTATGCTTTTCCCTCGTCACAGACAGCATATCAACAGGGAAGAGGAACAATAGAACAAGTAATTGCGTTGGGGCAAATTATGGAGAAGACAATAGAGTTCAATAGTCCTGTTCATATTGCATTCATTGAGTTCAAAAAGGCCTTCGATAGCATAAAACTGGAATAACTGTGGAACATCCTTGAAACAACAAATATTAATAGAGGATACATCAACATCTTAAAACTAATGTATGATGATTCAACGGCACAAATAAAAAGTGACATCGGAATCACCAGCCCAATTAAAAAACTGAGAGGAGTCAAGCAAGGGGATATTCTTTCAGCATTGCTGTTCTGTGTTGTGACAGTCACGGTAATATGGAAATCTGAGGCATAGTGTATTTCAGGGTTCACTATCCGTGGCAAACTAATTTAAAATCTCTCTTATGCAGACGGCATTGCACTTACAAATAACTCTCGGGAAGAACTTTAAAAATTTCTTGACTGCTTAGTAAAATACGCAGCTGAAGTTGGAATTTTTATCAACATTTAAAAACAAAATGTATGACAACCGATCCACGGAGCAATATTGATCTTAGAATAAATGACTACCATAGAACAAATACACAATTTTGTATATCTTGGGAACAAACTCTTTTCCGCCAATGATGGATTAACATCTGTTAAATACAGAATATGTCTAGGATGGGCGGCCTTTCAGAAAAACAAACTGTTATTGACTTCAAAAGGAGTACCATATGNATGCTGCCATAAAAGGACCACAAAGCAAATAAAAAAATATCAGTTGGGGGCTTAAAGACAAAGATGGCAACCTAATAACCAATAAGGACAAAATCTTAGAACGCTGGACTCAATTTTATGAAGAATTGTATTACCCCATCTGATAGTAATACTGGTGAATACCAGGATGATCCAGTGCCAAGAATACTAAAAAGTGAAGTTGAAAATGCCATTCACGATTTGAAACTAGGAAAAAGTGTCCGGTTGGATTGTATATATTCTGAATATATAAAAGCAGGCGGAGAGCCCCCTGTAAAAGCTCTCCTACACCTATACAACCAGATACTAAGAAACGGAAAAATGCCAGAAAAGTTCAAACAGGCATTGATTGTGGTTATTTACAAGAAAGGTAGTAGGATGGAGTGTGAAAACTATTGCCCAATTAGCCTATTGAGTCATATTTACAAAGTTATTATTATAATTGCTACTCGTGTTAAGGGATACCTGTATGCTTTTCCCTCGTCACAGACAGCATATCAACAGGGAAGAGGAACAATAGAACAAGTAATTGCGTTGGGGCAAATTATGGAGAAGACAATAGAGTTCAATAGTCCTGTTCATATTGCATTCATTGAGTTCAAAAAGGCCTTCGATAGCATAAAACTGGAATAACTGTGGAACATCCTTGAAACAACAAATATTAATAGAGGATACATCAACATCTTAAAACTAATTTATGATGATTCAACGGCACAAATAAAAAGTGACATCGGAATCACCAGCCCAATTAAAAATCTGAGAGGAGTCAAGCAAGGGGATATTCTTTCAGCATTGCTGTTCTGTGTTGTGACAGTCACGGTAATATGGAAATCTGAGGCATAGTGTATTTCAGGGTTCACTATCCGTGGCAAACTAATTTAAAATCTCTCTTATGCAGACGGCATTGCACTTACAAATAACTCTCGGGAAGAACTTTAAAAATTTCTTGACTGCTTAGTAAAATACGCAGCTGAAGTTGGAATTTTTATCAACATTTAAAAACAAAATGTATGACAACCGATCCACGGAGCAATATTGATCTTAGAATAAATGACTACCATAGAACAAATACACAATTTTGTATATCTTGGGAACAAACTCTTTTCCGCCAATGATGGATTAACATCTGTTAAATACAGAATATGTCTAGGATGGGCGGCCTTTCAGAAAAACAAACTGTTATTGACTTCAAAAGGAGTACCATATGACATCAAAGCCCGCATTTATAAAATTTACGTTTAATGGTCTGGAGTGCATTAACTGGACAAATTCCTTTTTTGCTGAAAATAGAAACATTTCAAAATCATATAATGAGATTCATGACTGGCAACAGACTAACAGATCACATCTCAATTAAGATACTCCTCAGGATCACAGGACTGATACCAATCACTCCAGTAATTAAGAGAAAGGTACTAAAACTCTTTGGTCACATCAAAAGGTCTGAAACAGGATTATCTAAGATAGGTCTAGAAGGGATGGTAGAAGGAAAGAGAAAACGAGGATGGCCGTGCAAATGCTAGCGTGACAAAGTTTACGTTTGATCACAGTTAGATCAACTTAATATTGTAACAAAAGACCGGAATCAAAAGAAAATACATTGACATGTAAGTGCGCAATCTGGTTTAACTGGAGACAGCGTCACATGACGATTCATCGACACAAAGATGATATCCAATATTATTTTGCACTGGCACAAGAACAACAAAACATTCATTTACTCATCAAATGTTGGTAGGACAAACCGAGAAAGCTGGAACCCAACTCATCTTGTCAGGTCACCAATCACCCACTGTCTCCGTTCGTCGTTTCTCAACATTTCCATCACTCTCATTTTTCTCAAATTGGGTAAGAATGACAGAGTCAAACTACACATACTATATTTTCCCCATCATCTGGAACGTATTGTTTACTTATTGTCCACTGTTTGGTAGATGCTTCCCTACATGATCGGTATTTTGGATGTAGAGAAAAATGGAAAGGTCATTTGTATGTTTGCCTTTACTTTCTTTCAGATTTTGTAGATGTGCGACGGAGGCAATGTCACAACCAGCATGATGTATTTTGTTACATATGTGGGAAATTCACCAATAAGCAGCGGAGAAGAAGTATAGATAGTTTCATCCATCAAGTTTACTACGCATCTTTCAAGTTAAAGTTGAGCGACCAGGACAAACCCTGGGCCCCTCACATTGTTTGCACCGCGTGCTATACAGCACTGAATGACTGGAGACATGGCAAGAACAGATATCTTTACTTTGGAATACCTATGGTGTGGAGAGAGCCAAAAAGTCACACTACCGACTGGTATTTTTGTTTGGTGAAAACAGAAGGATTTACTAGTAAAACCTTCAGGAAGATTTCAAATTTCTATCTGGAATCTGCTCGACTCCCTTTTCTACATTCGATGGAGCTACCTCAACCAGAATTTGAAGAACTTTTTTCTACAGACGCAAGCAGTTCAGAGACAAAAGACAATTCAAATGATTCAGACGTCGGAGAGATAGCAAGCATCTTTCCTAGTCCGTCCAGTCAGTTTGAATTGAACGATCTGGTGCATGACTTAAGTCTATCTAAAGCACGTGCAGAGCTTCCAGTTTACAGACTCAGTGAAAAAAAGGTTAACTAACGCCGATTTAAGAATCCAGATCTAGAGAAAGTGAGTTTCCTGAATTCTTTAGTTGTAATAGCAATTTTGTATATTGCAATGGCATTGGTGGACTTCATTTAACTTTAGATATAACTAGTTACAAACCAAAGGGTTGACGACTTTTCTTAGACAGCTCGGAGAAAGGGTTAAAGTTTGTTCTTCTTCATAATGGAAGCAAGTTTTTGGAGCCTATTTTTGGTACCTATAGGTCACTCAGAAACTTAAAAGGAGAATTACGAGAGTATCAAGGTGATTCGCCTACTTTGATAGTATGAACATAATTGGATAATATGTGTAGATTCAAAGATGGTAAATTTCCTCTTGGGTCAACAGAGGGGCTTCACAAAGCATCCTTGTTATCTTTGCTTATGGGACAGTCGAGACCATGATCATCATTGGATAAAGAATGACTGCCCCCCTTGGGCTGCTAATGTGTGGAAACAGCGATGGAGTAATACAGACAACCAGCTTTCCCAATTTATTCCTGAACCTACGGTGAAACCTCCAGGACATGACCTGAAGCGTGAACAATGGGTGCTCTTAAATCGATTACGATCTGGATATGGACGATATGCCGATTTCATGCACAGAATTGGTCCAAGGGACCCATTTTGTCGTTGTGGTGAAATTCAATCCCATCAACACGTGTTGATTTGCCAACTGATAGGTATTCGAGGTGATATCAAAACTGTTGNTGGGCTGCTAATGTGTGGAAACAGCGATGGAGTAATACAGACAACCAGCTTTCCCAATTTATTCCTGAACCTACGGTGAAACCTCCAGGACATGACCTGAAGCGTGAACAATGGGTGCTCTTAAATCGATTACGATCTGGATATGGACGATATGCCG
The DNA here is from genome assembly GCA_003991215.1 of Morbakka virulenta. Classification (NCBI taxonomy): domain Eukaryota; kingdom Metazoa; phylum Cnidaria; class Cubozoa; order Carybdeida; family Carukiidae; genus Morbakka; species Morbakka virulenta. The sequence continues at coordinate 764,295 of RDPX01000158.1, forward strand.
ATTTCATGCACAGAATTGGTCCAAGGGACCCATTTTGTCGTTGTGGTGAAATTCAATCCCATCAACACGTGTTGATTTGCCAACTGATAGGTATTCGAGGTGATATCAAATCTGTTGACGAGGACTTCCGTTTGTGGCTCAATGACAATGTCTTAGATATTTAGCATTTTTTTTGTTGATCATACGCATGTATAATGACTGCCCCCATAGACTACAGGTGGAGGCTGGAGAGTCAAATCTTATAGATTAACCCCTAGTTGACCGATCCAATATTGTTTCTCCTCTCCTCCATATAAAGTTAGGCTTAATGAAACAGTTCGTTACTTGAACAAAAACCAAAGGTGCTTCCAGCATATCAGGCAGACTTTTCCAGGCCTCTCGTATCAAGCGTATTTGACGGACCCCAGATTCGAAAAGTGATAAATGACAATGAGTTTGGAGGAAGTATGGCTTTCTTTTGTAGCAGTTACCAAGCAGTTCTTGGGAAATTATAAATCTCCCAACAACAGGAGCTTGATTGCAGACTTGTTGAAAAATGTCCAAAAGTTTGGTTTCAACATGAGCATCAAGCAACATTTCCTGGATAGTCACTTAGATGTATTCCCAGAAAACCTCGGAGATATTAGTGACGAGCATGGCAAAAGGTTCATGCAGGACCTGAAGGAAATGGAGGAAAGATATCAAGGGAGATGGTACACACACGTGATCGAGGACTACTGTTGATCAATAAAGCGGGATGGCTCAAGAGTAACACCTCCTAACACTGCATATAATACACATTCTAAATTTTGAGCGATTTTTTTTGCAAACCGTTGTAGAAGTTCTTTAATTGCCGGGATTCGGACTACTATCCAGTCCCAAATGGCTTTCTTAAAAGTTGGAACATGCAATTGGACTGTGAATTGAATGATGCTGTTGCTACTTCCCTTCGTCTTTAAACAGGGTATCGAGGTGTTAAGTAGAAACATCTGCTGCTTTTTCACCTCTCAGTCTAAGGCTACTGATAATCCTTTGGCTTTCTCAATTCGTTGGTCCAATGTTGGCTGAGCTCTACCATGACCATCGAATCTCCGTAACTTGCCGTCACTAAAAAAGCCAGGGCTTTGATCTTTCTCTCTCTGTTTTGAGCTCTGTTGGGAAACCTCCTTTGCGTAGGAATTATGTAGTCTCAAGTAATTTAGTAACATGACTCAAGTTGTTTTTCCATTTCATCGCCACAGAAGAATAGAGTAAGTATTTTTTTAAATATATTTCATTTACACAAATTTTTTCTTAGAGAATTTAGCACGTAGATACACCTTACCTGTTTACTTAATTTTCATTGGTTCTTTTATTCACGAGACTAATAATGTGTATTTATGTATATCAAGGGGTATTGAAGTAAAGAACTTTACACAAGAAAAAGTATGTAGACATAGCGTAGATTATGGAANGGATAAGAAACAAATTAGTCAAAATTAGCGCGCTTTTTTCTCGATGTCTTGTTGGATTTACTANAATGTTGGCTGAGCTCTACCATGGCCATCGAATCTCCGTAACTTGCCGTCACTAAAAAAGCCAGGGCTTTGATCTTTCTCTCTCTGTTTTGAGCTCTGTTGGGAAACCTCCTTTGCGTAGGAATTATGTAGTCTCAAGTAATTTAGTAACATGACTCAAGTTGTTTTTCCATTTCATCGCCACAGAAGAATAGAGTAAGTATTTTTTTAAATATATTTCATTTACACAAATTTTTTCTTAGAGAATTTAGCACGTAGATACACCTTACCTGTTTACTTAATTTTCATTGGTTCTTTTATTCACGAGACTAATAATGTGTATTTATGTATATCAAGGGGTATTGAAGTAAAGAACTTTAAACAAGAAAAAGTATGTAGACATACCGTAGATTATGGAAGGATAAGAACCATATTAGTCAAAATTAGAGCGCTTTCTTCTCGATGTCTTCTCGGATTTCATAATTGAATCAGCGTTTAGAGTTTTGATTTCAATTTATGCAACAAGCTCTTTAAGCAGACAGGTAAACTCTGCTATCCCGTCCATAAATCTTGTTCATTGTTGTATCTTGTTGCCTACCCGCTTCATCTTCTTTACCTGAATCTTTTTATCGTCAACAGACAGTTGTCTCTAAACCAATTTCGATACCAGTTGTAAGGTAAGGCCTTGTCTTCTAAGCTTGTAAACGTTGATAGAGGTGTGTATACAACAATCACGAGTCTTGGATTCTTTTCTGTGGTAAAAACCATTAGTGCTCGGAGTTCAAATTTTCTATTGTCTAAGACTTAAATTTTCGTGATTTTTCGTAATTTTAGAGTTCAAACTTAAACCTTCATTTTAAACATATTATAATAAACCTTACATAATTAACTATTGTTTGTTGCATTAAAACTGTAAGCAGAGTGTTTTTTTGGTCCATATGAAAGGGCAATTATAATATACCTTATAACTCAGAATTAAGAGTAGGACTTAATTATGGAATGCCACTTTGAAAATTCCTTTAAAATTAAATTTAAATTTTTAAAAAATTCCGTTAAAAACCAGACAATTTTTTCATCCCCTTCATTACTCTGCCTTAATTTGGGTAATCCTAAATTTACGATTTCTTAATTTTTGTATGTTTCTATAGTGGATATAGGGGGGAAAAATCAAGAAAGAAACATGCAATGAGACAATTCGGTTAATTGGAAAAGTCGTACACCCCTACATCCACAATTTAACTACTTTCCTTATGTCATCAAATGGAAATATTATCTTCGATAACACCGGGGAACAAATTTTCAGTAACTTTGAGTTGTATTGGATATTTCAACTAATTCTAAAGAGTTTTAGGCGCTGATTTCAAATCTGAAATTAGTTTTTCTCCACAAGCTGTAGTTGCTATGCAATTTAACCGGAGAACAACAGTGAACTTGTGAACAGAATGCTCCTCGCTTTTTGTGAGCTCGGGTGCAACATGAGCATCAAGCTTCATTTTTGAAAAGTTCTTGGAAAGTTCCCTGACAACCTGGAGGCTGTGAGTGACGAACAAGAAGAACAATTCCACCAAGACCTAAAGATCATGGAAGAACGCTACCAAGGGCGCTTGGACAAAAGTATCATGGCTGACTACTGCTGGAGCATTAAACGAGATTGCCTAGATGAAGTGTACAAATGCAAAAGTTACAAACGCAAATTCCTGCCTGAATAAAATACACAAATTCAAATCCAAAAGCCTATAGGATTTTAAATGCGGAAAGAGCAGAAACCCGTTGTTATGGCAATAAGCTGTTAAGAAAATATCGTCTGACGTTATCAGATGGTTATGAAGTGCAAGAACAAAATGAAGTTATGAGTGACTAAGAATTGTTGCCGACATTTTTGAAAAGGTTTGTAGTATAGCCAACCGTACTTTTTCGACTTTTAACTGCAAATACAATTTAAGCTTAAACAACCTCACAAGATCTTGTAAAAAATCACTTTAAGACTTAATAATATTCGTAATATTTGATAATATCTTTACTAGTCTGAGGAGCATAAATTTTTTCTCTTTTTTTCTCTGAGTAATAAGTCAGATTTTACAAGTAAGAGCCATTCAAAACTTTAGTATATTGCCTGTAAAGATTTAAGATAGTAGAAATACAATACCTGTACATTTAAAAGATCGAGTGAAAAATATAGTTTAATATGAATTACATATTTTCCAGTGTCTGTAACTTTCGTAGTCGTCTCTCCTTTCATGTGAGTTCTCATTCTCCGGTTTCGATCAGATTTTTTTTCATACACTTTCCCTTCCATTGATTCATTGATTGTTTCAACAACATACATGCTCAACAAATGGTGCTGGTTCATTTACCTTTCTGATAATCTTTTTATTTTTCCACTTGCTGTTCATTTATTTTCAGAATAAACTTCTTTAATAAAGTTTCACAAAAATGTAGAGAGGAAGAAAGCACAAAATGGTAGTTTACATTTCATGGTTTCCCCCACAACACACCTAAAAACGTCATGACTGGTGCGTGTGTGTATGGGTGAAACCACCTGAAGAAAGCAACTGATCGTAAATGAAGCACAGACCTGCGTTTCTCGAAAATTTGGAAAAGGTTTAAATACTGTTTTAGCAATTTGTTTCGATTCTTTACAAATTGAACTCATTTGAAGGAGGGCTGGTTTGTTTAAGGAAGACAGAGCTTGATGGTATACAGTATTAAAATATGTCGTAAGGGAAACCAATTCTTTTCCCCTTGCATATTTTTCAACTGAGAGAGACTGTTTGCAATTTGCTCTAATTTCATAAGCTATTTTCTAAGCCAAACACCATTTTTCGTATCTATAAATATGTATACCAAGCAAAGCATACCGCAAAGTTCGTGTTAAGTAAAAGAACCAGTAAATAAACACAAATACAAAATAACATACCTCCCAGATAAGACTAGTTCTAGTAACCAACATAAATGATCATGTCATTAACCCTCAAATTAATAACATTTCACCCCCTTGCTAAGTCGCCTTTTCGACGCCCTGGGTATACCTAATTGTATACCCTAGGGATACTAGCTACCAAAAACCCTCAGCAAGTATCGATGATGGTGGTGGCTGGGGGGGGGGGATAGCGACTGGTAGGAAAATTGGTAATTGTAACGATCATAAAAATCGTAACTGGATTCATTAGAAATATTTAAAAAAAAATAAAGTTAAAAACATTTTTTATATCTTACAGTTGAAAGATTAGTGCATTGCATGCATTAAATTAGTTTCCATGTATTTTTCTCTTTTTCATGAGAAATTAAAGTCAACGGTATTGTCTGGAAATTTTGTTGGGAAAGCCAATGGGAAACAATAAAAATACTGTAGCGGATACTGTGGTTTCAACACAGAGAGCAAATGACCGATAATGTCACATGCAAGGATTCGAATCCTGTTCAGTTCTATCGAACTGGTGCGCATCATTTTCTTTATCTACGGAAAAAGGATGAGAGAAAAAAGAATAAATAGTTTTCCTTGCTCATTTTCAGCTTTTACTTTTATTTGTATGAAAGAGCTTGCTATTCTGTTGGAGGATCAACCGAATGTGCTGAAATTTTCAATATGTCCACCGATAAAGATCCGTGAAGAGAATAATGATCAAATGGTAGGATCAGTTGAAAAAGCACTTTGGTTAATAACGGAGCTTTAGTACCTCAATTATATTCCGAATGAAAATCAATTTTGATTTACCGAATGGGAAGAGATTTTTTCAAAATCTTATTATTATTTCAGAGTTGACAAGGTTTCTTTGACTTTCATTAGATCGTAAGTAATAGGACCTCACAAATGGGTTATTGAGCTTTTCGCAAATATTCCCAAAAAGGCAACAGTAATCTTGAAATTCCTTTTTTTATTTGCATAATCTTAAAAGATGAAAATATTTTTCTCTTCTCCTCATTCTGGGGATATTTTAGTGATGACTAAGGTAAAACGAAAAAACAAATTTTTAGGTTTCCATAGCAACGGACGTTCAGCCGGCCAAGTACACGTGACCATAGCAGACTGACAAAAAACCTCTTTACGTGCCCAGTAAAATGACCCAACACCATAAAGCGGGAAGAAGATTGTCATTCTTTTCATGCTTAAATAAATATGTGGTGTCGGTGTGAAAGCCAAGAAGCAAACAATTCAACACCAGCCAGGAATACACATTTCCTTGCGCAGTAATAGTTTTTGAGATCCATTTTAAACAATATTGCGAATGATAAGACACTTCGTACAGGAAGTGTGTGTAATTTGACTATTACATAACCATTTGTAATTTTCCTTGACATCCATCAGGTCTGTAGAAAAAACAGAATTTGACCAAGGTGCCTTAAGCATCGAGGTTGTCCCAAGGGTACACCTCTATTAACACTGACAATGTTATCCAAAAAGGATGTCAGAATTTGTCTAAGGAGAGACTTTTGTTGTTCTTTCAAGCATTCATTTCTTACAAACACCAAACCGTTACAAGGTCGAGCAATGGAGGAGGAATAACTGAAATCAGATCGTAGAACGATAATAAGATCGCTTTGAAGAGGAAAGAAAGGTTGTGGAAGAGATTTCCAGAGATGAGAGACGCGAGAAAACAAGACTGTATGTGTGCAGGACTTTACAACAGTTTTACAAAGTATAAGCAATGGCTTAATGGTCCAAATAACACTGTGTAAAAAGTGAGGTAAAAACGATTTCACAAGCGGTTTTTTTCATTTTTTTAGAAGAACTTGACGAAATGCATGGTTCAACAATCGTGACCAATGTTCTTGTTTATCCTATTTTTGTTGTAGCGACATTTATGATAATTGTGATAGTTAATATACAAATTAATATCAGAACAACCAGTGTAACTATCTTTATGTTACATTTAATATTCACCTAATTCGTCTGTCAACACTTTTCCCTGTTCAAACAGTTGCTTCATTGCCACCAGGAAGCCACTGCTTCGTTCTCTGATTTGGTCCTCCAGAGCTGTTTCCCCTTGAAACTAAATATAATACCAAATATATTTTATCATATTCAGTAGTTCAATATTATTACCTTTAAAAAGTTAAAGATATTCCTTAAGTGTTAAAGTATAACTTTACATGGATACTTCTGAGGCAAATTCTGACAATTAAAAAAAATGTTTTTTATGAGAGTTTGGCTAAATATGAGCCCCTCAACAATATCGTTTTCTTTTAGAAAACGCCACTGTAACAAACGTTCCAACTATGTACAGCAGAATGAAATTTAAAAACATACTTAAGATGTTATTTATAAACATGTTGTTTGGTCCTAAAGTAGAACAAAAATGTTTATATTATATTATATTATATTATATTATATTATATTATATTATATTATATTATATTATATTATATTATATTATATTATATTATATTATATTATATTATATTATATTATATTATATTATATTATATTATATTATATTATATTATATTATATTATATTATATTATATTATATTATATTATATCAATAGAATTAAATTTAAAAAAATATTAAAGTAGTTAATTATAAAAATGTTGTTTGGTCCTAAAGTAGAACAAAAATGTTTATATTATATTATATTATATTATATTATATTATATTATATTATATTATATTATATTATATTATATTATATTATATTATATTATATTATATTATATTATATTATATTATATTATATTATATTATATTATATTATATTATATTATATTATATTATATTATATTATATTATATTATATTATATTATATTATATTGTATTATGACAGTGCCAACTATTTTCTGCTGCGAATCCTATGATCTGGGTCTATTCCAATTCCAGGGTAAGGGGTTTTTTTCTTAATCAAATTTTGTCAAATTGCATTTTGTTTCTCGTAGGTTCTCTTGCCATATATTGTTCATCGCAGTGATACGTTAAGGAAAGTAACGATGTTCTTGCTTGGTACGTTTATCTCCATCTTCTTCTTACAACTTTATTGGTGATAGAGGGCTTAAAGCTCGTCTAAGGGTCGATTAATATTTGATAGTACCAGCCCAGTGGATATTATAAGTCCTTTTTGAACCATATGTTTCGCAAGACAGTCGTTGTTTTAGATTTCTTCCTCACCTTTTGCGACTTTTTACAATAGAGAAAGAAGCTGAATATACAAATCCTTGACAAGCTCTCATCACTTGTCATTTTAACATGAGAGTTGTTTTTCCCCTTTGGTTTCTTCTCCGGTAGTTCGTGTATTGTATGCATAATCTTCCATATGTTAAAACATAGCTATTCAAACATTATCTGGCTTTCCTCCATCCTGACTACCTCAAAAGTTTAAAAGGTTTTTAATAATGTATCTGTTAGATAAACACCACAACAAAATCGTTTCCAGAAATAAATGGGTATAAGAGGTCGTACAGAACATAAATCTATTATTAGAGTCTACTAAAATATGTTTATCTATCTTTTATTTTTAATTAATTTTTATGGCTTGGATCTAAAATAATCCTCTTGTCTTGTCTTCAAATAAAACAAATTCCAACAACTATGTACTTATATAAAAGGGGATTAAAGAATGAGTAGAACAGAGTCTGTTGTAAAAAATTGGAGAAATGTTTTAAAGTGAAATGGTCTGAAGGTAAATAGACTAAAGAGAAGGTATCTCTACATAACTGGGGCAGGGGGAAGAATGAGGATGTTCTGAAAATACAAAGGGTGGAGGTAATCAGAGCAAAGGAGTTTAGATTTTTAGAATAAGCACTACATGAAAACAGTGTCTCCGAGAGAGACAGAGGAAATAATGGAAGCAAAGTGGAATATGTGGAGATAGGATTAGGGAATTATCTGTAGTGGAAGGTAACCAGCTAAAATGACGAAAAGTATAAATCACAACGATGATGTAGTGACTTGAAACAGTGGTAGTGAAAAAGACACACAAAGTAGAGATAGAATTACGGACTTCAAAATGCTTAGGTTTCTGATCAAAGTGGTGAGAAGGGACAAGACTTGAAAACAGTGCATTAGAGGTTCAGCACAAATCAGACGGGTACGAGTGAAAATAAAGGGGCTAGGCTAAGGTGGTTCGGACATGATTTGAGCGCAGAGAATGAGAAAATTGGAAGAAGAGAACTAGAAATGAAGCTTCCAGTGAAAAATCAAGAAAGAGAAGGAAAATAGGAGGTTTATGGACATGGCAAAGAGAAAGATAAAGAACTTAGATGCATCTGAAGGATATCATTCACGGTGATGACCCTACCAGATAAAGACAAAGAAGATAAAAGAGGGTTACAGGAGTGAGGTTTAGGAAGGAAAAGAGAAATGCAGATTTTAGGGGAGAGCTAGGAGTGAAAGACATAGCAGAAAAAAATTATGGAAATTTGAATGAGATGATTTGGCCATGTTATACGCAAAGAGCAAAGGGATACAGTAAAGGATGTGAATCTAAGAGAGGTGTCAGTAAGAAGACCAAGAGAGAAGCGACAACTTAGATGGGAAGACAACATTAAGGAAGATATGAAGGAATAACATCTAGAAAAGGAGAACATATTAGGACACATTAAGTAAAAGCATGAAGGAGGTTTTAGATGGAGTAAGGTTACAGAAGCACTTCACCAGGGCACAAGTGATAAATGTTAAAAGAAAAAGCGGGAGGAAAAAATAAGAAGGTGTACTGGATGCAGGGTCATTGGCAAACAGCTCTGTGGACGAGTTGGACTTCATTTCTCCACGCTTAACTTTACCTTCGGTCCCCAATTCTCGTCTGGAATGCTACTGTTAAATGGTATTAAGAGAGGTGTGGGGTAAGTGTAATAAAAATATAATGACTGTTATGTCGTATTTGTGACAGCTGTTTTCTTGTTTTTACTTCTGATTCAAAACCGTTTCGGATTTCATTCGAAAGGAATGATTATGGCTTTCAAATATTTTGACAATCAATAATTCCTGCTGTAACAATAATATTTTGAAAAGGGATTTTTCCCCTTTTGGTATATGTCAGTTGTTAATATCTGAGGCTAATTAAGAGCTTAACATAGCAGATTTATAGGTTTCACTCTAGAAATCTTCCCATAGGACTATTCTGAAATCTTTGCAGAATAGTTTTGAAACAATAGTTTGTCTTTTTTAAGTTTATGACTTAACTGGACCACGATCTGAAAGTCACGGCCACAGTTCGGGTTTAATTTTTGGGGTGACTAAAGAAATAAATTCCTCAATTACCACCCCTCAGAAACGGGCAATTAATAGCTGTGGCTGCATATAAGTTTTTACGGCATTAATGATATTGCATACTACTAAATTATGCTGGGGAATAGAAAGGGTTCACCCAACATAATCGTATTTTAGATTTATCCGAAAACAAATTTTCTGAAAAACATCGAAATGAAAAGTAAGCCTGTGCCATTGATTTAAACTTTTCCAATTAAGAGCATATTTAGTTAAGCAAAACACATTTAATTTAATTTTATCCTGATTGAATTTGAACACACACTCATTCTTCGTTCTTAAGTGACATCGTAAAATTACGACGTACAAGTTTTTAAGTTAAAATTTAATGTTCATGTACACCATCAGACATTTCTTCGCAGACATAATAATTCAAAATCATGATCATGCTTAGGCTAGTTCTGCTTGTCCAAACAGTACAAAAGTACTGGACACTAGCATGATCTAAATTTTTCTTGCTTGTCTTTCATACTGTCAGTTGACTCACATTCCCATTTTTTATTAATAGGAGCTTGACCAAGCTTGAACATTTGTTTACAAAATGAAACGTTCATCCTAGGTTTTAAAAAACGTCATACAGATTGCATTTGACATAAGAAAAGTATGGTGTATGATGCAACAAAAATATTGCCTCTTGGCCCTGTTATTCTCTATATTTCAGTAGATTACCCATTGTAGAAAGAAATATGGTAGAACTCTATATTAGATTACAGATTGTAGAAAGAAATGGGATAAAGTACAACAGAGCTTTGACTCATCAGTTGGCCTCAAGGGTTAGATTTTCTAGAGACTTCACTTTACTTCACAGTTTTCCATACTTTAGGACAACTTGAAAGACAGGAAGATACTTGAATTTACTTTATAACGATTTTTAACAAAGCAATGCGAAAAAGATGCAACATAGAAAACAATTTTAGTGAAATTTCAAAACCTTCAAAAATACTTTTGAAAATATATCAAATATTTAGGGAACCAAGAGGAAATTTTGCAGCAGAGATGATGTGACTGATTGTGTCCAACATAAAATTTTCATTATCTGTTGAAATCACAAAAACAAGACTACCCGGATCTGTTACGAGGCGTCGACAACTTTTGATGATATTTTGCTTGGAAAAAACACGTTCGAAATTTGTTAGCCAACTACTAAAATCACAAGTACCTTGTAAAGATGGTTGTATTGTTGGTCCCAGCTTTTTAAATGACAATTTGTAATCAATTTGTAATGAACGAAACCTGTTTGTACAGCTCTGGCCCTTGGTTTTGTTACAGATAATGGTAACCTCCTGTGCATTACAAAGGCTTTACAAAATTTGGTAGTTTGCAACAAAAGCCAAGCCACTCTATTTTCATAATTTTATTCTCCAAATTGTATCTTTCAGACAAATATTAGAGTAGGGTTGTAGAGAATCTTTTTTTTTCTCTTTTCGAACGTTTCTGGATCCACCACAGCAAATACAATTAGAATGGTCTTGTGTACGATAAATCGAGGCTAGTTGACAAAACAATATCAATTGGGTTGATGAAAATTTGTTGGCCCAGGCTACTATCTGTACCTCATGCTACTTTATCATTTTATTCCTACAATGCCATTCTCTTTATCTTCTCTTTGACATACTACTTTTTAAGGTCATGTTTCCTACTGTACTGCAGAGACTTGTCCATTATGTCTTATGGGCTTTTAAATTATTATGTTAGAGAAGTATTTATTTTTTACCTGCATCAAGTAACTTTATGTTGTTTATTGCTTTGCTCCTCTGCTATACAATCTTTCAGTGCCTCGAAAAACAGGTTACATTGTTCTGGACTTTATCTGTTTTCTCTCACCGTCTCTCCGTATATACTTTTTGTCAGTTTAGCTGGTTACCTTCCACTACAGATTATTTCCCAATCCTTTCTCCACATATTCCACTTTGCTTCCATTATTTCCTGTCTCTCTCGGAGCCACTGTTTTCATGTAGTGCTTATTCTAAATATCTGAACACATTTACTCTGGTTACCTCCATCCTTTGCATTTTAAGAACACTCTCATTCTTCCCCCTGCCCTATTTATATAGGGATACTTTCTCTTTAATTTATTTACCTTCAGACCATTTCACTTTAAAACATTTCTCCAACTTTACAACAGGCTCTGTTCTACTCCTTCTTTAATCCCCTTTTAAATAAGTAAGTACATTATTGTTGGAATGCTTTTAAAAACGGCTACGCAGTAACATAAAAAAGACCATTTGTTTTATTTAAAGACAAGACAAGAGGATTATTTTAGATCCAAACCATAAAAAGTAGTTATATATAAAAGATAGTTAAACATATTTTAGTTGACTCTAATTACAGATTAATTTTCTTTAGTACCTCTTATAACCATTTATTTCTGGAAACAATTTTGTTTTGGTGCTTTTAAACAGATACATATTTCGGACGCACAAGAAAAGATGATGTTGTAAGGTTTTAGATGTGACCAACGTCTTGCTCTGACACGCTCTTGATATAGTGAATCTCTTCTGTGTCTTTTTCTTTCTCGAGATCCTAGAGAATATCGTTTCTCTTATAAGCTAAAGAGAAGAAGACGTATGCTTTCTAAAGTAGGGCAAATGGACTCTTAGATGCTACGGAGTTACTCACATAGCTCCATACTAACAAGGTTGAGCACAAGCTCAAAGTTTCAAATGCATATATAATAAGAACTGTCTTTCATATCAAAGGTCTTAAACCTTGATACTTTCCACTCATAACAGGCCCTCCGTCATATGACTGGCTAAACGCATCCTTAAAGTTCAAGGATCCGCTCTTTGAGATCTATTTTACGTTTCTGAACAGGTTTTTAGAGGGATGGATCTGTTACCAGACAAACGGAGAGTAAGGTATCTCCGACTTTTTTGTCCTTTTTAACAATAAGAAGAATTGATCTTTGCTTGAAATGCCAGTGGTGTAGTCAGGAGTGATTTTAAGATACAGGGAGATACCGAATGATTTTGCTTTGTCAAGAATAACATGTCTTTTGTTCACTTTTAGAATAGATTTATCTTTTTTATGATTTCCAGCCCTTGAAATTTATCGAAATTCTTTTTCGACTTTTCTTTTTCCCCCTTGACTTTGGTGTTTAAAATATTATTCTTCGACTTCCTTATTTGTTTTCCATTTTTCACCTCGTTAATATGTTCCCTCAAAGCCTAATCATATCTAGCATGCAAAGATGTTAGTACTAGAAAATTCCTTTTTCTATTTTCTTTTCGAAAAAAAGATCTTTCCTCTGGCCTCTGAATGGAAGATCCTGCTCAACAAGACATTATTTGTGCCAATCAGTCTTTTCCTCACATCTGTTTTCTGTAATACTTTGCGTCTTTGTTCAGATAAAAGTCTAACAGCTTCAAAAGAGGTCTGCTAATCAACTTGTTTTTTCGTACAGTAATTGGTTAGGTTGGTTCAATACAGGTCCCTTGCCCTGTCAGGGATACATTTCCCTATTTTCATCCATTTCTTGAATCCTGTTTTGGGAAATGTCTTTTCCCAACCTGTTTGCAAAACATATCCCAAGATGAAGAAATACTGGATTCTTAGTGAACGAATAGATGGCTTAACCTAATGCGTTTCTTTTTTTCCTGTCTTGACTTCATAACAACTCTGGATAAATGAGACGTCCTGATACCCACTATCTGGTTTTAGGAAACGGTTTATTGGGCAATGCTTTTGCATTTGGTTGGATTGCTCCCTTGTTAGTAAGATTATGTCTAGTAACAGCATTAAAGATAGTTGCACCAAGAATGATGGATCATTTTCCTTAGTATTTATTCCGTTATCGTAACGTACGTCACTACAACTGTCATTGTCACTGTGGACATTTCTGATTACTGCAAGCTTGAACCCTGCGTATGCACAGTAAGAGAAAGAGCACCCGCTGCAAGAGATTTCCTGATACTTGGAATTTCACACATTGCTATTAGTTTACCAGGAAATTGCTAACGGATCAACAGGGATGCACGCAAATTTGGATAAAAGACACAGCTTGAAGGAAAATAGAAAACGGTTGAAATGGAAAAACTTTACAGTAACAGACACATGTGGCGTTACGATAAAAAAGGTTATTTAGTGAGAAGGCAAGGTAGGTTAAAAAGAGTGTTAAGGCTGGTATGAAGATATTGATAAAGACGTGCACTTGAATGTTACCAACGTTGTTGGGCTTAAATTAAAGAGGAGAAGAAAGAAACTAAAAGAAGTCATGCTGAAGAATTAGTACAGATATTTACTGGTTATCTTTGTAGAGACTAACTATTTTTTAAGCATGGAGACCAAATATGATCATAAAAACCGTGCAAGATTGCAGAGTTCTGCGTGATAACATAATCGATACCAAAGGGGATGGGTAGGAAAAGGACTACTAGAACCGAGACAAAGAAACAAACAGGCAATTAAACATACATGAATATTTTCTCTTTAGTGATTTATGCACTCAACAGTACATAAAATCTGGTACCTTAGATACTAAAGAATGTCGGAATAAAAAAGGGTCTTGTTGACCTAAAAAGAGTTTTATCATGTATTCTGCCAATTTTCTAAAAAATATGCTTGAGACTTGGGGTGTATGGAGAGATAAGGTGGAGTATCACCCAGTAGTAACCAGCAGTCGCATTCTACTTATAGGGTACATGGACTCACTAGTCTCCAAATGACTCTCAACTTTCACCGATGGCTCCAAGTAGTTGCTTGTCAACGTATACGTCAACGGCCACATCCTGGTAAACGGCCTGGGCTGACCGGCTAAGCTCGGTGAGGATAGGCAATGACATTTGAGTGGCTGACAGGAGATGCCTTATCTCTCAGTGCACGAAGATGTCATGGCAGAGGAATTGGATGCGGAGATGAACGGGGGAATGCGTATGAAGTATCAACGGTCAATCTCATGGCAAATGCGAGAGCTAGTGGTAGGTTTAACCAAGGAGTGGTCTTGCCACTGCCAGAGTCCATGCACTCCTTTGAAAGGTGTTGCTGTCAGGCTGAGGCAGCCGAGTGTAAAACCCACTGGCTATTCAAAAATGATGATAAGACTTGTGGCTGCCAAACCAGAGGGAAATATATCTGACAACCAAATTAGCAATCATTAGGTTTCTATTTGAATAATGGATGCATGTGAATTTACAAATTACAATTTGATATAAAATAAGATTGTAATATAATATGAAAAAATTTACATTAGCCACTTGCTAAGAAGCTATTTTGATAAAACATTTTTGTTTGCGGATTTTTGACGAGACAAGAAAGCAAGAGATACTTTTGAACTTTGATATTCAGGCAAATAGAATAATTTAGCATTGGAAAACTGATGTCAAAATTTTCCATTTCATTTTTTCAGCGGAGACAACATTAGGCAGAACATCTTCCTGCCATCTTGCTCTGCACGTACAAAGCTTATTCCCATCGAAGGATACATTCAAATAGTCCCAGAGTCAGTTTTTTTATATTCTATAGAGATTTTCGTATTGCGAGTACATTAAGATACTGAAGGTGAGATGTTACTCTCTGAATTACCTGCAAGGCACTTTTGTCTAATGCCCTTGAAAAACAGCTTGATATCAGGCGAATTCAACTGAGCTGAATAAAACAACAACAAGTGATATTTTTAGGAGAGGTCAATTACAAATGGTATTTATCCGGCTCTCCAATCACAAATAAATTATGGCAATATTTGTTTGGACTCAACAATGCCGTTGGAAATTGAAAGCTGTTTAGAGCTTTCATTTAAAGAAAAGACTGGAGCTTTTGGTTGATAGGATCCCTAAGATCTTTTAATACTCTGAGCACGTTTGGTTGTCAATGACTAGCTTAAGATCTAATCTCATTTATGATATAGGTCGAAATAAGCTTAAAATCCATATCAAGGACTTTGAAGTCCTTAATTAAGTTTCATTAAGGGCACTTTTTACTGAAATGTTTGCTTTTCTATCTTGATATTAATATATTTTTTAGCCGGGTTGAGGAATCCAAAGCCAATTAATTAAAAATTGTTTGCAGAAACCAGAATATCACATCTGATTTTAAATGTTAATTATTTATGTATTTTACATACTTTGTGGAAAAGATTAAATTGTTCTTCCTCATACAGATTCTCAAATTCAATTTCGAGGGGAAAGGTTTTTAATTTTGTTCGGGTAGCTTAAGGAGAACCATGATCCTTAGAGTCAAAGTCGGATAACAACAACAGAGTAACATAATTAAAAATGTGACTCGAATTAATAACTCCCGAACAAACCAGGTCACACAGATGATTGAAATTTTATTTACTTCTTCTTGAAAGGACATTTAAAAATAAAGGAAGTTTATTACTGTATTCTAGTGTTTGAGGCACAACATTGACGTGCATAGGGTAAAAGATGCCATTTTGTACTACCATGTGTATGAAAAGCAATTCATACACAGGCAGTGAACTTTCAAAGAGAAAGCAAGACACGGCCTTAAGAGTGGGCTTGTATTTACTATTCAAAAGCAAGGAAGAAGAAGATAAGATTGACAAAAAAATGTTGCCCGTAAATGAAAAAAATAAATTAGAATGCAGGAACATTAAAACATATGAAATTAAGCATTGGAATAAACAAAAGAGATTCTTTATCCAACTTCAAGATTCTTGAGCTTGTATTTAGCATAAAGGGAACAGCGACGAGGTCTGTGTTTGGCTAATTAAATAAAATTTGGGCTAGTCAAACTCCACGGCTAAAATTGCTTAACTTGGTTTCTTTTGGTGAAAAAAGGTTACTCTTCTTAATAAAGTTATATCAAATGATCATACATATATGGCTTATGAAACATAATACAATTGCTAGTGACACGCCTAGGGGCGTAGCACGGTTCGCATTATGACAAATCATATATGCTAGTGCTACTAACAACAACAGCAGCAACAACAACAACAATAACAACAACAATAATAATAATAATAATGGTAATAATAATAATAGTAATAATAATAATAATAATCTGTCCTGGGTATTGACATTAAACTGTATCCGGTTGTGGAGTTCCGACGTGGGCGAATGAGGTTACCCTTTGCCACAATTACCTCCAGGTCACCCTTAAGCAAGGTGTAGTACCTGCTAGATCTCCCCGAGACCATGGGGTAACGGGTTGGCATCCGGCGGGGGCTAGTCGGTCTCATGGGTAGGGGGGACTCTTTAGCTTTGGTTTGCAACCCCCCAGGGATGGTGTCTCGACAAAACTACTGGTGGTACTGCACCTTTAAAACACAATCCTCTTTTGAGTGTAAAATGAATCAAGAAAATATTTCAGATAACAACGTGAATGGGGAANGTCCTGGGTATTGACATTAAACTGTATCCGGTTGTGGAGTTCCGACGTGGGCGAATGAGGTTACCCTTTGCCACAATTACCTCCAGGTCACCCTTAAGCAAGGTGTAGTACCTGCTAGATCTCCCCGAGACCATGGGGTAACGGGTTGGCATCCGGCGGGGGCTAGTCGGTCTCATGGGTAGGGGGGACTCTTTAGCTTTGGTTTGCAACCCCCCAGGGATGGTGTCTCGACAAAACTACTGGTGGTACTGCATCTTTAAAACACAATCCTCTTTTGAGTGTAAAATGAATCAAGAAAATATTTCAGATAACAACGTGAATGGGGAACGTGAATGGAACCTGTATTGGTGAATGTTCTTCGTTCGGCAGGTGTCCTGTGGATAAGCAACGCAGGCCTGGTCGTTTTTCAGCTACTATCAATCGAAGAGGAGAAAGAATAAACTGGAGGCCGTTTAATAAGATTGTAATGAAATGTTACTATGAAGGTGAACCTGGGAAGAGAGGTTTTTTGAAGAGGATGAAAAGAAATTGGGATGACAGAGGATTGTTTGAAGTATTCGCGCAAAGGCTCTTAGATCAAGTAAGGGTTATTAAGACAAATGTGTACTTAAGCAAAGTCGAACTGGAAGAAATCAGGAGGAAAGTTAAGAACAGAAATAATGAAGAAATGCAAGTAAGTGAGCAACAAGACAGCAACTTGTCAGAACAAGAAATTAATACTGAGAATGTCGAAACCAGCGAACAAGATAGACCAGGACAACTGGAAGTTGAAAACGAACCAACGCAGGGTGAAACAGAATTCATAACATCAGAATTTCATATATTGACTGATTCGGAATTAACGGAAGAACAGCTGGAAATGATAAAGGTTATCTGTGAATTGTCTAAAAAGAAGGAAAAGATCACAAATGTCTTTTTTAGAAATGCAGATCGGAAAAAGCTCAAGGAGATCACTAGAAATGTGAATAAGGTATTAAAATATATTATGACTGATGATGTAACAAAAACAAACGATCTGATAAAAGCTGTAGCCGTTTATGTGAGCCGATGGTTAGGGCTGAAAAAGAGAAAGGATAAAGTGTTTCAAGAACCGTTTTGGAAAAGGAGGATCCAACTGGATATTAATGAGTTAAGAAAAACTGTTGAAAAATTAGACCGCTATGCGAGAGGACAAATAAAAGATGTAAAAAAACTAGAACAGATCTTCAAAAAGCATAATATGAAGAAGACAGGAGTACATGTTGTTATGGAAGAGTTTGAGCAAAGAATAACAGCGAAAGCAGCAAAGATAGACAGATATGAAAAGAGGATACACCAGTTTAGAATAAATAGGATGTTTTCATCAAACCAAAAGCGAGTTTTCGTGGAATTGAATGGTGAAGTAATTAAGGAGAACACAATACCAAATGCGGACGACAGTAGAAAGTTTTGGAGTGAAATATGGGACAACCCAGTGGAACATAACGATGATGCAGAATGTCTACGAGAGATCGAAACTGAATTAAGTGGAGTCAATAAGCAAGATGATATGAAAATCACTGTCCAGGATGTAAGAGAGCAAACGGGGAAAATGCCAACTTGGGAAGCAGCTGGGCCTGACGGATTACAAGACTATTGGCTGAAAAACGTGTCATCATTACACGATAGAATTGCTTGCCACTTGAATGCGGTAGTCCAAAGTGGAGATGTTCCAGCATGGATGACGTATGGAAGAATGGTATTGTGTGTGAAGGGCAGGAGTAAGGGAAATCCTGCGAGTAACTTCAGACCTATTTCATATTTACCACTAATGTGGAAATTGCTAACGGGTATGCTGTCCGAGCAGCGTTGCGACCATGTAGATACTAATTATTTGTTACCATCAGAACAGAAAGGATGTCGTAAAGAGACACGCGGAACGAGAGATCAGTTACTTATTGATAGCATGGTACTTAAAAACTGTAAAAGAAGACACACCAACTTAGCTATGGCGTACGTGGATTATAAAAAGGCATACGACATGGTGCCGCACTCGTGGATACTAAAGAGCCTGCAACTGATTGGGGCAGCTGATAACATTATGAACGCTCTTGAAAAGAGTATGACAAAATGGAAGGTACAGTTGAACGCAACAGATAAAGTTTTAGGGGATGTCAACGTCAAACGTGGAATATTCCAAGGAGATAGCCTTTCACCACTCATATTGGTTATCTGTCTCATACCAATGTCACTGATTTTGAGACAGATGAAAGCATGATATAGTTTGGAAAAGAACCATTCAAAATTGAATCACCTTCTGTGTATGGATGACTTAAAGTTATTCGGACAGAGTAAAGGAGACATAGAATCAATTGTAAATACAGTTCATAGATTTAGTTGTGACATTGGTATACGATTCGGTATAGAAAAATGCAGTGTAATTATCCTGAAGCGTGGAAAGATGGTCACCTGTGATGAGAAGATGAAAAGCGTCAACAAAGAAAGTTACAAGTACTTGGGTATAGTAGAACTAGATGGGATAAAGGAGAAGGAAATGAAAGAGAGATTCACGAAGGAATACAAGCGGAGGATTAAACTTATATTGAAATCAAACAGGAATGCCGTCTCAGCAATGAATATTTGGGCAGTAGCTGTGATGAGATATGGGGCTGGGATAGTGAAGTGGACAAAAGAGGAACTGGAGAAACTCGACAGACAGACTCGGAAAATTATGCCAATGAACGGAGCATTACATCCAAAAAGTGACGTCGATAGATGGTATATTGCAAGACAGAGAGGTGGAAGGGGGTTGCAAAGTGTATTAGAAACCATCCCGTCAGAGGAAAATAGCCTTAGATGGTATGTTAAAAACAGTCAAGAGNAATGAACGGAGCATTACAGCCAAAAAGTGACGTCGATAGATGGTATATTGCAAGACAGAGAGGTGGAAGGGGGTTGCAAAGTGTATTAGAAACCATCCAGTCAGAGGAAAATAGCCTTAGATGGTATGTTAAAAACAGTCAAGAGCAATTATTAAAAGCAGTACATGAACAACAGGAAATAAACAATGACATCAGTAACCCATCAGAGTATAAAGATCAACGAAGAAGAGAAAGAGAAGTCAAATGGCATGAATAAGTAATGCATGGTCAGTTTTTTAGAGATACAGATGGGATCGTAGTCAGGAAGAAATCATGTTTGTGGCTAAAAAGTGGAGACCTGAAAAAAGGGAATCACTAGCAATACGTACAAATTACGTTAAACACCATATCGACAAATCAAGAGATTCGCCGACTTGCAAATAATGTGGTGAGAAAGGAGAAACAGTGAGCCATATCATATGTGAATGTAGCAAGTTAGCCCAGAAGGAATATAAGCGACGACACGACAACGTAGCACGGATAGTTCACTGGGAGATTTGCAAGAAGTATGAGCTACCCAAGGCTGAACAGTGGTACAATCATAAGCCAGAAGGCGTTACTGAAAATGAAACCATTAAGGTACTGTGGGACTTTAACATAAACACAGATTACGAAATTGAGCATAGGCGACCAGACATTGTTGTCGAGCTAAAACCAGAAAAAGAGTACTTGATCATTGACATAGCAAGGATAAAACAGAAGGAACAAGAGAAAATTGAAAAGAATCAAGAACTGAAAAGAGAAATTGCAAGGTTATGACGCTTTCGAAAAGTAAGTGTCATCCCAGTTGTAGTTGATGCATTGGGATGTGTCACAAAAGAAGCAGAGCAGTACACAGAGGAAATACGGTTCAAGATCAGGACTGAAGTGATATAGAAAACAGTATTGTTGGGAAGTGCAAGAACATTGAGAAAGGTTCTCGAAACCCAAGGCTAGTTGTTCTAGCTTGCTTTCAGGACGAACTTACCAGAAACTTTTAGCTGTGATAACAGAAACATAATAAAAATAATGGGTAGACGGAAAGTACCCAGACCAGCAGGTCGCCTGGCAATTCCTCAGGGAGCAGCGCCTCTGCCCCAGTCGAGCTGGGTAAACCTAGCGGGAACAGTGGGAAAAGTTGAACTTCCCTTAATTGGCTGGCATAATTTAGTACCGCCTGGTACTGCTGGAAAGAGAGATTGATCCCTGTGCCCTGTGTAGTCAAATTACCCTGATAATTACACCAAGCACTGACTATTATTGTCAGCAAGTGGCGTAGCGTCATAAGACGTATGACCTCTGATCTTAATTGATTGGTGGAGTACACGAAATTATTTTGCCCGGTAGTTATGAATGGGCTAGATCAAGCATTCTCTCTCAAACCGCAGACTTGCCAGTCAGTTGCATGACCTTAACCATTTGTGCATGTCCCGAAAGGGCTGACACATCAATATTTCTGTTTAACGGGCGGGAGTAGTTGGGAGCATCATATCAAGGTGTCGTGAGCGTGGATCTCAGGTTCTCAACGGTCGAGTACCGAGTTCGCACTTGTTACTTAATCCTGAGGTCTTGCGTGAAGCCTCGTTATGGAGACCGTTTTAAACAGAATGAGCCGCCTAAACTGGGAAAACCGAACAGGCTCCACCTACAAGGTCATGTGCTGTTTAAATTTACATCAATATCGCACACACTTAGGTGCGATCCATGCACCCATCTTACTTTTATCGGGCTGGGAATCGGATGGGTTTGCTGGGGTTTCTACCCCTGAGTCCTTTGTGGGTTGGTATTGTTCCGCCACGCAATAATAATAATGTAGGTCCTTCACCATACATTACAATATAGCGTTTGTGCCTATTTATTGTTGTTTATGTCACCAAACATGGTAATAATAAATATCCAGTCTGAATTCAATGCTGCAATACCAGACTTGGTACTAGTACTAAGATATCTTTCTATGTATTGTCAGTTGTCAGGCTAGGAGTGGGAAGTGCTGTAGTCATGAGTTGTTGTCATACAAGAACAACCTCTTGAGCAGTGCGCCTTACCTCACTGGTTGTGGGGCGGCACATGCAAGGTTGAAGTGATGTTGCCATTAAATTTGTTTTTTGATTTCATCTCCCTTTTGTGATTACAGTACATGTGCCTGCATTCAACTGGCCTGGTTTGTGGATGGGTTCTGAAGGTGGATTTTTCATTCATCACTAAACGTTGTGTAACCACTCGATAACAATAATAATAATAATAATGAGGTAGGCAGAAGAACAACTCTCGTGTATTTATGCACAGTGTCAAGAAGTTTTGGGTTTGAAACGTTGTTACTAGAAAAGTAGCAATAGTTTACATAACTATTGAATGGTAGGAAAGCGTTTCACAAAGTGAATTTAAGAGGCTCCCATTCGGGCTATACCTTTACTGATACTCGACATCATGACAGAAGATATATGTGACTAAGCTTCTCCTTCCTCAACGTCATTTCCCTTACATCTGTGGAATATTGCTGCTGTCCAAAATAAAATGTATAATTTCTTTACCTCTTTACCTTTGTTATCCTAGGAAAAATAAGAACCTTTTACCATTTCACTGGTAAAGATTTTGATCAGTATAATCAAAATATGATTTTTTAATGTTCTTGTTCGAGTTAAGAGACGTGTTTGTAACTTGATAGCTCCATACCCGGCTGCTAGTCTTCAACCTTTGCCTCACCGACAAAATATGGGCTGTTATATTCTTTTCTATAGGTAATATCATAGGAAATGTTTTGATGGGTTTTCCTAACTGACTATTTTTCCTCAATGTCTTCATCCTGATACAGTTGTTTCTCATCGTTGTAATTTGGAAATATAAGTATTGACTAAAACATTTCTTCAGAAACGTTATTAGAATCATAAACACAATTAGCAACCTCAGTGATATTATAAGGTCCGAAAATTTTAACGATTAACACTTTTAAAGATTCCGACGCCATCGTGTAGTTTCTTTTCACTTTCCTTTTATTGATATTTTTCATCGCATCTCTAATTTCTTTTTTCGTTGTCTGCTACCCATACAAGTGTCTTTTACTGCTGGTCTTTGGTTCCTATCTGTATCTTTATAAGAACTTTTGATGTAATCCGTCCGTGTAATCTCTCAAAATTGTTTCACTAAGTGGTTGAAATTTAGGGGGAAATGGTATTATTATGGTTTAGGAACATCAATCTTTTCAATCATCCAGCTTTTAAAGCAAGGCAAGGAGCTGCTGTAAAATAACAAAGATGGAGAGCTGCTGAAAAACAAAGAAGCAGCAAAAGAAAGATGAAAGGAACATTTCCAGGAAGTGTTTAACAGAGACACACCAGAAGAACCACCACAAGAAGAAGCAGAAGAGGGAGAAGAACTTTATATATAAACTAAAGCACCAACTTTACCAAAGATAAAAACTGTACTGAAAGCCCTCAACTATGGAAAGGCCTCTGGAGCAGACAAATTTACTGCAGAGATGTTTAAAGGAGATCTAGAACTGACAGGCATTGAACTAAAAAGGATTCCTGACGTTATTTGGGAGAAAAAAGCACTTTCCACTCAATGGATAAAAGGACTCATATGCAAAATCCCAAAGAAAGGCAACCTAACGGAATGTGGAAATTGGAGAGGAGTTACATTGCTGCAGTTGGAGAGCAAGGTACTCATAAGGATCCTGAACAACAGGATGCAGTCAGGAGTAGATTCATTACTTAGGAAAGAACAAGCCGGCTATCGGGCAGGTAGAGGAACTGTGGACCAAATATTCATCCTTAGGAATACCTTGAAGCAAGTCAACGAAGTGGAGGAGGTATAGAGCTTCACATATCTAGAAGCCAGTGTGACGTAGGACGGTGGAAGAACAACGGATGCTAGAAGGAGAATAGTCTTGGGCAGCTCTTAGTTCAAGCGGCTATCAAACATCTTGCAAAACACCGACGTCAGCAAAAAAACGTCTCCCTTTTCAAGAGCCTTGTAATGTCAGTATTGCTCTATAGATGAGAGATCCGGAAACCGACAAGGGGGAAGGAAAAAAACTGGACATCTTCCAAAACAGATGTCTTGGAAAAATCTTCAAGAAACCAAAATGACAGTTCTAGAGATGGCAGGGACAGTCAGGATTAATGAGGAGGTGAGAAGAAGGAGATGAAACTGGATTGGACATGTACTGAGAAAGGATCATCAGGATGACTGTGCTTTAACCCTCAGGTGGACACCTGAAGGAAGGAGAAAAAGAGGCCGCCCAAAAACAACGTGACGAAGAATGGTGCGAAACGGTGATGGCTAGAGGAGCTGGAGCTCTGCACGTTCTGCAGCCGCAGATCGACGATTGTGGAGGAAAGATGTTTAAGAGTGGGGGTGGCGGGGTTTCGATAAAGAAAAAGTTTGTTTTTGCAACCCTACAATATTGCATTTTAAACGAGCTCAGCACCTTTAAAATGTCATTGCAATACCCGCCTTTTCCAAGTTAAATTTTAAAAAGCCGCATAATTTTTTAATTTTTGAACAGGGGATAGAAATAAATTTGTAAAGAATGACGTATATCGACGGAAGCCGTTAAGAATTAGTTTGGAGCCTAATTTGCTTACACCTAATGATTACACTATTCTACCAACCCTATCCTATGATTACACTATTTTTCTCTAATCCTTATCATTAGAAATTTTATCTTTAATTGCACAGATAGGGTTGAGAATGAACCCTGTACCTTTCCGTTCTATCCCAGTGACATCGAACCCTCCAAAAATTGAGTTAAGTCTCTCTTTTTATATCTAAGAGACCTTAATGTTCTAACTGCCAAAAGTATCATTGCTTGGAAGAAGGACAATTTCGTACTCATCAGAAAAGTAGGATTTACATTGTGTTAGCGTGTGTTTTTTTCATTACTACACGTAGCTCAATGGCTATAAATGCTTTTTCCTAAACGTAAGTGTACCGTGGTGCGAAGTAATTGTTGATCCAGGCAGACTGAACAGTGCCCGGATATTTTAAGCGCTTGCCTATGTAAAGAAAGAATCAGTTCAAAAAAATGAAGATTTAGTATTTAAAGCGAAATGTAAGTTTTTATTTTATTCGCTGAGAAAAAGGCTTGCTTCTGGCCCAGATTCAACAATAGCTAACACAAGTAATGTACGCCCATTAACACTGCAGCTGACACGCTTACTCTTTAGTTGTACCTTAAGTGTAGTTAATAATGAGTTTGCACTAATTCACATTACTTGAAGAATGCTGTGAAAATCGAGATCTTAATAGTCTAAGATTTCCATTCACTATTTATCAGGTCATAAAAGCGATATGAAAAATATGGAGCACGAAAAGGACGAAGGATAAATTAGTTTGATTCACTACGAAAAAACAAAAAAGGAATCTAAAAACACAGAATATTCTTCAATTCAAGAGCTTGCTCATGAGACGCCAGTGATGGATTAAATTTTCTACCCAGTATCAACATGAAATATGCGTTGTCTGTATAAAATATTTAACAAAATATTCCCGCTTTATTATAGGAATGTCAAAAGTTTTCGTTGAGCTTCAAAAATATCAATTTTGGGGGGATTTTATCTTAAATACTTTCTTTAATTATATTTTTCTTAAAATATATTCTGTGTTTTTGAAAATAATCTGAAAAGGAGAAAATAGGAGACCTGTCATACCAAAAACTCATACTGAACATATTTGTAGGGAGCAAAACAAGAAGACATTTCCCAAGGAAGAAAAATTGTAAAAATTATTGTTTTAACAATCTTTAACTTTTATGCCACTAGTACATATTCATTTACCAGCCTTGAGAAAATTCAAAGTTAACATTCTGTTTACATAAAAACAGACGTTGTTATAAATCTTATAGTAAAATGGTCATTTAATTCTAAGGCTGACTTAACTTTCTGACCTGAAAACCAAAAAACCATGCCCTAAAATGTCCTATTTTCACTTATATGGTAGTTTCTCATTGATGTTATACAATATAGCACAACTTGATTGAAAAATAAAGTTATTATGAAAGATAATGCTCTTATAGTTTGCTTCTAAGGAACATTGACCCTATTTAGTATCTGACTTATTAATAGAAAAGACTTTAAATGTCCCTCGATAAAAACAGAAATCTATGTCACTATTAACGCCTGGATTGACTCTCGTACCGAAAGATATAAGTTAAGTTATAATACTTAGCTTGATTTTAGTATATTAATGGGATACTACTTGAACGTCTGTGGGTTAAAAAACAATCCTTTTAACTCTTAATAGACTTGACCTTATTATTTCAGAGAATTCTGAAAAGGAATTTTAATTTTCAAATGAAAAATAATTCCTGCTGTAGTACACATTTGAAGCTTAATTCGGCATAGATAAGACTATTTTACAGGTTTATCTCTAAAACCTGCAGCTTAGGTGTTTTAATACTGTCTGGGTAGTCAAATGTTTAATTACAAGGAACTTGACTGAGCTACCTTACTTTGTTGTTTTATATAGTCTCAATTGAAGGAGAGATAAAAAAATTTATACAAAGCCATCAAAAGTCATTATCTTTGGTACTGACAAATACTAGACTATATTTTTGTAATAAATTATATTTTTCTCATAAATTATATGACCATTCTATGTAGTGAATGCCAGTTTGACCAAATACTGTTCTTAGATTTGTTTTAAATGTTCGAATTGCGATCATGGCCAAGTATGAAGAGAGCAGCAACCAAGGCCTTTTCATTGCTAAAAACAAAAAATTGACTGGTAAAGAATAGGATATAATCTCCCGTATTCCCCGGGGAATTAAGCACAAACTGCTTCCCGTTTCCCGGGAAATTAAGTATTACCGGTATTTAAAAATGGGCTTTTTTCAGAAGTAAATAAATTGTTTAATGGTGCATATTGAACGAACAAATTATCACTATCACATGGTTCGAAGAGCATCCGAGAAGACTATGGACTTGGAGAAGCCCAGGAGGGGAAACGAAGAATCAAATAGATTACATAACTATCAATAAGCGCTTCAGAAATGCAGTCCAACATTGCAAGACATACCCTAGCAAAGACTGCGAAAGTGACCATCTACCAGTCGTCCACAAATTGAAACTGAAACAACTAAAGAAAAAGAAGACAGAACCAAATCTGCAGTATGAAAAATTGATAGAAGACCAGAAACAAAAAAAGAATTTTACGTAGAAGTAAAGAATTGTTTAGAAAACCTTGAAGATGAAGGTGAATTCAATTCCTGCTGAAAGACTAGAAAGAATCGGTAGTCTCAGCAGCAAAGAAGGTCTTACCGAAAAAAGAAATAAAAAAAAAATGGATGACATCAGAGATCTTTTTGGAACTAATGAAAGAAAGACAACAAACAAAAGGCAGAAGAAGCATGGAATATGGAACACTCAACCAACAAATCAGAATAAAATTTAGAGAAGCGAAAGAGAAATGGGTCAATGCAGAACGTGAAGAGATAGAGCAACACAAACAAAGAGATCCCGCAAAGATATACCAAATGATTAAAGAAATCAGTGGCTGAAGATCTCCAGCTTCCTCTGGATGTATACAATCTAAGGATGGGAATATCGTCATGGAGAAAGAAAAGGTGTTGGAAGGTGGACGGGTACATCGTGAACTGTTCAAAGACAACAGGAGATACAAACCATCCATAAATAAGAACATTGATGGCCCCAAAATCCTGAAATCTGAAGTAGACTCAGCACTAAAGAAAATGAAAATGAATAAAGCTGCTGGACCCGACGAGATTGTTACGGAAATGCTGACATCTCTAGAAGACGTCTGCATAGAAAAACTAACTGATCTGGTAAACACAGTCTACGACAGTGGAGAAATCCCTGAAGATCTAAGCAAATCCATCTTCATCGCACTAACTAAAAAGTCAGGTGCAACAGCTTGTGAATTATATCGAACAAAAAGTCTGAGTCACGTGATCAAACTGATACTGAAAATCATCTTGGAGCTCGAAGGAAGATCAGAAGAGAAGTTGGAAAGGGACAATGTGGCTTTATGAAAGATACGGGTATCAGAAACGCCATCTTTGTGATTCGAATGTTGACTGAAAGAGCAGTAAAGATGCAGAAGGATATATACCTGTGTTTCATAGACTATACGAAGACATTCGACAACGTCCAACACGAGAAACTGTTTCAAGACCTCATAGTACTAGATCTAGATGGCAAAGATCTTCGCTTCATCCACAACCTTTATTCTGGGAACAAACTGCTTGTATACGTGTGGATAATGAACTGAGATAATACATCAAGGTCAAGAGAGAGGTATAAGACAGAGCTGCCTGTTTTCACCGGACCTATTTAACCTATACGGGGAAAAGATCATCAGAGAAATGGAAGTCTTGGATGGGATTAGTGTTGATGGTCACAACTTAAATAACCTGAGACTTCAGATGACTCTACGTTAGTTGCAACCCCCCAGCAAGTACTGCAGGACCTCTTGATCAAGGTAGTGGATGGAAGCAAAAAGAAAGGCTCGAAAGAAATCGCAAAAATACTGTGTGTATGGTAGTAAGCAAGAAACGAATTCCAAAATGCCGATTACACATTAGGACTGACGAAATCCAGCAGGTGGACAAGTTTTATTACTTGGGAGGCTACATCACTCAGAATGGTAAATATGACGTCGAAATAAAGCGGAGAAATGGATTAGCAAGGGATGCTTTCGACCGACTAGGAAAAATTTTGAAAAACCAGAAAACGTCAATGTCCATAAGAATGAGAGAACTGCAGTGCTACGTAACATCTACCCTGCTGTCTGGATGTGAATGCTAAACAATATCAGTCAGAATGGAAAAGAAGTTGGAAGCCGCTGAAATGTGGTTCTTGAGAAGGATGTTGAGAATATCGTGAACTGATCATGTAGGAAACAATAAAGTTTTACGAAGAGCAGGAATTAAAAAGAACCTGTCGAGGACAGTTCGAAGAAGGCAGATACAATTCTTGCGACACGTCATGAGAAAGGACGATCTGGAGAATTTGGTACTGACTAGACGTATAAAAGGAACCAGAGACAGAGGGCGGCAGCAAAGAGCTTTTTTGGGGAAATTTGAGGGAGCATGTGGCGAACAACTGGAGGAATGGAATACAAAGGAGTGAAATTTTACAACTGACGAGGAACAGGGTCAATCGGAACATCATGATAGCCAACGTCTACACACAAGGCATTTAGAAGAAGACGAAGAGGAAATTGTAATGTAGTTAATCTGGAAAAGCTGCTTGTGCATGATGAAAACCATAAACAAAACAATAGCTTGTCAAATCGCCTCGATAATATTGCGACATTAATTCAAAAACAAAAAGTTTAAAAAGTAAACACTCGTAGATGTAAGAGCTTTATCATATCATGAGTCGTAAGCTTTTTCCAAGCTACGTTTCGAGAGATACTTTTCCCATAGTCAGGCTAATGAAATGACTAAATACGGCTGTTTTATGCTTTGATAGTGCGGACCTACGTGTAGACAGCTCAAGTTGTTTCGGAAATTGGCGCCATACCTATGTTGTGCTTGTCGTGTTTATTGTGTTTCTTTCTTTAGTGCAGGAAGCCATATTTGTGGAAGGATGTAGAATATACTGTTGATGTGATTGCTGCATTGCAGGGAATAAATTGTTTCTTTTATTTTTCTTGTTGTTGTGTAGATGTCCTTGTCTTGTATTTTCCCGGTCAAAGTTATGATCCTGTGTCCAGCAGTGTTCGGTTATTTCATGATTCATGGTGTCACCTTTCGGAACAGATCTCTTGTGTTCTTTTTCTCTTTGACCCAAGGAACGCTTTAATTCACCAATGTAGGAGGCAGGACAGTCCTCACATTGTAGTCTGTAAACTACGTTGTTACTCTACTCAAGTAGGACTGGGTCTTTTGGTTTTGAGAGGATCTTCCTTAAGGTTGATGTAGTGAGAAAGGAGCATTGAATTTTATGTTGTCGGAGAGTTCGTCTTAGGTGCTCACTGGCATTCTTCATATAAGGCAGTCTTATTTGTCTCAGAGGTTCTTTTTCTTTATGATTAGGTCCAGTGATTCTGTGTAAGGCTCTCGGGGCATCCTTAGCGTGGTGTCCATTGGATAAGAGAACCCTTTCAAGGTGTCTTTCTTCTTTTCTGAGGACATATGGGTTAGAAATAATGCTCTTCTTGCTCTTCCAAACAGAGTGGCGATCGCACTATTACGAGCTGAGATTGGATGGTGTGATACATTATTGAGGTACTGGTCAGTGTGGGTTGGTTTCCTGTAGATGGTAACGGAAATGCTGCAATCTGCTTTCCTCTTTACTAGGACATCCTGGAAGGGTATTTCTCTTTCTTCTTCTTTCTCTATGGTGACTGTGATGTTTGAGTGTAGGCTGTTGATGTTTTCAAAGAAACCTTGTAGGTGATCCTTTTTGATTATAGTAAATACATTATCAACGTACCTTTCCCAGACAGTTGGCCCTTGGTCTGCTGTTGATAATACTGTGGCTTCAAATGTTTGCATGGATATTTCAGCAATAACCGAGAATGTAGGGGCTCCCATGGGTACACTGTTAGTTTGCGTGTAGATATCATTGTTGAAGAGGAAGCATGTGTTGTTAAGGAGTGGTCATAGTAGATTCAGGATATCTGAAGGTTTCAGTGTGGTTCTTGATGGCAATGAATCATCATGTTCAAGAAGGTCCTCCACAAAGTAAGGTGTCATCAATGGGGGTGCTTGTATATAATGATGTGACATCAAAAGAGACCATGATTTCATATTCTTGGATTCTTTGGTGTGTAACGAAGTCGGAAAAAGTAGTGCTGTTGTTACAGTAGTGTGGATTTATCTTTGTGTACGGACATAGAAGGTCAGTTATGTAACATGAAAATGAATGAAGCGGACTTCCAGAGTAAGCGACGATTGGACGTATTGTAACATTAGGTTTATGTACTTTTGGTAATACATAGAACCGTGGTAAAGGCGAGTCTTTGAGTTTTAATCTGTGGTAGAGACAATTATCCAGGAGATGGTTTTTCTGTAACGTAATTAGAGCTTTGGTGACTTTGATCTTGAATGAGTTCATTAGGTTGTGCTTAAGCATAGTATGCACAACCTTTGTCAGCTGGTAGGATGGAGATCGAATCATCGTTCTTTAGGGTTTTGATGGCACATCATTCCCTTTTCGTGATGTTGTCAATGGGAACTTGTGTCTGCTTCACTTTTGGGAAGGTCTTTTACTGCTGATTCCACTATCGAGACAATCTCCTCTGCAGGGATGATTTTTAGGGTAACAAAACTTCAAATTTCTTTTGGTCTCTTTCCCTGGTAGAGTGTAATCTTTGTATGTGACTGTTATCCACGGATGAGATTACTTCCTGGTAGTGCTCGGTGCTTAGTCTCCTTGAAAGAAAAAATCAGCTTCTCGAATGTCTGCAGTAAGTCGCAAACGTTTTCCATTATTTAAATGAATTCTTTCTTGAAGAAGTGAACTTCTGCGAAAGGTAATCTGGAAAAAGACGTCAGTGTAAACCATGAATGGTTCAAGGACAATGTTAAGGAGAACCTTAGACATATGAAGATCGCTAAAGACAGCTGGGAGGCAGTAACTTCTGATCGGGAGCATTGGAGAGGTTTAATCTTTCAAGGTGCTAAGTTGTATGAGGAGAGCAGAGTGTCTCGTACTAAACTGAAAGGAATCTGCAGGAAGCATGAAATTTTGCTAGCTAATTGTGCCCTCTTTTGCCTTGTAAGGTGTGTGGTCGGTCTCTGTTGTCTAACGTAGGACTGGTGAACCATTAAAAGTCTCATCAGACCAATAGGCCCAGAATAATTTCCTTGTGCCCTATACTGATAATACTTCTGAATCTTCCATTTACTACTGTCCACCCCGCCCTCAAATCCGCAAATCATCCGGTGGACTAAAGCAACCCCTCAGGATTTATGGAGTTGAAAATCATCCTGCTGACACCTCGAGGGATCACTTGGAGTGTCACGTCTGTTACAAACTTTGTAAGTCAAATGGAGATCTCAAGAGCCATTTAAGACTAAACGGGCGAAAAGAGCAGGGAGAAGAAGGAAATGAAGGAATGGCGATTGTCTGACAAGACGGAACAATCATCACGTATGTATGTATGTTCATATGTATGTATACATATATATATATATATAGATTATACATTGTTAGCGTAATGCAATACTCACTGCGCATGCGTGGTTTGAGCACTCTGACAGGATCCCACAATAACCCTTTAGGCTGTGTTTGCTCCGGCAACATGGCCAGAGAGTTATGTCTCAGAAGCTCTGTGCTGGACTGATGAGCCCACAAAGGGCGAAACGGTACTGTGTCCAGATTGATTATACACATATATACCTAATGTATAGGTTAAGAGCTATTATTTTCAAGGTAAACGCAAGGTTTTTTTGAGATTAGGCTGTAAGAGTCTATCTGATTGACACTGTCGATAGCTCTATACTTACACAATGTCTGTGTCTCAGTCAACGTAGAATNATAAATATATATAGATTATACATTGTTAGCGTAATGCAATACTCACTGCGCATGCGTGGTTTGAGCACTCTGACAGGATCCCACAATAACCCTTTAGGCTGTGTTGGCTCCGGCAACATGGCCAGAGAGTTATGTCTCAGAAGCTCTGTGCTGGACTGATGAGCCCACAAAGGGCGAAACGGTACTGTGTCCAGATTGATTATACACATATATACCTAATGTATAGGTTAAGAGCTATTATTTTCAAGGTAAACGCAAGGTTTTTTTGAGATTAGGCTGTAAGAGTCTATCTGATTGACACTGTCGATAGCTCTATACTTACACAATGTCTGTGTCTCAGTCAACGTAGAATAAATATCATCATAAAAATACCGCTTCTTCAACGTTTTCAAAATATCGGTTTGCCTCTCATATTTTTTTTATTCTGCCAAGGCAAGGTGACAACATTTTCCATATTGAACTAGTAAATAAAATACAAAAACAAAAAAAATCAATTAATATATTATCTTAATCTGATAAACATCTTCTAAGCTGACTTTCTAATCCGACAATTCGCTTCAGTTATTTCTAATGAGCTGTTTACCACCATTTTAGGATTAGATGTTTATCGGATAATCCTGATATGGCATCTACCGTATCTTCTATTAAAGTAAAAACATGACTCATATTTCACTGTCTCTTTACCCTTTAATTGCTACATTAATCTCATGGTAGTGTTCAGCACAGCCGTTCTCTTCAAGAATAAACTAACTGGGTTGTGTACTAAGTGGCGAACTTCAAGATCGCTTCTCGGCCTTTGGCTTAGATCAAATGTAGAGGTCTGGTCTCTCCTTGGTAAGGGCTTTAGCTATAAGGGCCAACCATGCAGGACACGTGGTCTCGAGATGCTTGAGTACTGGCTCAAAACCAACCCAAGAGGAAGGGTTCTGGAGGGGCGATCCGTATTTCTTACATTTTATGGTGTTTTGTGTGCTTTCTGTCCCACTTTTTCTTAATCTGTTGCTTCCTTCCGGGTCGTTTATAGATGGATATCTGTAAAAGACAAAAATTGGCCCACTGTTTACCAGGGGTTTCATCAATGAAAGACCCAGTAAGTCACTAACATTTGGAGCTTCAAAATATTATGTTCCCACACTATTAGTTTAGAGAAATAAACAAAACCCCGAAACATAAACAATAACTATCGCTACTGGAAAAAAAGTTAAAATTCTAGCTTTATTTTATTTACATTATTCTATCCAAACTGCAGTTACTGCAAATGTTTACAATGTATTTGGTGGTTGAAAATTAAATTCAGGGTTGTAAGAAAACGTCTTAGGCAACCAATATTTTTTTATATTCAGAGGGGAGCCGTGGCTTAATGGTCCGCGATTCCCCCAAGCAGGCGACTTTGGAATTTCACAAAAGAAAAAGCCATTGGTTGGCACAGTTTGTTGATGAGAACTCATGTGGAATAGACTGCTAGCATAAAGGAAAAGAAGCACCTTTTTACACTGAGTTTATATATTTTGTTGTAAAACAATTCTAGAGGACAGTAAAGGAAATTACAGTCATAGCAAGAAGGAGTACTAAAAAGGCTGTGTGAACAATAATTTAAAGGATATGGTATCCTAATTATTTGCCAGCGTTTTTGTAAGGGGGTAGTACCCGAAATGTTGACATGTTAAGCAACATTTTAGGCAACCCAAGTGCTGGGTTGCAAGAAGTATTATGTAAAAAATATAGTAATGTCACGTTTTACAAGGAGGGTCTTTAACAAAGTGGTTTTGGTCTAGAAAATCTTTTGCTTATCAAACTGGGAGTTTTTACTTTTATTTACAGCTACTTATCATGTGATCCGATCATTATATCCGATGAAATCACCTCACTTCCCTCTCCTAGTTGTTTTTTATCGTTTTAAAAGTCTTCTTCTGCGACTTACAGGGGTTTTGGGGAACTATCTTTAATTGACAATGACTCAAAATGGAAATCAGTACAAGAATAGTTTTTGTTGCTGTTGTTGAAGAGCCCTGGCTTGAAGGTAAGTGCAGTTGCACAGTAACACAGGGGTTCCGGGTTCGATTCCCCGACCGGGCGAGGATAACTTGAAACATTACAAAACAAAAAGCCACTGGTTGACGTCAGGAAGGGCATCCGGCCAAGAAATTCCTCATTGCCAAAACAAAGTCCCTCTGAAGGGCACCATATGAGGCTCAATTGGTATGGGAAAATGACGTTAAAACCAAAAAGAAAAAGTTGTTGTTATTGTCGTCGTTTTGGTGTTAAATTTTTGCAGGGTTTTTTTGGCTTACACGATGTCCGTCTTCGAAGCTTTATGGAAAATTGATATAAAATGTAGAGACAGGAGTAAAAATTGAAAAAGGTGTTTCTTCCCTCTTTGCAAAGGTGGGGTTTAATAAATGGTCTGTAATGCATTTTCATGTGTTTCGTAAGAAACACTCATTAAAATTAGTAAACTGACCAATTGTCCGAAATGATGTTCTTGAAAGAGCATAGAAAATATTTTTATAGATTATATGAATAGGGATGCTATCTGGATTCTGAAAAAAACCAGGCCAATATTCATTATGAAAATAGTCCTTAAGTAGTTTCCGAAAATTACAGTTTGTTCCAGAATAAAATTTAAAGCGGTTGTTTGGGTAGTTCGTCCTGAAAATAGTATTACAATGAAATAGTAATACTGGATTCTGGAATGTATTCAGAAAGCAGGTGAGGGACAGTCACTGAGAAGACTTCACGAGAACCGCAGGACAGGAAATTCTATTCTGAGCCAGAACCAAGGATTGTGCTGTCTTAACACATTGTTACTTCACATCCTTATCAAAATACTTGCTTCATTGTCAACCAAGTCAATATTTGTTGGATTCTGAAGTTAAATGTTCTAGGATAACTGATACTTACATGTTAATGGCTTTATTACCGCCTGTGCTATTTAGGTCTTGATTCAGAATTCAAGTGAATGACTGTTAATACTGTGTGTCACCTATTTACTAAATCTGTTGAGTACGTTGGTCGACAGGAAATAATTAATGATAAGTGTATGAGGACAATTCTTATCAAAGGTCAAAAGTCTCAAAATCTCAAAATTACATCACACTTTTCAATGATTGACACTAAAATCACTGTTATCAATAAGAGTTTGTATCACGTTTGTAAATTCTTAGTTATTTTGGATGCACAGTGCCGTTTAATATCTGAAGCCTTCTTAATAAAATGTCAGAAAATCTTTATACTATCAGGGAGCAATTGTTTTTAATGAGTTTCCCTTCAATCTAAGAAAAGAGAATGATTTTAGAATTTGTAAACAAGATTTTGGCAGAACATAATATTGCCCAACCAGGAAGTTTCAGAGATATCCTAGAAGATGTCCTAAAATATCTAGGATCTCTAGGGTATCTCTGACACTTTGTGTGCCTGAGTGATGTGATGGTCTCATTAATACGATTCAGGTTGAACATTCCACGAAGTCTACGTGATATCCTGGAAACACCCTTCAATTGCCTGGGGCTTCCCTGACACTCAATTCTACGTGATCCGGTTTCAGCCTTTATTCATTAATGTCGATTTGCATCCCTATTTCTGTAAGTGAGCTTTAAACAGCATATTTTAGTTTCTTCTGCCAATTGAAGCTTTTTTAGTTTTCTTTTTTCTTTTTAGCGAGTTTTAACTAATAAATAACTGTGTTTTTTGAACAAGACATATGTGATAACAGTATATATATATATATATATATATATATATATATATATATATATGTACATAGTGTATATATGATATGATTGTAGATATATCCTGTAAAAAATTCGTAAATACTACTACTACTACTACTACTACTACTACTACTACTACTACTACTACTACTAATAAAATCAGCTGCTGTGCTAAGAGCATCTTATGCATACAATTTTCTGTACGATTCTATAGCAATATATACAATTTTCTGTACGATTCTATACTTCATCGTTGGCCCTCATAATAATAAGAAATAAAAATTAGAAAGCTTAATTGGCATTTGACTCGCATTCTAAAAACGTTGTTGGACTTTTATAGCGGTATGTAATTCACGATAGGTACCTTTTCTCAAATCCGCAGTGATAATTTTAATTTCCTCAATTGCATACAAAAAATGCGTGAGGTGATGAAAACTCATTTTAAAAAAAGTATAGAAATAAAAATAAAAATAAAAACAACAATGAAAATATAAATATAAATGAAAATATAAATATAAATATAAATATAAATATAAATATAAATATAAATATAAATATAAATATAAATATAAATATAAATATAAATATAAATATAAATATAAATATGAATATGAATATGAATATGAATATGAATATGAATATGAATATGAATATGAATATGAATATGAATATGAATATGAATATGAATATGAATATAAATATAAATATAAATATAAATATAAATATAAATATAAATATAAATATAAATATAAATATAAATATAAATATAAATATAAATATAAATATAAATATAAATATAAATATAAATATAAATATAAATATAAATATAAATATAAATATAAAAATAAATATAAATAATTTTATTCTCTTTACACTTTTGAATAAGACAAAATGATGAAAATAGCGCTCTCTGTATGCTTTACGTTATTCATGAAAAAGAAAAAATTAATGTCATGCCTAAAATGTTGATTTTATGTGAGAAAAACGTGTTGTTGATTGATTAGAGAAATTAAATATTATGCTGTTGATTTGAAAGGGTAGCTCTTTTAGTCTAGCAAATTTTGTTGTTCTTCCAGCTCAACAAAATGGGAATGACAAATATTTTACTGAGCATTTTTCATATTTTCCTATGAATGACAATGCGAAGTAAAAATGCCGAATTCCAGTCTACTGACGTAATATGTAGGTTGGTATTTCCGTTTGGTAATTTCATTTCACATCAGGCAGTTTGTGAAAACAACATTACTGTATGCTTACTTCCATGCCGCTGGTTATGATTGTAATATCTAAATGAAACAAACAGCCACAAAATGGTAATGAAATCTGTGACTTAAGAAAGATATTTTGAGTGCGGAATGAATATCGGACAACACTCTCACTTAGAGACCACAGGACAAAAACAAAAATTGCATTCGTTAAGATCGTATGAGGATCAAAACCAATTCGTGGTTTCAAAAATTATTTTTTAATTTGTTGTTGTATTTCTCTTTCTCTATTGACCATTTTAATTATGACACTTTGATATAAATAGATAAAGTATACGAGACGTTTACGGCGTTGTTTAAATGCTCACATAAATTTTTGTTACTTGATCATTTTAATCTTGTCCCACTGGTTTGTTTTTTCAGAAAGGAAGGGAAAGCAAAAATCGAATGGACACAGTTTTGTGTTCTTGTTGTCCTTAGACCAAACGGAATGGGACCATATGCACGAGTATATATCGTTGAATTAGAAACTAGGCAGCCTTTGTTGCGTTGACATAAATTTCTTGGTAATAAGCTACAAAAAGCCATTACTTATCCAGCATCCACCTGAGAAATAACAAAGAAATTTGTGGCAGTGCAACAAAAATCCAACAGAATGTTAGCAACCGTTTTACCCCTGTTAGCTAATAATATATATTGTGAAAGTTCATCTGTGATTACACTCCAAATATGATTTTTCTTTTTTATAAACTTCTGTGTTTAAAACTGCATCTGCCACCTGAACGAACACCTTATCACGAAAACAGTGTTTGGCACCTTCTGAGGGAAAAACAAGCGCAGCAGAGAAGTTAGGACATAGACCAACGACATTCCAGCATGGACCAACTGCAGTCTATACACTTCAATGAAGAAGGCATCGACACTAGCGGGCAGTGCGGGCCCAATAGAAACCCACTCAAGCCAAGTAAGTCGTTTTAAACAGTTTGATAAGTTAAAGAAAAAAACATAAATTTTGTGATGAATTTTTCGATAATAAGCTGACATAGGCAAATACGTTCAGAATATAAAATTTCACAGCTATTTATCTCTCCAGTTCAAGTCAAAATCATTTGTACGCAACCTTGCTTAATTGTTTAAAGACTATCATTTAACCCTACACTACAAAGTAGTTCATCCTGTTCCTCAGCTCTTAATGCCTATCTTGACTCAATTTTTCTGTTTGTAGTACTATCTTAAGTTAGTCATTTCAAGCTAACCAAGCTAAATATTGGCTGCGAAGATATAGGGATTCTTAAAAATCATCCCTGTAAGCAGGAAGGGGTTATTTGAATCAACATAAATCGAGTAAGTTAAGACAAGTCAAACTAGGTGTTGGACAAGGCTATGTTATATCATTTGATCTTTCCAAACTATGTAGCCACATTATCTTTAGAGAAGCGTATGACATAAAAGGAGTACCAATCTAACTAATCTCCAATACGCTGAAAATGTTTTTCTTGGGGAAAGAGTTGCACGCCTACACAAAATAATAGAAGTTCTCGTCAAACGTATCGAAAGTATGGGATTGGAGCAAAATGTGTCAAAAAATAGAATACACAACTGTATTCAAGAAGATAACTCTGTCAAGATG
Source organism: Morbakka virulenta (assembly GCA_003991215.1). Taxonomy (NCBI): domain Eukaryota; kingdom Metazoa; phylum Cnidaria; class Cubozoa; order Carybdeida; family Carukiidae; genus Morbakka; species Morbakka virulenta. The sequence continues at coordinate 803,115 of RDPX01000158.1, forward strand.
CATTATGGTCAGTAAAAATGAAGAGATCGGGCAGGTTGATAAATTCAAGTAACTTGGTTTTGCAATTACGTCGGATATCTGATGCAATGTCGAAACCAAATTGAGGAGGACTGGAATAGCAAACAACCCGCATTTACTTAATTGCTGCCTGTAATAAAAACAAAAACATCGCATTAAACACAGGATGTAGAGATTTCAAGTTGTGCGTTAACTAAGTTTCGTTATATCGAAGTTAACCTTGGACCAATAGTAAAGAGAGTAACGGATTAAATGATCTTCCGTATGTTTTAAAAGACGAGTGAACTTCATGCCATGGACACAAATTAAAAATTTCTTCAAATAGCAAATTTTGAAAGATAATTGATACCCTGTATTACAAAAAGAAAACTCATATTAATTGGACATATGAACAGACATCCCGGGGCACGAGATTCATTCGTTGTTTTTTTTCCAAAGTGGAGGACAAACGAGACAGAGGCATTTGACGTGCAAGAGCAGTACAAGCACTTTTCTATTTTGAAAGGATAAAAGCGGATGCCTAAATGACATGTGAGATTTCAGTTAAGAAAGATCATAAGAAAACAATCCTTAAGACAGATTATAAATTTATAATCGCGAAGGCAAGGCGAACTAATAGATTTCTCCCCTGTCATTCCAGTATTTGGGTTTTTCTGTTAATAAGAAAGAGAGTGTATGTTGAATGGAAAAGTGTGTTCTTTAAAAGTGTTGTGGACAGCACCATCAAGTTCAAGAAATTCGAGCACAGCTAGTCATTGTTGATCGAAGCTACCATGTTAAAGTCATGACGTCATCACATGTCGTAATGATTCTATGATTAGTAGCGCATATCCGAGTCCGATCCGGTCACGAAGCACGTGATGCGTGGGCATGTGATGAGACAATAGCGAACATTTTTGAACCGGCTATTTATGTAAATTGTGAAGAAGCATTTTTAGGTACATGAGGAGGTGAATTTTTCATCTTGAGTTGGTTAAAATAGTTAAAATCATGGGAGAATAAGTTGTTCTACAGTAACTTAAAAAGTGAATTTTCTGTTGTGAGTTCTTTGTGTACACTGGAAGCAATTCCCTACAAAAGATAAAATCCAGTGGGGAGGATAAAAACACGTGGAAGAAGAAATGGCTGAAAATGATTTTGGGAAGCATCCTATACTCAAATCTTCCGTACAGTAAGGAGGAAAATATATATTTTTATGGAGGATACTCTTGATGTAGGTCCAAAGGTTTTTAAGACGTTCTTTTTATTGTGCCGGCAGTTGAGGCCTGCAAGGCTGGTCTCTTGGACTATTTTTTCCGTACTCTTTACAGAAAGGACAAAAAATTGATTTCTTCGATAATGCTATAAGTTAACTTAATAAAGTTAATAAAGTTAATAAAGTTATAATAAAGTTAATAAAGTTATAAATAAAGTTAATAAAGTTAATTTTCTTTCCAATTCTTTAATTGTGCCTTGTCCATAGATATTCCGAACGTTACTTTCATATACCCTCAATCGTTCCATAATTATTTTTGAAGTTGTCAAAGCTATTAACTGATGTTTAGGTCAATATTTTGTTAATAGAATTGAAATCAATGGGGTTTTTAAAATGAAGAAAGAAGTTTTAAAGTAGTTGCTTGCAAGCGGCCATTTATTTCATTTTTAGCTGTCGAATTTTTTCTTTAATTTTGAAGACGAAACATAACTCGATCGAATCTCTACATCGCAACGAAACCAAACGATCTAAATGCATTTCTGTGAAAAAAACCCCAGGGCTATCTTGAAAATTCTGAACTATATGGACTCAGAGGAAGCCACAGATGTAAAAGCTTTATCATGTCATAAGTCATAAGCTTTTTCTGAGCTACGTTTCGAGAGATACTTTTCCCATCGTCTCCCAGCCTGATGAGAAAGAAACACAAAAAGACATCAGAATTAAAAGTATATATTATGTAATTAATATTGTTTGAATTAATCAAACCAACAATTCATTCATCAATTTATTGATAATACATTTCAAGAAGGATTTTCTCATCAGCAGATCTAAAAGAATATTAAAACAACTTAAAAACATATAAAATGTTACAACTAAAATATTTACATCTGTTCTCTCTCAACACCCCGTAAAGAAGGTGATAATTCACCCATCTTATTATTGGAACAAAAGAAATCTCCAATCTTATAAATGAATCGCAGACCATGGGATGTTACCTGGAATTCGGCGTGCTCTTCTATTTTACTGTGGTACCATCTATATAGGTATATAGGACTTTATTTACTCTGCCTTGATTGTCACTATCTGTTTCAAGATACAATTCATTGCTATTGTCACTGTTCCTACTTTCAGTACATATTGAATCTTTGGGGTGTGAGGTGTCCCGTGTACATTTTTTAATGATCAATTGTCCATTAATTGCAATATCTTTAGTTTTTCCCTTTTCCACTGCTCCTTTTCGTACAAGTAACAGTCGGTCGTAGTCGAATTTTTTCTTTTCCTTTGTTTGTTTATTAAAGATCGCAAAATTAACACCATTTAGCAATTTCTTATTGACGGTCCAAGAACCTCAACGACCTGTGAATTTTAGATCCACGTCCATTTTATGTCACTTTGCTTTGAGGCATACTTTATACATTGTTTTTTGATTAATAAAATGGATAAAATCGACGCATATTCCGCAGCAATATTAATGTCTTCGGAGCAATCGAATCAGTTATTGTCAAATAATACATCAATTATTAAATAGGCTTTTCTGCGAAAACGACAATAAATGGAATGTGTTTGGTTGCTTTAAACTCTCCGATATTTAGTGCTAACACTAATTCTGATAGAAGTAAGGCCCATTTCAATTGATTAACATCTTTTGGAACAATATTGCTCATAACATGTCCTTAATTTTGCAAATGTCGCGCTCTCCAAATCCATTGCTTGTGAAGAGTAAACAGGCGATTGTCACTTTTCGATGACAAGCATCTTACGCAGTTTCTTAATTGAATTTTCATCAACATTTGAGCCTTGATCGCCAAACATAAAATGTGGAACATCATTTTTGTATATCCTTTCGGTTATGACAACATTTAATACAATCCGTACAGTTTGGTCTTATATTGGCACCACTTCCATTTTTTTTGAGAACAAATAACTAGTAAGTTATTTGTTTGGGCATTTGTCAGGTCAGGTCAGTTCTTGCCCTGCTACTGTTGACATGTAATCCAGTACATGGTCGAGTGGTCGGCGACTAAAACGGCTCCTCCACCAGTTTCCAAATCTGTTGAGGAGAGTGGCTAGCAACCCAGTAGGAACAAAGACAAGATCTATTATAGGGATGAACTCTTTTGGGTCAACGGCCAGCTAGCTAGAGATGGTGTCTCACTACAAACACCTTGCAGAAAGAACGTTGGGTCTCTACTGCGGATGTTTTCCCCCCTTTGTATACAGCCATGCCAAAAACAAACACTAATACATACAACAACGGCGTAAAGGGGGAGGGGGATGGATTAAGCATCCACTGTCTCTCCAGGAAGGGGGTTGCTGAACACGCAGAGCAGCCCAGATCGTTATCATGCTACTGCGTGCTACCGCATATCTACATGGAATATGAGGACACTACACCAAGAAGTTGAGCTGGAAAGCGTTGAAAGAAATGGCGAGAATAAGGATTGACATACTAGGATTAAGTGAAGTCAGATGGTTAGAATCAGGAAAAGTCAAGTTAGAGAACAACACCATATTTTCACACTCAGGAGGTAAGGATCACATTCATGGTGTTGGAATCCTACCAGGACCAAACATGGCAGGTTGTCTACTTGGCTACTGGGATGTTTCCGATCGAATAATTGTGGTTAAATTGAAAGGAAGTCCATTTAACACCACCATCATTCAAGTATATGCACCAACATCCAATACCAATGAGAAAGACATTGAAAACTTTTATGCAGACCTGGATAAATCCACGGCACAATGCAAATCTCAAGAGATTGTGTTTGGCACGAATGACCTAAATGCTAAAGTTGATGAAAGTAGTCAATCAAATGTTGTAGGAACACATGGACTGGGCAAACGAAATTATCGTAGAGGTACCTGGGTTCAGTGGTGCGAAGGAAATAATCAGGTGATCACTAATACGTACTTTCAACATCACCCCAGACGTCCATAGACATGGAGAAGTCCAAATGATTGCTCAAGGAACCAAACTGATTTCGTAACAATCAATAACAGATTCAGAAATGCTGTCACACAAGCGACGTGCTATCCAGGTGCAGATTCCAACAGTGATCTTGCTTTATTAGTTGCCTTTGTCAAGCTGAAGTTGAAGAAACTGAAAAGACCAAAGTAGGTGATACAGCGAGACCCAGACCAACTGAAATCCAATGATGTGAAAACGGCTTTTCAACAAAGTTTAAACTCCACATGAAAAATGATAACAAGAACAACAGAGCGGTAGGTGACTATGAACAAATTTGTTCGGCAATTAGTCAAGCTACTGAAGAAATCATACCTCCTGTAACATAAAGAAAGAAGCAGGAATGGATGAGGGACGAGATTTTAGAACTAATGGAAAAGCGTAGAGCAGTAAAGAGATGGTCAGAAGAGTATGAAAGATTAAACAGAGAGGTGCGTATAAAATGTCGGCAAGCAAAGGAGTGTATGTATTGGAAACAGTGCGAAGAACAAGAACAAATGGAGAAGACCAACCTACAGAAGTTGCATGTCATGGTGCGACGGGTAACTTCAAGTAGAAAGAGTGTTACACCCAGCTGCATTGATTCAAAGAATGAAGTATTCTGATTAATCAAGAGGAAATGTTAAATCGATGAAAAGAGTATACAGAGAAGTGTTTGCTGATAACAGAGGAGAAAGAAATATTTCCTAGAAACAAGGAGGCAACTCGATTTTAAAAGTGGAAATAAAAAAAGCTGTAAAGAACATGAAAAGAGGTAAAGCTAGGGACCCGAATGGGATTGTGGCAGAAACAACCTTGCCACCAAAAAAGTTTGGAATAGAACAAATAACAGGATTATCAAATAAAGTCTATGACTAAGGTCATTTTCCAGAGATGATGTGCAGTTCTATCTTTATCACTCTGCCCAAGAAAACGGGGACTACGAAATGTGAGTTTTAGAGAACTATCAGCTTAATGAGCCAACTAACAAAGCTGATTCTAAGAGTTTTTCTAGGTAGGTAAGCTGAGGGATCGAACAGTTAAAAAGATAGCAGAGGAACAGCCGATAAGGGCACACGAAATATCATCTTCGTACTAAAAATATTAGCAGAGAAAGCAGTTAGTATGCAAAAAGAAGTACATATTTTTTTCATTGACTATGTGAAAGCCTTTGATCGAATTAGACATAAGCCTCTGTTTGAAATCCTAGAAGCATTACATCTGGATGGACAGGATATTGAGCTGTTGAAAAACTTATACTGGGAACAAAAGGCAGCTGCGAGACTCAATGGGCGAAGTTAGCGAGTATGTCGAAATAAGGAGGGGAATGAGACAGGGTTGTATACTATCTCAAGACCTGTTCTTACATTACACGGAAATGATCATGCGAAACATTAAGGACATGAAAGGAATATCTATTGGTGGATTTAAAAGGTTAACAACATCAGATATGCAGATGACACAGCGTTGATAGCAGACAGTGAAGAAAAACTACAAAACATTGTGGAAACAGTGGTAGAAGAAAGCGAGAAGAAAGGTTTGGAGATAAACAGAAAAAAGTCATTTGTGATGTTATTTTTTAAAAAGAAGGAGACGAGATGTAAGATCTTGATTAAGGGCCAAGAACTGGAGAAAGTTGAACAATTTGTTTATTTGAATACTTGGTTTCAGCAGACATTAGCTCAGAGGTGGAAATAAAGAGAAGAACTGGCATTGCGAAAACAAACTTCAAAAAGTTGGAGAAGGATCTACGGGCAAGTAATGTGACGATCGAAACTAGAATTAGTCTACTTAAATGTTACGTGTGGTCAACTCTACTATATGGTTGCGATAGTTGGACTCTTACTAAAAGTCTGAAAGACAGGATTAGAGCAGTAGAAATGGGGTTTCTGAGGAGAATGTTGAGGGTATCATGGACAGACAGGATAACCAATGTAGATGTTCTGCGTAAGGAAGGGACTAATAGATGTTTATTACAGACAATCGTGAACAGGCAGATTCGGTTTGTAGGGTATGTGATGAGGAAGAGGAGGCTTGAAGATGTTGTGCTGACTGGTCGTGTAGAAGGAAAACGATCAAGGGGAAGACAAAGAACTAAGTACTGGGCATGGTTAGAGAGTGTAACTGGTTGGGGATCCGCTATGCTCACTCAGAACTCCCAAACGATAAAAAACTGCAGAAACATTATGAATATTGTCCTGAAATGTGGTTCCAGGAAAATATTTTTGGCTTAATGGTTAGTGGAGTTGCACAGTAACCAAGGATTTCCGGGTTTGATTCCCTGAGCTTACTGGGAAAAAATGACGTTAAAAAAAAGGTTGAATTAAAGATGACGATGTCTTCCATTACTGTTAACACTTTCATTTGAGAGACCAGATTGGCACGTGTCAATTGTTCTTTAGTAGAAAGAACCAGCATTGGAGAAGATGTATGGTGTAACATTCAATTTGTATTTGCCATGAGGCACAAAACCCCCACTTTTTTGTCACATTCAGCCAGGGAATTGGATCAATAAACTGGGGTAGCACCCAACATTGTGCAATATTTGCTCCTGCCACCTATTTAATTACATTTTTTTATGTGGAGTAAGGGACATGTGTCTCTCTTCATACCATTAGAAAACGTCCAAAATCTCGTACTTGAAAACTTTTTGATTACGAGGCTTAACTCCCCAGAATCATTACATCGGTTTTAACAGTATCCAAGATTTTCATGATGTACCCAAAAGCATTTAATAATGATTTTTGTGATAAGTTATTGATACTATTGTCAAAGCCTATACCTTCTAATGTCTCTCACTCAATATACAAAAATGTACATCCTGAGTCAGTGTCCATTATTACATGTGATCCATCTTTTAAAGTTTTGCAGCAATAACAACAGTACATGGATCCTTGGAGGAGATTATTTCTCCAAAAAATACCCATTCGTATTTTAGGCATTCCGACAAGTAGCTGCCACGGCCGCGTTGGATACACGCTTGGATACACGCAAAATGTTGTTGGAGATCTATTTATTAAATGTTCGGTACTTAGACAAGATCTACACTTCATTTGATTATCGGAATCTCTGTAATGGCTGCAAAATGTTCCCTGTATCCTGGCTGTATCCTGGCATCATCGAACATTGAGTCCTTCATGAGTTCCCGTATCTGAGGCCCATCAAAAATGATAGTCTTAAACTTTTCAAAGCTTTTCTAAGGAAACATCAGCTGAAGGAAATTAATCCCTCTGCCTTTCCTTCCCCTCCCTGTCCACATTGCTTTTACAAAGTTTTTGATAAGTCTCAGCTTGATATGTAAGAGTGGAAATAATATATTGTTTGTTGAACAAGCGGGCTAGACTGAACATTGTGCAAACCAGGTTTCAACCCTTGTTTTGGCGGTCATTCTTGTCTGATATAAAGTTGATTATCAGTCCGACTGTCCAACAAACACAGACAGCATGGATACTTTGTGTACCCATCCCAACAGTCCTAAAACCAACCCAACAACCTTAAGGTCTCCAAAGATTAACCAACCATGGTCATGGTAGCTCAGAGAAGACAGCAATTGGTCCATGTTGTCGTGGGTTTCTTTAATTTGCATAGAATGCCCAATATGAATTGGAAAAGTATTTATTTGCATTATGATGGAACCTGCCTTGAGACTTCTGCTGGATGAGTCGATGTAAAATTTCAATTCCGGAGCAACATGGTCCATCTCCATTGATTTCTTAACATCAGCAATGCAGTTGCAGTTAACCAATGACGAGTCCCTCTGGGTCATAAAAAACTGTCTAAATTCCCTTTTACTCTCTTGAAACCTGTAGAATATTGTTCCAGCTGCCAGCAAATTGTTCTCTTGAGGACGAGAATCCAGAAGCTGTGCCGATTCCTGAGTCAGTGTCCATTATTACATGTGATCCATCTTTTAAAGTTTTGCAGCAATAACAACAGCACATGGATCCTTGGAGGAGATTATTTCTCCAAAGTGGGATACCCATTCGTATTTTAGGCATTCCGACAAGTAGCTGCCACGGCCGCGTTGAATACACGCTTGGATACACGCAAAATGTTGTTGGAGATCTATTTATTAAATGTTCGGTACTTAGACAAGATCTACACTTCATTTGATTATCGGAATCTCTGTAATGGCTGCAAAATGTTCCCTGTATCCTGGCTGTATCCTGGCATCATCGAACATTGAGTCCTTCATGAGTTCCCGTATCTGAGGCCCATCAAAAATGATAGTCTTAAACTTTTCAAAGCTTTTCTAAGGAAACATCAGCTGAAGGAAATTAATCCCTCTGCCTTTCCTTCCCCTCCCTGTCCACATTGCTTTTACAAAGTTTTTGATAAGTCTCAGCTTGATATGTAAGAGTGGAAATAATATATTGTTTGTTGAACAAGCGGGCTAGACTGAACATTGTGCAAACCAGGTTTCAACCCTTGTTTTGGCGGTCATTCTTGTCTGATATAAAGTTGATTATCAGTCCGACTGTCCAACAAACACAGACAGCATGGATACTTTGTGTACCCATCCCAACAGTCCTAAAACCAACCCAACAACCTTAAGGTCTCCAAAGATTAACCAACCATGGTCATGGTAGCTCAGAGAAGACAGCAATTGGTCCATGTTGTCGTGGGTTTCTTTAATTTGCATAGAATGCCCAATATGAATTGGAAAAGTATTTATTTGCATTATGATGGAACCTGCCTTGAGACTTCTGCTGGATGAGTCGATGTAAAATTTCAATTCCGGAGCAACATGGTCCATCTCCATTGATTTCTTAACATCAGCAATGCAGTTGTAGTTAACCAATGACGAGTCCCTCTGGGTCATAAAAAACTGTCTAAATTCCCTTTTACTCTCTTGAAACCTGTAGAATATTGTTCCAGCTGCCAGCAAATTGTTCTCTTGAGGACGAGAATCCAGAAGCTGTGCCGATTCCCGTGAGAATTTGAGTCTCGCCTCAGGTCATTGAGATCTGCTTGTGTTTGAGACCATGGCGGTTCATTCTATTCTGGCATGTATTTTTCAACCTCTGTTTTGTCGTATGTGTTATCAGATGTCGATTCAGAGCTACATTTCATTAAAACATCTGGTTAGGGAAAAGGTAGGTCTGGACCATGAGGAACTGGGTCTTATTTCAGACGGAACGTCAGGATACTGAACACAATGATTTTTCTTGCAATTGATCCCTTGAAGATTAGACATGCAAAAGTTGAAGTCTATCACAGGATCTTTACCCTCTCTCTACACCAGAGGAACATCGAATGGCATATTTTTCCTTTTGTTATTTCTCCAGTCACACAAGTTATCAACACATGGTTTGCAACTAACATGTAGTGCAAATATCTTAGCCTGGTCTCCAAGCTTAACTTCAAAGTAAGCATGATATGTTTTCTTCACAAAATCAGTTATTTCCCCTAGGCGACCAGGAAGAATTACATTAGCACATATATAACATAATCTGTCAGGACGAAATGTACATTTGCGATCCATTTTCTCTTGATCTAAAATACTAATTGAAACGCTACATGTTACTTGCGATTTCGAGTCACATTGACTGACGTTCAGCTTTGCTAAACGATAAGTCACCATCCAGGTGTAAGAAGAAATAGGTTTAGTTTCACCTTTAGTTTCATCAAGTTAAAAACAGATGCAGTTTCAGTTTCGGATTAAAGCTGCTTCAGTTTTATTTTCTATATAGAAGGAAAGATTGGGCCAGCTACAGCGCTGTTTTTTTAAACTGAGTACCATTCAAGGGTCAAAACGTGCACCATTCATATCTCTTAAACTTGACCTGACCAAAGAAAATTCATGGAATTTTTTGATTCAGCGCACCAAAAATACACAAATCAGTTTTTTTTTGCAGGCCAATGTAATAGAATGAAGAATCACACAATTCAACAGAATTTCAAGTATATATGTTGCTTAATTTATATTGTTTGGTTGTCAGGGGGGAGTAGCTCCAGAATACACTCAGCAAATATTGCTCTAAGGGATCATAGTTAGCCTTGTACTTGCTTGGTGCAAGAAAAGAGGAACAAGGAGCTATATGGTTAACTGTCTCAGTTTTATCCCCACAAAGCCATGACTTTCAATCATCAATGCCATTACTCTTCAGGAGGCAATGGCCCTGTGCTTCTTGAAAAAAGCCTTCAGTGTTAGCCTTCAGTATTGGCTTGAAGGCCAAAAGATCTTCAGTTTTATTTACATCAGCATAGTAAATGGGCTTGAGTATTTCTTTTGGAATTACTTTCAAGCCATTTTCATTCTCTCTGAGGCTATTGTATGTTCCAATATCATCGCCACTGTGGTCTTCAGGGAATTCAAGCCTTCACCTGGATCTTCTTGTTTCTAATTACTACTACTACTACTACTACTACTACTACTACTACTACTACTACTACTACTACTATTATTTTTATTATCATCATTATTATTACTAGTATTATTACCATGAAATTTTCTTTTGAATTGCTTTTTTAAGGTCCAACACTGGATCACTAGTAGTGATCTTACCTTACCTTGGACCTTTGCTCTTACCGTCTTGTGGACATTGGCAAGCAATGGGGCACCATCTAATTTGATAATGAGCCCAGGCGTTTGCGTTTTCTGGTAAAATTGTCTTCGACTTCAAGTCCTCTTTTTATGTAGACTGTCAGGTTGTTTCCGGTCTCCCTCTTTTTCTTCGTCCTGTTGTTGGATGCCAGCTGAGTGCCTGTCTTGGATATCTCTCTTCTGAAAGGAGATGAAGGTGGTCTGCTAGTTTCCAACGCCTCTCGGCTACTATTATGTGTACGCTTGTTTGCCTTGTTCGTTCAAGGATTTCCTAATTCTTCATGTGGTCTTTCCATGTTACTCCTAATATACACCTCAGATTTCCTCGGTGAAACACATCAAACTTCTTTGCAATGTTTCTGGTGGACTTCCATGTGTTTCACGGATATATGGCAGTGGTCACCACTATCTACATATATAGTTGGAGCTTGATCTGAAGGGAGGTGGTGTTTGTTTTCAAATTTTCCCCATCAGTTGGAAGGTTGCCTTGGGTTTGTCTAGTCTGGCTTGTATGTCTGGTTCAACGTCGCCTATAAATATTACCTTGGTTCTTAGATATGGAAAACTCTCTACTTCTCGCAGAGCAACATGACTAACGGTAATAGGCTGTTGTGGGTTTGGGCCCATATAAATGACTTTGTTTTGCCTTGATTGAACTTGAGTCTAGGTTTGACATAGCTGTGGTCACAACAAAATCTATTGCTATCACGAAAGGAAATGGTGACATGATGCAACCCTGCGTCACGCCGGACAAGATTTCGAATACCAGTGACCTAAGGTGAGTGAAATGAGTGAAATTGAAAGTTTATATATATATATATATATATATATATATATGGACAATTTAGTATGAAACTGGTATAAAAACAACGTACAGAAATATAAAATATCTGTTAATATTAATGTAAAAATAGAAGGAAAATATTAATTTCTGGTATAAAAATGGTTATAAAGATAGGTATAAAAGCTTTTTTTGACATTCTTATATTATTTCTTACGATAGACGAACATCAATATTCCCAAAATATCTTCAAAACAAATTGAGCACTTAACGAACATTAATTATACAATAGACATAAAAAAAATATTAATGTAAAAATAGAAGGAAAATACTAATTTCTGGTATAAAAATGGTTATAAAGATAGGTATAAAAGCTTTTTTTGACATTCTTATATTATTTCTTACGATAGACGAACATCAATATTCCCAAAATATCTTCAAAACAAATTGAGCACTTAACGAACATTAATTATACAATAGACAAATAAAAAAATATTAATGTAAAAATAGAAGGAAAATACTAATTTCTGGTATAAAAATGGTTATAAAGATAGGTATAAAAGCTTTTTTTGACATTCTTATATTATTTCTTACGATAGACGAACATCAATATTCCCAAAATATCTTCAAAACAAATTGAGCACTTAACGAACATTAATTATACAATAGACATAAAAAAAATATTAATGTAAAAATAGAAGGAAAATATTAATTTCTGGTATAAAAATGGTTATAAAGATAGGTATAAAAGCTTTTTTTGACATTCTTATATTATTTCTTACGATAGACGAACATCAATATTCCCAAAATATCTTCAAAACAAATTGAGCACTTAACGAACATTAATTATACAATAGACATAAAAAAAATATTAATGTAAAAATAGAAGGAAAATATTAATTTCTGGTATAAAAATGGTTATAAAGATAGGTATAAAAGCTTTTTTTGACATTCTTATATTATTTCTTACGATAGACGAACATCAATATTCCCAAAATATCTTCAAAACAAATTGAGCACTTAACGAACATTAATTATACAATAGACATAAAAAAAATATTAATGTAAAAATAGAAGGAAAATATTAATTTCTGGTATAAAAATGGTTATAAAGATAGGTATAAAAGCTTTTTTTGACATTCTTATATTATTTCTTACGATAGACGAACATCAATATTCCCAAAATATCTTCAAAACAAATTGAGCACTTAACGAACATTAATTATACAATAGACAAAAAAAAAATATTAATGTAAAAATAGAAGGAAAATATTAATTTCTGGTATAAAAATGGTTATAAAGATAGGTATAAAAGCTTTTTTTGACATTCTTATATTATTTCTTACGATAGACGAACATCAATATTCCCAAAATATCTTCAAAACAAATTGAGCACTTAACGAACATTAATTATACAATAGACAAAAAAAAAATATTAATGTAAAAATAGAAGGAAAATATTAATTTCTGGTATAAAAATGGTTATAAAGATAGGTATAAAAGCTTTTTTTGACATTCTTATATTATTTCTTACGATAGACGAACATCAATATTCCCAAAATATCTTCAAAACAAATTGAGCACTTAACGAACATTAATTATACAATAGACAAATAAAAAAATATTAATGTAAAAATAGAAGGAAAATACTAATTTCTGGTATAAAAATGGTTATAAAGATAGGTATAAAAGCTTTTTTTGACATTCTTATATTATTTCTTACGATAGACGAACATCAATATTCCCAAAATATCTTCAAAACAAATTGAGCACTTAACGAACATTAATTATACAATAGACATAAAAAAAATATTAATGTAAAAATAGAAGGAAAATATTAATTTCTGGTATAAAAATGGTTATAAAGATAGGTATAAAAGCTTTTTTTGACATTCTTATATTATTTCTTACGATAGACGAACATCAATATTCCCAAAATATCTTCAAAACAAATTGAGCACTTAACGAACATTAATTATACAATAGACAAAAAAAAAATATTAATGTAAAAATAGAAGGAAAATATTAATTTCTGGTATAAAAATGGTTATAAAGATAGGTATAAAAGCTTTTTTTGACATTCTTATATTATTTCTTACGATAGACGAACATCAATATTCCCAAAATATCTTCAAAACAAATTGAGCACTTAACGAACATTAATTATACAATAGACAAAAAAAAAATATTAATGTAAAAATAGAAGGAAAATATTAATTTCTGGTATAAAAATGGTTATAAAGATAGGTATAAAAGCTTTTTTTGACATTCTTATATTATTTCTTACGATAGACGAACATCAATATTCCCAAAATATCTTCAAAACAAATTGAGCACTTAACGAACATTAATTATACAATAGACAAAAAAAAAATATTAATGTAAAAATAGAAGGAAAATATTAATTTCTGGTATAAAAATGGTTATAAAGATAGGTATAAAAGCTTTTTTTGACATTCTTATATTATTTCTTACGATAGACGAACATCAATATTCCCAAAATATCTTCAAAACAAATTGAGCACTTAACGAACATTAATTATACAATAGACAAAAAAAAAATATTAATGTAAAAATAGAAGGAAAATATTAATTTCTGGTATAAAAATGGTTATAAAGATAGGTATAAAAGCTTTTTTTGACATTCTTATATTATTTCTTACGATAGACGAACATCAATATTCCCAAAATATCTTCAAAACAAATTGAGCACTTAACGAACATTAATTATACAATAGACAAATAAAAAAATATTAATGTAAAAATAGAAGGAAAATACTAATTTCTGGTATAAAAATGGTTATAAAGATAGGTATAAAAGCTTTTTTTGACATTCTTATATTATTTCTTACGATAGACGAACATCAATATTCCCAAAATATCTTCAAAACAAATTGAGCACTTAACGAACATTAATTATACAATAGACATAAAAAAAATATTAATGTAAAAATAGAAGGAAAATACTAATTTCTGGTATAAAAATGGTTATAAAGATAGGTATAAAAGCTTTTTTTGACATTCTTATATTATTTCTTACGATAGACGAACATCAATATTCCCAAAATATCTTCAAAACAAATTGAGCACTTAACGAACATTAATTATACAATAGACAAATAAAAAAATATTAATGTAAAAATAGAAAGAAAATATTAATTTCTGGTATAAAAATGGTTATAAAGATAGGTATAAAAGCTTTTTTTGACATTCTTATATTACTTCTTACGATAGACGAACATCAATATTCCCAAAATATCTTCAAAACAAATTGAGCACTTAACGAACATTAATTAAAAAATAGACATATAAAAAAATAAAGTTAATTAGGACTGTTTAACTTTTATAGTTAATAGTCAGTGTCCGCCTTAAGACGCGTGCTATGCTATGCTATGCTAAGTATTATCCTTTAAATTTCCTGGGGTGCTGGCCCTTTTTATATCAAGCGGGAACGCACCAACTACAACTGAGGCAGTTTGAATTTTTAAAAGGCACATCTTTTCATTTCGATTTCCAAATCCTTGTATTTTGCTAGTTTTTAAAAAATGTTTGGGGAAACATTTTATCCCATATCAGTGAGAAGCCAGGTGTTGTTTTTTCCACCCTTGACTATGATGTCAGGGTGGTTGGTCTGAATTGTACGGTCAGTGTGGACTTGGAACTCCCACAGAATGGTACATTTCGGTCCTTCCGTAACCTTTATTGGGTGGTGTTTACACCAGTTCCTATATTAGATATATTCCAGTGAAGGTACTGAACTACCCTGTCATATATAGGCCGTAATTTTACTTGATTAGCTTTGGTGTGAGGGGTTATCCTCTCGTGGTGCAAATGTCAAATCAAAGAATTCTTGATCTACAATTAAAAATGCAGCTTCTCATATCTTTTGCATCCCCCAACAATATGTATTGAGGTTAACATTTCATTCCTGTGTTGTGCTTTTCCTCATTTCTTCTCTGCTTTATTGTGACAGAAATTTTGCTCGCTTTGCATCACGTTTTTTACACCCGTTAATTATTAACGGCATCGTTCTGTCGAATTTTCAATAAAACCAAGCGAGCGTGTTTCTTCATTTGTAAAAAAATCCATAATACTATAGGATTCTCCTTCTACTCCTTTTCTTTAGGTAAACGATGCACTTAAGTCATTTTGTTGATGATGAATTGGGTTATTTTCCAAACTTTCTCTCAAATTCTTTTCTTTAACGAATACAGTACAAATGAACCCAGTACAAAAAATTCCGGTTTCGATTTCTCGTGTTGGCGAAAAGAATTTGGAATTGTACAAAAGAAAAGCCATTAGTTGACGTCAGGAAGGGCAAGAAATTTCTCACTGCCAAAACAAAGTCCCTCTGAAGGGAACCGTCATAGCCCCACTCAGTGTGGGAAAATGACGTTGAAACCGAAAAAAAGAGAGATACACAGTATTAACATATAATAAGTAAATAAGTAAATAAATTTTATAGTTTGTACAAGTATATATATTGTTGTGTGTTTATTTGTCTGGAGACTTGTCTAAATATCATGCTCCGGAAAAGGTATCATTTCATTTACATGCTTATTTGGTGGCAAGAAACGAAACATTCCGGGGTGTGGCATTTCTTTGTTTTGCTGAACAAGTACACACTTATCTTCAGAATATGACATGCAATCATCCTCTTTCCTTAAACCAACCAAGTTTTTCAACGTGCAGGAAGATTGTCAATGTGATCTCTTTTGTGACAACAAAAGCTTGAATCCAGCCCCTTTTGTGGTTTTCCATGCATGTTCTCGTTTTCTTGGGGTCCCGTATTGAACTTTTCAATGAAATGGAATTTAAAAAAAATATTTTGAAACAAAATTAAATGAATGAATGAGAGCGAATACAAGACAAGGAGAAAAAACTTCCAACGGATTCTTCCTCAAGTGGGTCAAAATAAACAGTATTCTACGTGAACGTTGTCATGCGTTGGGACTCGCTCGTGATATAACCTTTTCCCATACCAAAATACGAAAGTAAATCAGTTCTATTTGTAAGTAAACCCTTATCAAAAGAACAAAAAATGTCAGTAATCTGTGCAAACACAAAATGTTCTCGCTGGATTCCCTGTGAATATTTTTCTGTTGTTAGGTCCATTAAACGTTGGTTTTACTGGACACCATGCCCACACGGCATGTAAATATTGAAACAGAAAAATTCAAAATTGATGTGAAATTTCTTGTCTACGTCATTCACAACGTGTCGATATCTGGTTCAGTTGGAGAACGGGGACATGTTTAATGATTTTATATTTTATACCAAGAAAATGGGTCATCAGATTTTCTGACAAGAAAATGAATCTTCTGGCGTTTTCAAACCAAATAACCTACTGTCAAAAAGTGAATTTAGCCGGGGAACGAAGAAAGCAAGGAACTTATCGAGTCTATATAGAAACCTCAATTTTTTTTTTGACTAAGTAGTCTGCATTTATTGTTAAACTGCATATTTTTCTTACTTTTGAGAATCATTTTCTGCAAGAAAGGAGAATAAACAAGTTACTTTTAACCAGTTAACACCTTCAGCACCGGGTCCAATCCACAGAGGTCACCAGGAGGAACCACAACGGCCAGTTTCGACCCCATTTTCTTCGACTGCTTTGTGTTATGGTGGGGAACGTCCTTGTGCAGGCTTTGCTGGAATGACATAAATTTGTTTGAACCTGTTCAAAGCGTAATTTTAAGTTTTAGCATTTGACTTCACAAAAACTTGATGTGAAATTCCATTTATTGTTAATTGTAATATTGTATATCTGAAGGAGAGCTTGAAAACCCGCATCTCTAAAGGTTATCACGACATAAAAATTTTATTCAATCAATTTCATTTCCTTACTTTGATTCACAAAATTGTCAAATAGTTTTGAGGTAGATCAATTCAAGGAATAAAGAACGTTGTTCCTATGGTAACTTTATAAGTCTGATTTTCTCCAGATCTAAAGATTATTTGGTGTCATACAAGATATTGCGATAAAACCGAAGGGGGGACTCCTCGGACAGAAAACCAGAGCAGGGTAGTTTTCTGGCTTGATGGTTCGGGGGAAAATGCAGGGAAAGACGCGAAAAACGGATCCGAAGAAATAAAATATTAGGAAACTGGACAAGTCTCTCAGTGTGGAGATGTACCAGCATAAGAAGACATTGAAAAGACTGGAGACGAAAAGACCCTCTGTTTTTTAACCTAACGTTGGAATATAAGGAAGGAACAGGTACAACACGGAAACGACCAAAGATCCTTTTTAATGAGTAGGCAACATCAAATGATGTCACCCACCTCTGCGCTTGCACCCTCGCATTTTGCGCCAGATTCGTCTATGCTGGGATATGTCTTTACATTTTACGATGATGACTAAGGACCATACTCAATATATTCCTTTAAGAATACATCTTTTCTTTCCGGTTCTATGTAAGAATTTTTTATGAAAAACAGTTACGCTGAACATAACAAAATATTCAAAAGGGCTCTACTTCTAAAATTACACTTCTTATAGAACTTAGATGTACGATAAGCTATATCATTAATCAAGGTCGAACTAATCAACGTATTCTGATAATATCCCTTTTGATCCCAAAAATGCCTTTGGTGAAGATCAACATAACCTTATCCATAAAGACCTTTTTACTACTCTGCCAGGAAATGTTTCTCGCA
Source organism: Morbakka virulenta (assembly GCA_003991215.1). Taxonomy (NCBI): domain Eukaryota; kingdom Metazoa; phylum Cnidaria; class Cubozoa; order Carybdeida; family Carukiidae; genus Morbakka; species Morbakka virulenta. The sequence continues at coordinate 821,260 of RDPX01000158.1, forward strand.
TAATTTGTAGGCTTCATACTTTAAAACTTGTATTGAGACGAGTTTTATCATCCCTGTAATTTCATTCATACGTGGTGTTCTACCTAGCTTTCGCCCGACACTATTCACTTTTGTATGTGTAAACAATTGGACTTTTCTTCTTGTTATTTACTTGACCAGGTATTAAATTATATCTACTGGTTTTAACTCACCAGGACTACAATTATTACTAGTGTGTGTGTGTGTGTGTGTGTCGGCAGCGCGGCGGCGGGGGGGTGTTGTTGGTTGGGTTAGCTTTTTTTGAATTATTTTTCCAAGGAGTGGCATTGGTCAAGGATGATAATTAGAATGGATAAATGAATTATTATTGGAAAAAAGAAATTTTCAACTTTACTTCAATTTGGAACTGAAATATTCATGATAGCTGTAATAGAGCAAGTACCAGAACAATTATTGGGGCAAGTTATAAGATAATGTGGTGTTGATCCTTTTTAACCTTACCAAAGAAAGTGGACATTTTTATGAGAGTATCACAGGAAAGATCAAACGTTATAATGGAATTGATTGATAGACTTACAAAGGTGACACTTTAAATAACTTGCTCTGATTGTGCTAACGAGTGAGCTACATCTGTTTCCTGTCCATTTTGCTCACTTTTGAGACCTGTTTTAAAACTCGCTGTCAATTCCACCATGAGACGTTATTTGGCAATTGTTAGGAGAACCAAATTGAGATAGAAAGTGTTACTAATAAAGAAACAGAGTGAGAAAGGGACAAAGAGATTAGGATAAAAAAACCTGTCAGTGGCATTTAGCTGGCAAAATAAGGAAAGCTAAGATGTGGCCTTAAACGTAATTGCTTTTCTAACGTATAGTTTTTCAGCCAGCCTTAATGTGAGGTAGGTTTCAGTAGGTTTCAAAACCTGATATCTACTGTGCTTACTGAGCCCATATTCTCTGTCTCTCTCTATCTATCCATCCATCTATCCATCCATCCATCTATCTATCTATCTATCTATCTATCTATCTATCTATCTATCTATCTATATATCTATCTATCTATCTATCTATTTTAGCCACTTCTTTTAACTGACTGCTAGTATATTTGTTTTTTTATTTTCATAATCCCACAAACAATAGTCGCAAGTACAATTTATATGTTTCAAGACTTTGGTAACCAATACTCTAGCACTAGTATCTACTAGTAGTAATGCCAGTGCCACTACTAATACCAGCACTGCCAGTACGGATACTGCCTGCACTGCTTCCAAAAAGAACGAGCATTGTAAAAGAGAAATTAGAAAGCTTACAAAAGCCAGATAATATCAAGTTATAAGGAATGTCACCATACCAAAAACTAATAAAGTTCAAGGGAACAGTAATATGTAGTATATGACAAACAAAGATAACAGGTATCATTAATGAATGCCTCGTAAGCATGATTGGATGGCGAAAATAATTTTTGGGGAAGTATACTTCAAACGTAGCTCAGGAAAAGCTGACGACTCATGGCATGATAAAGGTTCCATATCTATGACCCCCACTGAATTCATAAGGTCAAGAATTTTAAAAATATTTTACGATCGAGGAAAAGTGTGTAAAAGTGTGCCAGCGAGCTTGCTGGAAAATGAATATTTCAAGGTTATCTGGGACTTAACGTGGGCGTGACCTTCAGGTGAAGGGCAGACGATTCGTTCTTATGATTTTTGACTGATGTAAGAAAGGAAGGTTGTATCAATAGTTTTGAGTGCTCTGGCAACAAGAGCTAAAGTCTACAAAAAATTTTGATCAAATTGGCTTGAAAACTAAAATGACTGTCATGTTGTCATCTTTCAAGTCAACAGAGAGGTTTATAGCTAAATGGACCGGGCCGACCTCTCAAAGGGTGTATTATCTTGCCCAAACTTTGAAGAAAACCCACCTTGCACGGCAAGATAAAGCAGTCCATTTTACACAAATTACAAACTATAACAACAGTAAAAGGAGTGGAAAAGATACGTAAAACTAAGGCAGGGGCTTTAACTTTGAAAAGTGTTGAAGGGAATCAAAAGCAGCCATGGGGCTGAAGACAAAACAGCCTGGTAACCAAAGCTACACCTTTGCCTTACTTTGTCTTATCCAGTAATGCTTGAATCGGAGAACTGTATTTTTCTTCTAATTATTTACAAAGTCACGAATAAATAGTCTACTTTACTTTTAAAAAAGCAATTGAAGAGTTAGTTACTGTTTTCAACTCTGATAAAGATATTTAGACGGCATTCCACTGCTATCAAATAATGTGCAAAGAATGTGTGACACAAAATTGCTTGATACTTAAGCAGATAATTACGTCCTTAATTAGGTTTTTGTTGGAAATTTATGAAATAAAGATATAAAAAATCTCTCTACAAATTTTCAGGAAATTTTGTTCCCCTTGTTTTTCTCTTTTTTTCCCCTACTTTCACCCTAAGCAAAGCTAGAAGCTAATTCAATGCATAGGGTTACTTTTCCTATTTGAATTTTTTGTTTGTACTTATTATTCTTGTTTGCTGTTTTTCCCTCCACCAATTTTACGTTGGAAAACTTGTACACTCAGATACTATTCTTTTCTTTCTTTTTTTTCTTTTTTTCGACTTTCTCCCGTTAGGGGTCGCCGGAGCGAATTTTACTCCTCCACTTCGTTCGACCTTGTGCATCTTCCTTTGTCAGTCCTTTCACTGCCATATTGTCTTGATCTGGAAAAATTCTGGAAAAATGTGATTTTGATGGCAAGATCAAACCTTGTTGCAAAGTCTACTATCCCCTCTCCTGTTGCGTTCCTTTTTTCATACCCATGTCTGCCCATCACACGCTGCACTCCAATGCTTCCTTGGCCTACATGCCCATTCAAATCTCCTCCTTCGAATAGCCGATCCTGTCTTGGCACCTTGGAGATTGCTTTATCAAGAAGTCCTAAAAGTTCTTGCTTCTCCTCCCCTTGGAATACTACCATTTTTAGTCTCATCCACATCACACTGTTTGACAGCTTTTGAACTTCCACCACACCTGCCACTAGACTCCTTTCCAAGATCATAACAACTCCGTTCCGAGTTGAGTTCGAACCATGGTAGAGCACTTCGAAGACTGCTCCAATTTCCTTTGCTCTCGATCCTTTCCATTTAGTCTCATTCTCTCCGTCAGATCCGCTACGTCTTTTGCTCTTCCTGAGGGACTTTCAACATTCGGGGACCCCATTCTGATGCTCAATTGCCTTCTTGCCTCTTCTTTTGATCTTCCTTTCACCAGTCATATATTTTTCATTGGCCCACTGGTTTAGCAAGGAAGGTGAAGGCAGTCATTGTTATGCTGGGCCTCGACCGATCTTTTGCGGTTTGAAAGTTGAATTTGTTGATATTCGGTCATGGGATTTGTCAAGGAGTTTTTACAGCCGGATGTCTTCCCTGACACCAAACACAGTTTTTGGCGGTGGGCCTAGCCTTTGATCAAAAGTCCTAAACTCACAAGGCAGTGAGTGGCCATCCGTATCAGATGTCTTCTCCAATGAGGCACCTACACCGAAGGAAGCACCGCCCCCACTCAGGTTACACCGGTCGACAGAATGAAAGCTTCATAACCTAGGAAGAGTTGCTGACCATGTACTACATCTTGCCAAAGGATGACCCAGGGATTTGCAGGGCAGGGTTGTCCGCACCCTGAGATTCTTGCTGAAGCGGCATACCCAAAACACAAACATACAATGCCACTGATAAAGAAGGAACGAATTTGGCACAGTACCTCAAGTGAAGTGACTGAGGCTCAAACCGGGGAGCCTCTTGCATGGCTGAGCTGTTGATTTTACCACACAGCCAGTAGCGCTTTTTTACTTTTTTACAATTGCGATTTATCAGACCTCTGATCAACATTCAGATTAGTAGACAACTGTTCAGCATTTACTTCTTGAACGAAATTCCTGCTGGTATTAGATACTACATCACCTGTCACAGTCAAGAATGATTTTTATTGTACTAGACTGAAACCAGAACAGTAGGTTCCATTTAAGATGTCTGGGATTAAATTAGTTTCCTGTCATCACCATAATCCATTAACACTAAAATGGTGTTAAAAATAGCATAGCTTCGACAGACCTGACTTCTGTCATTTTCCCTTTGGATTAAATTTGATCACTGATCTTAAGTGGATCAGGCATATCTCGTACACTGCGGGCAGCCTTTTTTTAGATTTTGTGAGTGCTCAAACTTCTTTGCTGAAGAACCCGTTGCTCCAACTATGCCAAAGTGAGCTTCTTGACAGAGAAGTAAAAAAAATATAGACAAGTTACATATAAATATAAATACAATTAAAAATTACATTTTTGATCCATCCTCCTTTTTGTTTTTCTAGATTAATATTTACTTATCTATGACTGCAGAAGTTTCATGAAATACTAAAATACTTCAATACTTAGCAAAAAGCTGGTATTTTGCCCTAATAACATATATAGAGACCGAGAAAGAGAGTGACAGGGACAGGTAAGTCCGAGATAAATGACAGATGGATAGAAGGAAGGTCAGATGAGTAAACAGACCAATAAAAGATAGATAACTAGAAAGATACATCTGTAGATTGGTGAGAGGTTATGGAAAAAGAGAATGCAAACAAGCTTCATCTCCTTCAATTTTTTGCAGAGATTATTAGAACTCAGTGTGAAGAACAAGAAATTTGAGTCTTGCCTTACTTTTAAATCCTTTGAAAATCCTTTTTCTCGCGTGTTCTTTGTCAAACGTTGTAAATCCCCGGTTTACAAAGGTTCAAAGATACCACATAACAAAATTGACATGCATTTCCACTTCTTTGAAATTGATTTTAACGAGAATATTGACCTTTGCCTGTAAAATTATTTTATCCTTTTTTTCACTTATTCGATTCATGTCCTTGCTTTAATAAATTTTGCAATCTACTATGCACAGATATCTCATTGGTGATATTTTGGGTGGAATTCAAAAGGGAATATAGCAAATGCTAACTGCAAAATCCAGAACGTTATCTCCTAAGCCAAGGCAAGGTATTGCAATTTCGTACAGGAAATCACAAAACGAAGTGGTCTTCAAAACTTCTTTTCAGTATTACCAACAGCTCTTACTTTGAAGGAAGGGTGTCCTCACGATTACTGATCATCAGAAAGCACAAATTTTAATATTTCATGAAATCGTTTTTGAAAGCTGGAAAACAATTAAATAGTAACAGTAAAATCACGTTTTTCTTCACCATGCTTTTCTATTTCTGGTCATTTTGTAACCACAGTTTTTAAACTGATGATAGGAAATAAAAATCAAGTCATGATGTAGCACTGAGGAACACCTCAGTAATTAAACTTTCCGAGCAGTTTCTTTCATTAGGAAAACTGAAAAAAAGGAGTACCTCCATTTTTTAAATCTGTGAAATGTGCTTTTTTCACACGAGACTTGATTTTGTGCACGCCAGTGCTTTTAAAAATTATTATTTTTCCGACGAAACGTAATTTCATGGCTTAGTAGACAACAAAATGAACTGTACTTCCCCTAATGGAAGGAAAATGTACCTAACTATATTTGGGATATAAATAGCAAGAACCTAATGTACTGCTGAGCATTTTTGCTTTAAATCTCACACTGTCTCCCCCTTTTTACGTGAACCACCTGTTTTATTGTTTATATATCATTATCATAACTATTACTATTATTATTACTACTATTATTATTAACTTTATCTAGAGACGCTTCTAATTATTATGCTTACGAACAATGCTTTTATTGATGTATTCCTCTTTATTACGTCAACTGATAATCCAATAAAGGGTTATTTATGCAAATCATAAAGTGGGTTATTTACAGAAATTTACTAAAATGTAAAAGGCATTTTTACGGCCACCTTATCACTGATTCCACCCAAACGGGATCCGCTCATTTCCAAACTCCCAACTTTAACCTGTACTTCTATAAATGGTACGAAACGATGACTTATTACTTATCGGTGTTGTTGAGGACAGCATTGAACTCACAATCAATTTATGCAACGCAACATTCAAACAACAAATTATTATATCTCTGATGGAATTCCTACACAGTATTGTTTCTCTACATAGAGGAGCCGTGGCTTAATGGTTAGTGCAACTGCACAGTAACCAAGAGTTCCGGGTTCGATTCGAGCTGTCGAGGAGAATTTGGAACTTTGCAAAGGAAAAAAAAGCCACAGGTTGGCCAAGAAATTCCTCACTGCCAAATCAAAGTCCCTCTGAAAAGCACCGTCTGAGCCCCAATTGCTGGGGGAAAATGACGTTAAAACTATAAAAAAATTGTTTCTCTACATCCTCCAACATTTTGTTTCATAACTGGCAATGAAGGGAAGCTAACAGTTTCAGAAGACATTTCTTTGTCTTTAGAGCTACTGACCTATCGTTTCACCTTGAAATAGGTAAAATCTTGGTATTTGCAGCAAGAGATTTTCTTCTTATATTCTTATTACCGTCCTTATCATGAAATACCATGTATTATAAATATGCACTGTAAAACTGGCTACAAGAGGGAGATTTCCCTCGTCTTTTACCATTACAGAAAGAAATTGCTGATTTTGTTAAAAAGAAGAAAATAAATGTCTTAAGAACGAAAATCTTGTTTATTGGACATAATTAGATATTTTGGTGTTTACTTAAAGGTGTCACACAAGCCTTTGTTTACTTGACGACGTCAAAAAATCTTTTTTTTGGCAAACAATTTCTTGTTTAGTTGAAGTTTTACACAGTATTTTTCTAAAAAGTTTTAACGTCAATTATCGTTTACGTAAAAGTGCTATTCAAAGTTATTTAATAATTAATATTCCTACACAAGATTATATTGATTTTACATTTTTGTAAAAACTCTTATTCAACTAAAATTGCTTTACGTTGCTTATCTAAATTAACTCTAAAAATTCAGTAACATACACTGATTCTCTACATACAAATTTAAATCTTTACCTCTTCGGAGGTTATTTTCACAAACAATAAAAGAATGGCTTAATTCACAATGAGACATCAACAATACCATCATCATCAAAATCAATATCATCATCATAATCACTATCATCATTATCATTGTCCATAGTCAACTAGCCATAGGTGCACTCAGTTAATTTTCACCAGTTTTTTCCATGATGGTCTATCTTCTGCAGATCTCGTTGCAACATAGGATGTTACATTTGTCCAACTGACGATATTCGACACTAACACAGAAGAAAATAGTATTTTCAAAATGGCTTGATATTTTGACATACGCAACTAAAATGTACTGTGACTATTATTTCAATCCTATACAAATTTTTGGAAAACCTGACTATTCCTTTGAATGCATTCTTCAGTCACTATAAAGCTGTACTTAAATTTTTGATAAAGAAAGCTATTCCCCAATATCACAATATGTTTAGAAGCGTTTTCCATTACTACTGCTTTTAAATATAGTTCTTTTCCCTTCTCTTTTTAAAGATAGGATCATGATGACAAAGAAAAAAGTGGTAACTTAACCATTCATTTGGTTAGTGGTCATAATAATAAAATAGAAATTGTGTAATATAAAAAGAAAGAATGATCAACTAGCCAGAGAAAAAAAACAACACTTATTTCTCAGTCAAAGGAGTGACAACAGCATTCGGTGAGGGTAGTTAAAGGCGTTTCAGTCGATATCAGTTTTATTGTAATCCACAGAGATATCACGATGTACATACATACTCGATATTTGAATAACGTTAAAAAAAAAACAACTCCGTAGCTTTTCCGACTCATTACGCTACAATGTTTTTGACACCTGTATTTCAAACTGCATTCAGTCAGCCAGTAGGGTTTCCACACCTTAGTTTCTTCCATAATTGGTGATTTTTTAGGCACATCTTCTTTGTAATTTTGCAAAATACTCTCTGTGTACCACTGTCGATGTTCCCAATGTTTTGCGGGAGAAGAAACATACTTTTTTACTGTATCATATCTTTAGCTACAGAATGTTTCTCTAAGCTACTATATTAAGCTGTCTTGAACAGAAATGAATACCATGCAATGATAATAAGCTTCTATGATGTCACAGTCAATATTTCTGGCTAGAAGCAGTGGCATAAACGGCGAAACTGCCACATATACCAGGTCAGAACACTTCTTGAAGATCATCTTGAATTCAGCTTCTGCATTATCACGGACTCCTTGGAGCTGCATGGTCATTGTAGATGTTTTGTGGTAGGCTCTCACGATTTCTACGGTAGAATATCAAACTTGTTTTGGAAGATCTTTAGTGAAACCGTAAATAATGTGGAAAATTTGGAATGACACAATGACTGACGCTTTACAGTTTGAAATTGAGTTTAAATTTTTCATTCGTCGTTGTTGAGCGTGTTTCTGAATTGCCTCTTTTAGGTCGAAACTGTGATGATGCGCCTTTCCGTTTTCCTACCATATTACCTGCAAATGTCAAGCCTGCGTCAGTGATTGTCTAAATGATGAGGTCGGCAATCATAGCACCTTCTACATCCTTACAGTCGACAAATTCCAGCAATTTCTCATCCGAAAAAGAACTTTTAACGTAGCACACAACAATTCTCAATTGTTCCCTGTACGAACAGTCTAAAACGTTACCTGCAGAGAGGCAATGTGAACTCTCACATTGGCTTTTAATCTTTCGCACGATTTCTTCTCATGCACAATGTCTTATGCAATCCTTTATGCCATTCTGCATGTTTTTTTAAGGCTACATTGGATTTTCAGCACACGTTTCGAGGCTTTTTTGCAATAGCTCATGGAATTCACTCAGAAGTATAAGTAACTACTTGAATCCCCTGGTTGTGGGCACTACTAGGGTTGAATATATTGCCATCTTGTACACCCACAATATTTAATGAATCATATTACCGAGAAAAGAAACTTTCTGTTTCGTTGAGTAGTAAATGGTGACGGAGATGTCATTGCAAGATCAATGCACGCTATACTATCTTCAATGCAGGAAAACTATAAAAAAGTGCCATCGAAGCCATGTGGTACTCTGATGTTTTGTGATGTTTCTTAAGGTCTTTTTTGCGTCTTTCAAGTTTCTGTACCGCGTTAATGTCAACAGCCTGGTCCTAGTAATCTGATAAGCTGACATGCTTAACAGCAAAAATGTACCAAAATATAATCCGTGATTTCCCTTTAAATTGTCTGAATATGAAGGAGAAAGGAAGGTGTCAAGCCATTCCAGTTGACAAAAGCGGTTCGTTTGCTGGATGCCTTTCTTACGTCATTGTTCACCTTTGCATGGAATTAGATTTAAAGCAAATGTTATGGAAATACAATAATTAACATTGCAAGCTACTACTACTCCCAAATAAGAATAACGATACAAACAACTAATTAGCAAAAGTTATTTTCATTAGTTGATTTAAGCAAAAGATATAAAAATTTCAAAAACTACATAAGAGCTCTGTTCAGAAAACCAAGGTTATAGCTACTATGGGGGAGATTGTACTCCTTTAGTCTCAGCACCAATGTCATATTCCTTTCTGTTCCATTTCCTGGCATCTGGAATTGGAATTTGTCGTCATTAGGTCAATGTTAGTACAGATTCCAAAAATAGCACAATTCCTCCGGTTATTACTTCGAGAGTTTTTGTTTTCTAATTTGACTCACACGCTTTGTTTAATCGCTTTACTTCATTCCATAAACATATCCATACCTACTGTTATTCATTGTCACTGGTAATAAATCGCAAAACTCTCACAAGATGTTATCACTAAGAAGAGGTTTGTATTGCTAAGGCCATCTGTTTCCTTATCTGTACTTCTTTATGCCTCAGACAGTTACCATGTTCGGTCTTAACTCAATTTCAATGCAACAACTATGTTCTTTTTTCCAACAAAGAGACACTAAGTAAAGCTACCCTGTTAGAACTTTCAACTTAGAAATGTTTCATTGTATTTCAACTTTCGTCGTAGATTACTCCAGAAACAATTTATCTTCAAAGGGAATAAATTACATATTTCCCACAATTTCTCAGCACACATAACCAAAAAAAGGAAGAATTTTTAATTACTTTTGTTAGTACTCTAATAACAAGAAGCTTGCCAACCGAAAGGAAACAAGTTATTGTCTGGCACTCCCTAAGCCAATAAGTGTCTTGGGTATTTTGAGTTGAGTTCCGTAGGTTCTATCTTTCTATCCTCAGATGATCTTTCCAAAATAGTCATACGAATTAAAATTTATGTTTGCAATTTTAAAGACACACTACGTTATTGGGCAGCATTTTTAAAGAGTTTTCTGCGATTTTAATGTCTTTGGGCAATTTGGGGGTGTTGATTCCGAATCTGGAAGATAAAATTGTATCTATGGTGTAATTTTCGTGTTATGCAATAATGTTGAAATTATGTAATGACACATTTTGGGCATATGTTGACATATTGCCTTGGGGGTTGTGAGATGCTCAAAGTGTCCAGGAATGTCCTATCCCATATTTATGTCGTTTACATTATTGACATCTGAGATGATCCCAAGTAATAGACATTACCCCCTGAACTGTTTAGACTTTATTTCTGTTACTACCGTCTTTTGTGCTTATATGGTAACTGCTAACTACGCACGCGCATTACAACATCTAGCAGTCGATACGTAAACCTGATGTTCGTTGACATACTTCCATCGTGTAAACTTATCTGTTTTGATAAAACATGTACATTTACGTGTACAATACATGCATAAATATATTGAATTCAAACTTTGGCTTTAACAACCCACTATTTGTAAATGCAAATCAAGATACAAAGTAGTACAACATTATACAACTACTTCAGTAATTATAAGCATTAATCACACATCGATAGCCAGTTGCAGCATGTACAGTACAAGGATATAATTTAACAAAAAGTCAAAGTTCGAAAATACATCTTGCTTTTCGGCTGTGGACGCAAGTGGTTTCCTGTTGCAGGAGCCAGCAGTAATTGTCCAACATTGCAGGATCCCAGCGGCCTTGATAGCGATATTCGATTATCGAGATTGTTTGGTGAAAGTGCTCGCCGTGCTTGTCACTGACTGCTCCAAGGTTGTCAGGGAAGAAGTCCAGATGAGAACGCAAGTAGTGGAGTTTTAATGACATACGGTAGCCCATTTTCTTGTAGTGTCGGAGAAGATTATTGATAAGTTGCACATAGTTCTGTGACTATGTATTGCCGAAGAAGTTAGCAATCACAGCCTTGAAGGACATCCAGTCTCTCACTTCCTTCGGAGCTTGGAGCTTTGTGAATTTTTCGTCCACGATCAGGTCTCTAATCTGAGGCCCAATAAACATTCCCGCTTTCGACTTCGCTTCACTGATCTTAGGGAACTTCTCTTGTATGTACTTGAATCCTTTGCTCTCCTCATCCATTGCTTTGACAAACTGTTTCATCAAACCCAGATTGATATGTAATGGAGGGAGTAGAACACGTTCTGATTCCACGAGCGGCTTGGCTTTGACGTTCTGCTTTCAAGACACGAAGGATTCTCGCTGTGGCCAGTTATTTTTCTTGTAATTCTGGTCGTCAGCTCGACTATCCCAAAGGCAGAGGAAACAGATGGGCTTCATTTATTCACCCTGAAGGCCCAGCAGAAGTCCGATTACCTTGAAGTTGCCACATATGACCCACTTGTGTTCCTGGTATTTTATGAGGTCAAGGACAATCTGCACCGTAGCGTACGTTTCCTTTTTAATGCCAACACCATGCGCGATAGGAATACTTGGACTTATATTCCCGTTGTGGAGCAGCACAGCTTTCAAACTCTTGACCGAAGAATCAATGACCAATCGCCAGGAGTCTGGAGTATACTCGATATCCATCGTGCTCATCAGTCCAGCAACATCGACACAGTGACATACAGAGTTTGTCATTGAGAAGAACTTGGCTAATTCTTGGTTGCATGTGCGAAACGCAATTATCCGCGTTGATGGATCCAGCATGTTCCAGTCATCGAGCCCTGATGCAAGCAGTTCTGAGCGCTGCTGGGAAAGTATCAAGTCACGAGCGAGGTCATTGAGTTCGGATTGCGTTATGAGGTGTACCTTTCTGTCAGGGGCTTCATAGCTGGATTCAGATGGAGAATTGCTGGGGTCGGGGGCTGAATGTTGAGTGTTCTCCATTCGTGAGGAATCAGGTACCGGCAGATAATCATCATATGGCACTGGTCGAGTGGCGGACCTAACTACTGCATAGCTCGTGACCCTCCTCGCTTTCCCGATTCCATGGGTAAACTGAGTCAAACAAAAATTACAATCTGATACATGATCAATTGGCTCACGCCAGATCATAGGTACAGCGAAGGGCATCTTCTTCCTGTCTCCCTTCGCCCAGTGATGAAGTCCACTAAAGGATGAGACACAACCATTTCGAGAAGCCCACGTCTCATCCAGGTCTGGCTTGCAGTCAAAGTATTTTTCATAGCCACTGATAATAACATTGGAAAACGTCCTACGTCGAGATGGTATAATTTCCACAAATGTTGCAAAAGTTATCTGGTGAGTTCTTGCACGAACGACAAATTTTAGGTGGCATTTATAAGCGAGAAAGAGTTCAATGGAATTGGGATGGCTTTCAAAGCACAGGCAAAGAAAGTAATTGACTATCACCAGTCTCCGATAGTGTTCTAGTAAAATTACTGTACATGTAGCTTCAACACCAACGGCAACATTGGCACAGAGTTATGTAAATATTCCACGCTGTTCACAGTACCATATTTACGTAGTCAATGTTCTACAACGTTCATGGGATTAGGAAGGGAAAATAAACTAACAAACAATAGCATTGCACACATTGAAAACTACCCAATAATGAGCATCTGATAATGTCCATTACGTAATACTGGAAAGATTTTCAAATGGCTGTAAAAAATCCAATCCATAGTTGTTTTTTTAAATCGATATGCCTTGAGAATATCATCTGCATGAAAATCGCATTTTGACAGTTTGTTGTTACTCATCTTCCATTAAAAAGAAATATTGGGATCGTACCTTCTATCCTAAAGGTGCAGGACTTTGGAACCCCTCTTTATCTTTTGCTTTTATCCTGTGACCTAAAGTCTTTAAGGTCCAAGGTGAATTGAGTAGTTTTGGTTTAAATATTTCTTTCTATATGCAATAACTGGCTTAATCCCCTTTGGGGAAATTCTTCCTAATAGTACTTTATGACAAACACAACCAAGAAGCACAGGTATGTGCCAAACACCAAGAACCGAAGTCGACTTTTTTTTGTAAAACGAAGAAAAAAAAGCCTAGGTTGTGGTTCAGATAGACAGCTGGTATTTGCCATGTAGAATAAAACATATGCTTCAAGAAACAAGCCAGTTATAAAACCACAGAATTAAAATCAAATACTTTGTAGTCCAGACAAATATAGGGTTTTGATCAGACATTAAAAAACAATCAGGTGATAGGGCGCATAAGTGAAGAAACTAATTAAATACCATTTGAGTTGACAGACAAACGACCGCATGTTTAATATACGCTAAAGCTCCGGATTAATAACATCTCACATGTTAGTTATTTATTAAAAGGAGGCGTGCAGCACAGGGGTTCAATAAAATCATTTTGAGGATTTATGCAAATTTATTAAGGATACCAGTAGCATGAGAAAAAGACAATACTACACAGAAGTCAGTAAGGAGACATGAAAGAGACACAACAATAGTAATACATGCAAGGTATACCACTTATTATGGTAACTATGTGGGAAGCAACACGAGGAACCGTGGCGGAATGGTTAGTACAGTTGCACCGTAACCAAGATGTTCCGGGTTGGATTCCCTGAGCAGAGGAAAAGAATTTTGAAGCTTTACAAAAGAAAAAGCCATGAATTGGCGTCAGGAAGGGCATACGGCCAAGAAGGGCCTCACTGACAAAACAAAAGTTTCTTTGAAGGGCACCGCCGGAGCCCTAGTTACATGGGAAAAATGACGTTAAAACAAAAAAAAATGTGGGAAGCAACTAGTGAAGGTATGTGTCGTCATGCAAGCAAAAATTAGCAATACAAACTAATGACGCAAATACACAATGATAGTTTGAATAAGATAGAAACAGATTTTGATAAAAACACCACAGATGATGTATTCCCAAAGTATCTCCAATCACTAAGTAGCAAGACGCATTAAAATGTACAATGTTAAGTATAGGAAAGAGTAAGAAAAAACACCATACCAATTTTTATGGGGTTCAATTTTCAAAGAGCCAGACACCATGTAAAGGAAGAATATCAATCAAAAAACATCTACTACAACTATGTTAACAAAATAGAATACAACACAATAAAAAGAAGACAGAATAAAGGATAATTACATGCTATATTAATGTACAGTTATAGAAGAAGAAAAGAGAACTTTTCATAACATTCTTCAGTGGTAGTTTAAAAGTCAGCTTTATTACTTTAAAAAAAACACTACAGTCCAACATTAGACTTTGTTGAATGAACGTATCCAAAACAAATGTACAGCTGTATATCTTTTAGTTAGGTGTGTTTGTATCTATATATCCAATTATATTTCGTACAGTTGCAAGTTTTATCATTCTTTTCAAGACCTAGAAGTGCAACGGGTTCCGATTCTCCTTCGGAGCTGAAGGCGGTCTTTCTGTTTACCTACCAGCCATGGGTTCTGACTAGTCTGATTCTAGAGTTTCTTGAGTTTTAGATGATACGGATTATTCATACACTACTGCAGGTAGAATGATGTATTAAGGAGTAGAGATAACTCCTATCCGTGAGACAAGATTGCCTAGGGTGAGTTGATGCATCACTTAAGCGTACATACGCATATGCAGGATTTAGAATCTCGAGGAGCTTAGCTTCTTCATTAAAAGGTTTCTAGTTGTTTGCTCCCAAAGAACGCCTTAGCAAGACTAGCCCAGGCTTTTCCAGCCATGTAAAGGCACACATCACTTACTAAGCATCGACGATAAAAGAACACCCTCAGATGGGATGTTACGTTACGTCACTGTACAAAGTGAAGAGTCTAAAGAATGCAATGCATCTGGCAGCAAATAGTCCCAAACAGTGACAGGCAGATCTTTGGACTTAAGTGCCAAATTGAGAGCTTTCCGTATTGCATCATTACAGCGCTTGGTTTGACCGTTTCTATAGTTGGTTGTCAGCTGTAGTACGGGTTGAGGATATTTCTCAGCCGCGCAGCAGAATGTTTTGTTGTAAGGACATAGAGGCAGTTTTTCTGCCAGAATGTATACGAGTTCACTTACCATATGCTTAGTAGAAGGTAGTCAAGCAGGGATATACAATATCAAACTTTATGTTTTTACAGGGAAATGTACACTGGAATTGAGAATATTCATCGATGTTTGGTGCTAGAAGGAAAAGCACCTTTAATGTTCAAGCGTTCAAAAGACTGTGTTGTCTTGAAAGGCGTTCCCTCATACTTCGGGTATCTCCATTTGAATTCTGCACAACTGGAACGGAATATTCAAAGGTTGAAGACTTTTTCAACATTCAACAGAGTGTGGCAAGTTTCCCCGTTTCACAAAATGAGCCACGCGAGCTATACTGGGATGATAAAGGGATTTTTATGGCTGTTTCAAAGTGTTTGTGTTGCTGATTGTCATGGCAAAAAATGTGACAAAGTATTAAAAACAATGTTTTTTCCTCTGAATTCTGTAGGATGTCATAGTCGTAACTCGTCAGTTCTGTGCATAACCGGTGAGTTGTTTCGATTTCTAACTTGCATTTGTTCTACCTGTCAATACGTAAAACTTACAGAATATTGATCAGTGATGAGCTGAAATTGGGTAGCAAGAAGATAGTGTCTCCACTTTCTTAAAGCCTTAACAATAGCATAAGCTCCTTTTTCAATAGCTGCAGGTCTGCATTTTGATTTAAAGTTATAGCAAGAGCGAAGCCTGTGGCGTCTATTTCAAAGACTAAGGGTTCTTGTCAACTTTGGTTACTGTCCGTGCTTTAGTATTATCTCTAGGCTTTTCAAAAACCTCCTTTGCTTCTGTCCCCATAGGTCAGAATGGTATTGACATAAGGGGGTGTAATGTTTTAGCGAAATTTGTTATCCACTAAGAATAGCACAAAAAATACACAAAACACTTTCTAGCTCCTTATTTGGTTGAGAATTTGTAGACTAAGTACTCCTAGACTAATTAAAATTGAGATTGAAATCTCCTTCCTCAGAAAATACAAGTGGCCTTGTTGACAACACCAGCCCTTGTTTGGCTATCTTAGGATTCAGTCTTTCTTAAAGATAGGACTGTTCAGAATGGGCTTTTTTTCTAATGCTTCTCAAAAATAGTTTTTATATGACTTAAAAGCAGCAGCGTTGATAATTGTTGGATTAGCTGATGAGCAGACGTCTTTTTGGGGCATTTTTAGTGTGTTTGATTGATCACATATCATGTGTAAAAAGAGGAGGATGTGATAAAACTGCCGGGCACTGATGAATGCATCGCGTATTCAGTCACTACAGTTTGTTCTGCTTCTACAGTACAAATCTTAAAGTCTTAACTGAAAGATTTTAGAGCTTGGTTATAGATATTACAGCTTTTACCAGACTCTTGGCACCTATAAGTTAGGACGAGCGAATACTTTTTTCTTGTATTCTCTACATAGCTTTGAGTATTATAATAGCACAACTGTGTAAACATCATCTGTGAGTTCCTATGCCTTTGCTGATGTACAGTGTGCAAGAGTTTTGAGTTTTACTGACTCATGTTAAGCATCTTATTTAAGCCCTATCGCAACAACGAAGTTCTCAAATGTCCAACCAAAGTAAATCCAGTGCCTGACAGCATCTGTATGTGAAGGGTTTTTGCCGTTTTTGAATTTTGGACAAAACAGTATTCATCTTCTTGGAGAATAAAATTGTAGGAGGTGAGAGGAGTTTTAGGGCATAATCTTCGGAAATTCGTTCTTTACCTGTAAAAATGTCAATAAGGAACATCTACTACAACTACAGCAATCCAATCCCATACAATATAAGAAAGACAAAATAAAGATTAATATTTACATTTATTGGAGAAGAATAAAGAAATCAACATAACAATAACAGTCTTTTTGATCCTATAAATATGAAAGCAAGTATTCCATCCATGGAATAGTCAATGACATAGATAGACGATAGTCATAGAGCAAGCGCCCCCTCTGTTGACTTTTAAATATCCTTTTCTCGGCATACTCCGTCTTTGTAGGAACACATACAATGACGTTGTGGCGTCAATACATTGACATAAAAAGCTAAAATGTAACTGAAATGAACTTTATCATTTCAGTTCCTGGTCAACAACGCCTGCACGGGAACCAGAATGAACTGAACACCAGACGGGACATTTATGCAGATCAGATTTGTTAACACTCAGTTTTCTGCTCTATTTTGACTAGAGGTTAGAGACTTGTTACCTTTTCTTGTTTGAGTATGATTGTTTTAGTTTGTCACGGGGCACAATATTTGCCTAGTTGTCAAAACAATTCAAATAAAAGACCAGCCCTAGTTTGTTAGATGAAGATGCTTGTGGTCTTTGGGCCTTTCGACTGAATAGAGAAAGGAAACGTGGTAGATGCATGCAACCATAGGACGCAAAGCTAAATTCTTTGTATCCAAAGAAACCTCTTATAATAATTATAGAAAGAAACATAAAAATATTATAAAGATCGGCTTGTAAAATATCCAAGCATTTTATATGAAGTTGAATGAACACGAGAAAAATAATTTTCTGGGGAAATGGCAAGAAGAATGCCAGATAAAAGTAGGAGCAGATATGAAAGAGAAATATTACAATGACAATTTTTGTTAGGCTTTAAGATTAGCATGTATCCTTCCTTATGTGCCAGTTCTTGTGGAGGTATCGGGTACCACAGTTTTTCAAAAAGAAATTAGGCTCGGGATTAGTACTCAGCTTCTTATTGTTTTGTTGATTTCAGTGCTAAAAGTGTCCAGGTTTCTTTCATACCAAAGTACCAAAAGCTACTTGTTAGATAGAAAAATAGCACCCATAAATGTAGAGTAAAAATAGCTCTCTGTTAAAAATATATTTCGATTTTGAATTGATCTTACTATTTAGGCTCCTACTTAACTTCACATTGATCAACAGTGAATACATAGATTTCACAATTTCTTATAAATTCTAACCTCAGTGGCACTCAGTGAAATTTCTATTATTCAAGCAGTTTCTTACGGTTCTCAGTTCTCAGTTCTCAGTTCTATCGTTTCTTAATTTTTTGGTCATCTCAGGGACAGCTTTTTATTTACGCTTTTCTTAAAAAATCCATTTATTGCAATTTACTCGTATTAATTTAAAGTCTTCAATAGAAAACTACCCAAATACTTGTTTTCTATTTTCTACTTTTGTAACAAACATGTTACCTGGTTCGTGAAGTTGGGTTGCCATGGTGGTTTCCTTATGAATTGATAAAGATATAATGTGAGCTAATCGACAGTTTCCATATGAATCCCTCAGATGAATTTACTAGAGCTTCATTTTTGAAAATAATCTTTCAATAACAGGGTTTGCAGCATATACACAATTTTAAATCAACAACTCCACTTTTACATCGAACGTCTTGAGCGGAAGGGTTTCACAAGTCCATTTAAATATTATCTCGACGAAGTCCCCAAGGAAAAATCGTAAGTATATTGGAGAGACCCACTTCAGGCTTAGAGCTTCAAAATACATCGGCTTGCAGAATTGGAGGAATTAAGTGAGGTTGTTGTTGCACCATAATCGGTGATTTTCATAGACCGACTTTTTCTTGCTACATTTGCTTGATCTGTATCATAACCTTTGTGCAACCGCTCAATAGTATAAAAAGGCCAATTAAAATGAATTATTATTCCGGTCCCATTTTACCGTGTTTACTATCATCAACGCAATTTCATAAGATTCAAGTTCCAATAGATTTGGGCCTTGCAGAGTTTGACTTAGCTTTTCAAGTTGCTTCATTATCATTGAACTAAGCTGGGACCCAAACAATAAAAATACTTTAACCTTTTCGTCCTAGCTTTGCTCCATGCAATCTTGATTTCTTGGATCTCTATCAGTAATGATACTTTTATTCTCTCAGGAAAGTCTGGATCTCTTCACAGTTATTGTGGATGCATTCAAGAGGCTATCGTCTTATCGTCCATCTTGTTGGGCATCAGTTACACATTCCAGCATCTGGGCTGTAAGATTTATTTTGGAGAGTTTCTAAATTACTATACTTCTTGGACGACTTTCATATAAATGTCACGAGTCCTATCGATATCTCAAGTGCTTCTTTAAGTACAGGCATGCGTTTTAAAATGTTACCACATTCCAGGTCCAAAGAATGACTATGACATTGCACATAAGATCAGGATCCATTTTTCGTTTTGACGATCGCTGTTACATCGTTGTTGTTGTGGAACAAAGTTTTAGACTAATCGAAATGAAAGATGTGAATGGGGTCTCAAATCGAGAACCTTCGTACGGTAGAGGTAATCATGGTCTGCAAGTGGTCCTCAATCGTCATCAAGCAGTAACAAAGAACGTTTGAAAAAGCCATTAAAGGCCCCAAAGGAGCGTACGAATCAAATGAAGAGACATACGTCAAATGCAGAATTACAGAGATTGAAGAGGCGCATGTTCAACGGCAAGCCAAACTATCGGCAATAAATCAACTGGAAAGAAAACAAGGTATAGTAACAAGGGATCTAGAAAAAATCTGACTGAGCACACCAGACATTACCATGATCACTTCCAGCTCTTGCTTGATCAACCATTGCTTAAAAAACCAAGTATGAACAGCCAATTACTCAGGTTATCTCGTACACATTACCCATTAATACTGAAAATTTCAATCTGTTGGAATTAAGGAATGAAATCAGAACAATGACTAAGAACAAGGCTCGTGGAATTGACAACGTTCCTTCTGAGGCTTGAAAAACTGGAGCTCTAAATCAACAAATGCTTGACGTCTGCAACAAACAAGGTGTAAAATGGCGAATGTTTAAATATTTGGAAACAAGAGGCGATCACGCCCATTCCGAAAAAGAGAAACTTGAACAATCATCAGAAGTGTGGAGGAATCAGTTTGATCTCAGTTTCAGCTATGACTTACAGTAAGAGGATAGGAAACGGGGAGAAACCACACTTCGAGATGAATACTACGAATGAACCAGAATAATTTCAGAGGTAGAGGGTAGATCAACAGTCGATCCAAACACAATTTACCAGGAGTGTTAACTTTGGTTGATTTTCGCAAGGCTTGTGACGCCATTAGAATAAACAAAGAAATCAGAGGGTATCAAAAGATTGAAAAGGAGTAAGGTAAGGATGGGTGCTTTCACTATACGTGTTTTCACTTTACAGTGAGATTATTCTGAGAAATATCAAAGACAGGCCAGAAATAGGAATAGAAGGTGAAAACATTTTCAAATGCATTTATGCTGATGATACAGTATTGATATCAGAAACAGAAGAATTGCAAACCTAGTATCTACGATCAAAGAAAATAGTGGAGATAAGAGATTGAGTCTGAATATTAAGCAAACTGGAACATTGGTAATGAGAAAAAAGCCTTAGGTGCACTAACGCAATATTGAACAAAACAACAAAACATCAAAATTTGTAAATGGATATCAATAGACGGCAAATACAAACGAGAACTGAATTTAAAGATAATACTAGTGAAAGGGACTTTTGAACAGATAAAACAATTCATAAACCAAAATGTATCAATAGAAGTTTGCCTGAGAGTACTTGGCTGTTAGATAAGGCCAATATTAATTTATGGATGCGAAGCATGACATTTCAATAAGGAGACCAAAAGCCGATTAAAGCCGGCAATGTAGTTTCTTTGCAAAATACTTAAAATCCCATATCTTAACAGAATTGCAAATGAATAAGTTCTTCAGAAGACAACGAGGTCATTAGTCAATAAAATAAGGAAACGATAGGCAACGTTCTTTGGACACGTGATAAGAAAAATGAAAGAAAGAGAACATTTAGTAACGACAGGGAAAATTGATGGAAAACGAAGCAGTGGTAGGCAGAATGAGAAGATGCTTGGCAGTATAACATCATGGTTACACAATGAAAACCCAATACAAGCGATATAATGCACTTGAAACCGTTATATTTGGAGATCCATGGTAGCCAACACTATGCAGCATGACACAATATGATATGATTAACTGTCAACAGTTTTACAAAATTTCCTCAAAACTGAGCCTTGGCCCATTTTCTCGAAAGAGAAATTATTCAGTCTGTTTTCAATTCCGCTTATTTTCAATGGTTTTCCCTGATAGTGTTTAGGAAGGTAATCGAAGGGGAAAGGTAAAAGTAACTGCTATTTTTAAGATGTTTATTAAATTCTCAAAAGAAAGCCAAAGCATGCCATATGTTGTTAATCAAAAACATTTTTTACCGTATGTCACTTCCTAAGTTACCTGGTATGTCACCTTTTGGATACAATTTTATCACAGGATTCCTGAGTTAAGTATCCTGTGCCGTTTTCAATAAAAGCGTTCTTTCCTGGTTTCCTTCTTTTAACAGAAGTAACAGAAATTAAATTAGGGACTTTGGGGACGGAGACGAACATGAGAACGAAATTACTAATGCATATAGTTCTGCACACCTTCTGGGAAAACCTCAAATACGTTTTGTCGCAAATCGACTGTTCTAGGACGTAATCTCTGAAAATAATGTCGTCTTAGATAGTGGAAAGAAATTGATGGGTGGAGTCTGAATCATGGCACTACCAAAGCTGCAACGACGTAATTTTGTAGAGGAAAATATTTTGATCAGTGTTGCTCTATGTAGACTCATATTTCCTTAAGCCAGTGTCAAAGAAAGGGAAAATGTCCCCAAAGCCGTGGCAAAGAATTTGAACATACTTGAAAACCCATTAGTTAAGTCAACCCCGCCATCTGTAAGGGTTAAATTTAACTAAGTGTTGGAGGCTTTCAAGAAAAACGGGAGGAACATGCAGTATACTGGACTAAACAACCCCCAGTATGGTACCATAATGAACATTTTGATGCCGGAAGACTGTTTGTGTTAAGAAAAGGTAAAAGTAACTGCTATTTTTAATATGTTTATTAAATTCTCAAAAGAAAGCCCAAGCATGCCATATGTTGTTAATCAAAAACAAATTTTACCGTATGTCACTTCCTAAGTTACCTGGTATGTCACCTTTTGGCTACAATTTTATCACAGGATTCCTGAGCTAAATATTCTGTGCTTGTGTTAAGAAACGTTTATCATTATTCTTCCGTTCTTGATCTATTTCATTCGCGACGATTAAATTGGCCACGTCTTTAGTAGTACGGAAAATTATATGAAATTATTGCTACTAAAGATGACTGTAACAGCTTCGTTGAACAACATATCATACACCACCACAAACAATAAAAGAATGGTCTCCAGCTAAGCTCTTGATGAAGAAAAAAATTAGTGACAAAGTCAAGTTTAGTCACGCCATATCAACAGCAGCACATCAATATTAAACAGAACAATTTGGTCATCAAGAATTCAACTGATTGTAAGCTCTAATCCTTCACTTTAAGTGACGTAGTGTGGGTGAAGAACTACAGAGAAGAAGGAAAATGGGTCTCAGGTGTAGTAGAAAAAGTAACTTGGCCACTGTCATAACAAGTGAGAGTTGGAAATGAACTGCAATGAAGACATGTGGAGCATTTAGAAGAGAATCATCAATGGAGATTTGTGTGCTGAACCAGTATATTAGGATCCACCTTCTGCACAGTGGAACACATTTCCCTCAGAATTAATTTCTAATGTATTAAATTAACAACTTCTGTTGATCCACACGATGATGTCACTCTATGAAATGCTGCCATTATGGTACCATTATCAACTTTTGGTCCCACAATACTTATGTTTTTGTGTCTAGAGTTGTGTTACAAAGGTTTTGTTATTATTCTTTTGTTCTTGATATATTTTAGCATAAGTAGAAAACCTCTGGTATAGAGCATACTGATTTTGATGAGCTTTAATGAGGCCTTACTGATGTGATGCAAAGGATGAAGGAAGCAGTAGCACAGTGCAATGCTGGAACTTCGACAGAAGAGCAAAAGACGAAATGGGATAAAGAGCAGGCAGAGGAAATACGTCACAGAAAGCCTAGAAGAAACCATGAACTAGAAGGAATGGAAGATTTAGAAGCAAAGTCCATAAAGACAAAAAAAAGTATCAAGTGGAGATGTCTTTGGCCTGGTGGAGGAAGGAGTAGTGTTAAGGTAAGACACTAAGGAATGAGAAATAAGGATACAAGAGATGTTGAATTGAAATATGACGTTCAATTGAGAGACCGTGAGATAGATGTTTGTGTCACAATAAGCATTTTCAGAATACATAACCTGTAAACAGCAACAACTTTTGTTGTAGCTCAAACAGCAGCATACAGAAAAGATTGTAATTATTGGATGGTAACAAACATTTCTAGAGCAACAGTAAAAATTTTAATCCTAATTTCCCATGAGGTGCAAATTAATTACCCATTACTTGGCTAAACGTTCAAAATTCAGGTTCTTCCTTATTTGTTCCCAACCCTGATTAAAGATATAGTTTTTTTTGTATTTTTTTGTTGTTGCTTTGACTTCAAGTATGTTGCTATACCATTCAGTAGTATGAATTAAAAATTTTATTGCAAGGTGTTTAGAATAATGAATTTGTAAAAAGAATTTATGCAATAGAATCTGTTTATGCCCCTAAAAAGGAGCATCCCATTATAATTACTCCAACAAGGTAGCTGATACAGATGCATATATTGACATGAGATTTTCAAATATATTTTGTTGCGATTTTTTGAAATTACATTATTCAAAACGTTAGGCCATCAAAAAATACCAAATTAAGTTCACGTGAATTAATACATCCCAGTATAACTGTGTACTCAGAACCACAAATTAGTGTGGTGCATATCCAGGTCGTTTATGAGTACGTATCATTGTGAAATGAATGATTTAATGATCAGCTGGTTCACCAATGGAAGCATGGTGCAATATCTTATTGTGAAATAATTATTGTACCAAAAATCTGTAAATCAGTTAGTTTTATTGGAAGACTACAGTGTTTTTCTCTCGGGTTACTCTGGATTACTGATGCTGTGCATTTCTCCAGTATTAATGTAGGATGTAACAGGCATTACACAATTATTAACTCTATCATTGGTAGTCACTCTGTTTTGAAGAATACATGGATTGTGGAGGTCAAATTTATAAGTGATAAAGTTTCTTCACTTGAAATGTATGAAATAGTCATAAAATGATGTATGGTTTACCCTAAGGTTTTCCAAATTTTATCAAATAAAGTTCACAAAATTTTTAAAATTTCCCATATGATAGGAGTCAAAACAAATTGCTGTTAACAAGATATGCTAAACAGTGGGAGCTGCGTAAATTATGGTGGTGTGGAACTAGTCAAACAAATAAGCCAAGCTTACTAAAAACAATCCAACACCTACATAGAGTATGATATTGTTTCTAAAGCCTTAAATGACATTATGGTTTATTCTTACAAGAGGCTTGTAGAGAAGGAAAATAGGGTAAAAGCTCACTTTTCAACTTGTAGCCTGTACTTTTCACTCACCAAAAATGGCCCACCTTAATATTTCTTTTCCATGCAGAGAACTTCTGGAGATTATTTATCTGTTTACTCCAAATTAAGTCACTTTAAAGTTAAGATCTAAATAAAACCACTGAAATAATACAAAACTTTATTAACTCCAGAAATACAGGATTGTAATTGTAGAAAATATCTTACTTCACTGCATGAATTGTAATTATTACATGCTCAATTGTTGGAGTAAATTTTAAGGGTAAGGTGGCATCAAGTGAAAGTAGCTACTTGCTGACAATCCACAGGGGAAAGTGTGAGTATTTCTCAAGAAACCACAAGTTCTTTATATAAAGTACCAAAATTTGAACCTCGTAACTTCTGGTTCTTTTTTTAAAACACAAAAAGGAAAATAATTAGTGATTTTTTCAAAAAGTTACTCAACAGAAGTTCTCACTTTGCACACAGCAGTATAAAATTTATGCTGGTCATCTATCAAATTATTTCCTCTGCAGCCTGTCTGTAACTGGGGTCAAAGAGGATACGCTGGGTCACCACAAACATGCTGGTGACTCATCACCTCGGTTACAGTACCTATCCATGCCTTCTAAAATCGAGATATTTTTAACAGACCAGCATCAATAACTTTCCCCTCTGTAAAACCAAGAGTTAAATTCATTTTTTATTAATAATGGTTCTGTGTATCAGTCAAACCACGCAAAGCTCTCAAAAACACGTATTGAATAGAAATGTACATACAGTGAGCAGTTACCATACACACGACCCTGGGAAATTGGCTTAGTTTTCTGCTATTACAATTCAATTCGCATTCTCCTCTGCTTGCCTTGTTTACCTGTAAAATTTAGGCTTCGTTAATCACAGAAGAGACCTCCACATATAGTAAAATTTATTCGGGGGACGGTGGTGGGGGATAAACTAATATTAAGCAGTAAGCAGGAGCACAAAAATGTGCTGTTATATCAACAGCCACCAAGCTAGAACTATCCAATGTACGATAAGGCCTTCTCTTAGGCGACAGGTTGGTCTCACTGCGTTGCACGATAAACCCCAGCAGTTTTCGAGGGCATCACTCTTCTGTAAACTAGTCTCCAGATTTTCCATTAAAATCTAAGGCTGTTGAAAGAACTTAACAGATGTCAATGCTTTACATCAACGCGCCTTCTTTTTTCAAGATAGAACAAACCTCGGACACCGAGCTGCAAACCTAGGAACCATATCCATAAAGTGGGATACATATGAAAATTGCTTTAAAAGTCTACACAATGCCTCTAGGTCAGCCCTCGGAGGCCTTACTTAGTGTCATTGCTACATCTAAGTATACATCCCACGTTGGTAAACTACAGCTTACCATTCCTGCTCTTTCTATGAAACAACTACTTTTTTCATCAATTAGTTTGTCTGCCAATATGGGTGCAATAACACTGGCAATTATGTTTGAATACAAAACATAACATTTCTGCAGTTCTACGTTTCTCTCGTTGTCCACTCTAACAGATCATTGGGTATCTCTGTATCTCTACGAGTTCAAGACTTTCTGTGTATCTAAAACAAATTTCAAAAACGCGGTTTCTCCTCACTTCTTTGTACTTATTTTCTCCATAATGCGTTCTGTTCTTCTTGCCATTTCTCTTAGCTCTAGATGTTCTGTTTCTATACCTATTGCTTCTCCTCCTATGCAATTGGTTTTATGCTCTGTTGTTTAAATTTTCTTTCCACATAGTCTGTAGAGTTTTCCTTTCTCTCCGATGTTGTCATACATTGGCAACATATTCAGCTTTGCAACCATGACTTTTCTCGTCTCACTTGATGTAAGCTCCACTATAAAAGTCCTCTCCCTGAAGTCCTCCGAAAATCTAAGTTTTCTGATTGTTGCTGTCTTTTCTTTTACCTTTCTGTCCATCCAACTGTCTATCCTCTCTTTGATCGTCTTTTTCCATCCTGACTTTTTTAGTTTCACCTCCTCTTTCATCAGATCTATTTCTAAGTTGTTTTGTTTTATCGTTTCAAGGATCTCCACGAGCCAGCTTTTTTCTCTTTTGCACCTTTCTTGTTCCTGTACCATCGTCTTACTTAGCCTGTCTTCTTTGGACGTGATGAAAAGGTGGCACAGCATGAGTTTCTTGTTTAGTATGGTGGCTTCCATACACCAGATACGCAGAATTGATAGAATTCCCCATTTTGGGGTTGTTTTAGGAAGTCCCAATATCTTTTTCATTTTGTAAATATGTATTCTTTCCAGTGATTCCAGGTCTTTTTCTCTAATCTTTGACCATATTTCCAGGTTGTGGAAAACTGTTTTAATCCCAACTGTTTTGTATATGAACATTTTAGTTTCTTTCTCCATTTGTCCCACTTTCTCTTTCCCTGCCATTAGGTTGATCAGGCCGGCTATCTTTTTAGATTTACTTTTCACATCCTATATGTGTCTTGTCATTTTTCATTCACTGCTTAGCCACACTTCAAAGTATTTTAATTCTGCACATTCTTCTATCCAGCCTTGTTCAATTTTCATAGTTACTTGTCTCTCTCTTTCGTTCCCTATTACCATACTTTTTTCTTTTTCTTTCCTGAACTGAAACGTTCTGTATTTTCCTTGGTTGCCAGGTTCTCAATGATGTTTTCAACTGTTGTAGGACTCCCTGCACCAGCAATATAATCTTTATAGCTGAGTGCCTGTATGTCAAGCATTGGGGTGATATTTGCTGTCGCCCTCTTGTTAACCTTGTTTACTTTTTCAGTTGATGCACAGCATAGTATTGGGCCAAAGACAGTGCCTTCTTTCACAATCTCATTTGCTGTGATTGTTACTGTTGGTCTCACTGGTGTTAGGACTTCGATCACTGTCTTCATTTAACCTGAAGATTGTAGCCACTTCTCTCTCTTGCCCAAACTGAATGGAGATCTACCAGGCAGTCTTTTAGCCATAATTTGTCGAAGCATTTAATACCATCCGCAAATATCGTATGTTTATCTTCCTGCATTTCTCTCCTTGTTTCGATTACCATCATTAATGCCGGCAGATTATCTACTCCTGCTCTTCCTTTCTGTGCTCCATTTTGGTATATTGAGGTTTTCTTTTGTTTGCTCACTTCTTCTAACAGGTATTTTTCAAATGTTTTGGTTACGTTGCTTGGTAGAAAAGTCCTCTCCTGTTCTTCATGTCCATGTGAGAGTCTTTTTTATGGGTGGTCTTAATTTGTACCTGGTTCCAGGCATCTGGAACTTCTCCTGTTTCTACCACCTGTTGAATACCTTTCCCGGCGATTTCATAATCTGTTCACCACCTTCAAAAATCATTTCATTTTTTATTTCTTCGGTGTGGCCATCCATTCATTAGGTTCGCACTGAGGGGGAGGGGGTATTCTAAAAAGCAAACAGGGGGAGTGGGGTTCACAAGGTGAAAACGTTCACATTAAAAATTTTTTTGCTTACAGTTTTCACAAAGTAGTGGCAGCAAAAGACAGATGTGCAGGTGTAATTATTCTTATCTTTTTTTACACATTTATTGTTTGTTTGTATCGAATTACTTTTGTTTGTATTCGGCTTGTATCTAATTATAATTGTTTTCATTTCTTACAATAGCCTGGCGTCAATTTTTTATTTTTCGAATATAAGCACGTGAGCTTCGGTAGAAGAAGAATCAATGACATAATTTTAAAGTCATTTATCGAAACGGCAACTATTAACGAAGGTCAAAAAAAGCCTGCGAACAGGTGCTAGCAGAGGGGAGGGGGGTGTCGTAAAATGACCAATTTCATTCTTCGATTTTTTTCCTTTTTAGCTTCTTAACAGCTTTTTTCACCTCCTCCTTTTCTTATCTTGACAGGTTCTTGCTTTTCTGCTCTGTCCTGTATCTCATCCATTTGCTTGACTATCTTTTCCTCTTGCACTCATTCTGCTGATGTCTTGGGAGTTAGTAGTTCTTTATAAAATTCTCTGTATACTTGTTTTACATTTTTTGCTTCTTCTATTCTGTTTCCGTTCCTATCATATATTGCTCTTGCATTTGCTTCAACTTTCCGTCTGGTCAGTGGCTTGTTAATCTTCCAAAAAGCCGCTCTGTTGACGTTGCCATTCCTTTGTTTTATCTGTTGTGTTACTTTCATAATTCTTCCTTGCTTTATTCTATGCTCTTCACTTTTTATTTGTTTCTTTAATTGTTCTTTCTCTCTTTTGTTGTTTTCTTTATTGCCTACTTTATTGTTCATCTTTTGCTTAAGGGCTTTATACGATGACATCAACTGTCTCATTTGTTTAGATCTTGTTTTCCGCTCGTGTACAATCTTTTTTCCACATCGATTGTATATTTCTCTTATCTTTCCTGTCCATTGTTCATACTTAACTTGGAATTCTATGTTCTTTTCCAGGATCTTACTCACTTGTTCTTCTTCCAACCTTGTCCTGTACTTTCTCCAGTCTGCTTTCCCATGTTTAGTATGGTTCTTTCTGTCGAAATTTGCTCTGTAGCTTGTTAGCCAGGGGTTTTTTGGTCATAATGGCGTTATGGTCACTATTTATGACTTTTTTTCATACCAGTTTCAGTCTGAATCCTGTATGGTGTCCATTGTTTTTGCTCGTCAATCCCCATGTTCATGGAATTTCATTTTTGAGACTGAGAACGACTTCTTCGAGGGGGGTCTTAGGGATCTTTTTCATGTCAGGCCTCAATATTGAATTGAGATGAGAATTAAATTTAACTTTTCAAATTTCCCGCCTTTGTGTTTTGCTCCACAGCACTGGAGTCTGGGACCAATTCTGTGCTGTGATCGTTTGGACTGTAAACAAACTTACCAAGATCGACCACTTCTGGTCGTTTGAGGTGATGTGGGTTGTATTCTTCAAAGTAATACTCGTCAGAGCTAGCTTTCAGAGATGCGGAAATGCTTTAAATGTACAGTCAAACTTAACTTAAAATCAGTAAGTTAAATATTTATAACTGGAATATTTCTGTTATCACTGCATCAGTTTTGTTCAGAATGACTGGTTAATTACACTGATTACCATGACCGTGATTAAGAAAGACACATTGTAAATCAAACCATTACAGTTCATTGTAGTCATCACAAGCCAGATACGACTACAAAATTCGTAGACATATAAATGTTAGGCATTGACAACGTGACTTCTTTTGTAATGCGTTAAAACACTGGGAATTCGAACAGAAAAAAAGCACTAAGATGGGGAAGCCCTTAGACATGCCATTCTGTGTCATACTCAAACCGTATTTGATGATGGAGATGACCTTCTAAAGAGTATATTTAAGTTTAGGGAATTATCTACACTAAGAAACAAAGTAT
Organism: Morbakka virulenta; assembly: GCA_003991215.1. Classification (NCBI taxonomy): domain Eukaryota; kingdom Metazoa; phylum Cnidaria; class Cubozoa; order Carybdeida; family Carukiidae; genus Morbakka; species Morbakka virulenta. Next base: position 851,038 of record RDPX01000158.1, read on the forward strand.
AATCTGGTTGTATGATACTGGGATTGGTTTTACAGAAGAATAATAGCAGAAAATACGTAATTAACAATTTAGGTCACTATAATCTCTCTTGTTTGGAGGTGTTATTTTATATTTTTACTATCCATTAATGTACTATGGTTTTCCAAATACTTATTTGTTATCACAACATTTTTGGTAAATGATAAATCAGTTAAAGAGTTATTGTAGTGATGATGAGGTCACTTGTTTAGGTGTATGCACACAAAAATTTCCTAGATCATAAGAAACTTTTTGGTTTGCATAAGTTTTCCCCTTGAAAATACGTTACTAGTTACACTGTGATCAGCAGGAATTTCTTCACTTATGATTGAAGTCGTATCATCACGTAATAAACTATTTTCATTGATTCATAATATCAGAGCTATTAATAGTGGTAGATACTGTATATTTCTTAATGCAGGGCGAAAAGAAATATTTTGTCCATTAAAAAAATGTTGCACTAATTATGTTTTTAACTTCATTTAAATAAAAAATATTCCCAGTTGTAACCTGTGATGTACCCATACAGAGAAGGAATAACTTCCATATTAAAGAATGATTTAGAGAACCCAACAATAGAGTTTGTATTTGTATACCAAGTACAACAGAATGTGACTGCAGCCACATCAGTAAAAAGATACCAAGCATTTTTATATTCTTACAGAAGTCTACCAATTTTGCTATGATTTATAAATCTTAAATGACTGACATGGATTTGGAAAGCAAAGGCATATTTGTCAGCCACCTATGAATTTAGTCTAGGGTCCCAATGTTTTGTTAGTAGACTAAGCCAATTAAGATTACTAGAGGTGGAAGCATGGTTTACCAAAAGATGGAGGGACAGAAATTAGGTCAAGAATTTAGTAGGTATTACACCCAAAAGTTTACATTAAGTGAGGAATGAATTTTTTAAATTTTGGGACAACAGCATCATTATGTACCAGGAGAAGATAGCATTTGGTACCATTTACAGATGTCACATAGGTACCAATCATTTGAAACATTTAATGCAAATTTTTGGTGCTTGAAAAAGGATGAGGTAATGCCATTTTAAGGCTGATACTCATACAGGATCAGAAAACACAACAAAATGCCCTTGTGATTACCATACATATATCTTTTAAGATTGTTACACATATGAGGATAGCCANTAAAATGCAAATGATTACCATTAAAACGACTTTATTAACTTTGTGCAGACTTAAGTGACATATCGTATACAGAAGTAGCTAGTGGAATCCTATAGTTTCTCGAGTTATTCATGGTTTACCAAAAGATGGAGGGACAGAAATTAGGTCAAGAATTTAGTAGGTATTACACCCAAAAGTTTACATTAAGTGAGGAATGAATTTCTTAAATTTTGGGACAACAGCATCATTATGTACCAGGAGAAGATAGCATTTGGTACCATTTACAGATGTCACATAGGTACCAATCATTTGAAACATTTAATGCAAATTTTTGGTGCTTGAAAAAGGATGAGGTAATGCCATTTTAAGGCTGATACTCATACAGGATCAGAAAACACAACAAAATGCCCTTGTGATTACCATACATATATCTTTTAAGATTGTTACACATATGAGGATAGCCAGTAATTGTATCACATAGTCCTGTAGCCAATGAACCACTAAGAATATAGCTTGTATATATTCATATCATCACATGTACCTGATAATGCCACCTAAATGCCACCCAATAATTTACAGTGTACATATTTGTAAAGCATGGAATACAGAAGTTAATGGTTTCCAGCATGTTACACTGGTGATAAATTAATTCCTTAGTCATTCCCATTGTGCCACCTAACACATTGGGGAGTGAGAAAGTGTCTACAGCTTTCTCTGGTCTGTGTCTGCTTCTGGTTGGTCCTCCATGTCTCATGTAGGCCCCTCATATCTTTCTCAACTGTATGCCTTCAAATTGTTTTTGTTTGCCTCTATTTCTTTTACCTTCAGGGAATCAATGGGTAGCTACTCTAAGAGTTCTGCCTGGCTCTCAACTAACCACATGTCCAATCCGTCTCCATCTTTGCCTTTTTTGATTGTCTAAATATCCATAAGCTGACTTGGTTTGAGAAGCTCTTTGTTTGAAGTTGTTTTTGGCCAAGATATTCTTGAAATCTTGGAAGACATGTCATGTGAAGCATTGACAAACTTCCCATGTCACCACCAGTCATTTGCCAGCACTCCAAGTCATAAAGTAAGGTTCATAACACCCAACTCTTGTATATTCATAATTTTTTGTTGTTGCTTTAGCATGCTGATCTCCAGAGATCTTTCTGAAGGTTCCCCTTGTCTTCTTTAGTCAGTTTTGAATATCACTGTGGGCCCTTTAATTCCTTTGAATTATACTGTCAAGGTAGGTAAAGGAACATGTGTGCTTAGTTTCCTGGCTGTTAATAATAATAAAAGATATTGGTTTGGTTACATTGAGTCATGACTACTGTTTTCTTCTGGCTGATTTTGATGCCAAGCTGCTTCCCATTCTTGTTAAGGTAATCAGTTTTGTTCTGCATCTGGTTATGGTTATGTAATAGTAAGACCAAGTTATCAATGCAATCTAAGTCTTTTGGAACATGAAGTAAGGTCTACCTTATTCCATTCTTTTGTCTTGTTGCCTATCTTATTATCCAGGTGGTGGTCAAATTTGAAAGGGGAGAAGGCATTTGATAACCCTAACTCATACTGGTATTAACCTCAGAGAATTACTTGGAGTCTCCAGCACTGCAAGGGAAATTGTGCTTAAAGCTCTTGATTATGCTGACAATTTCTTGGGGGATGCCATAATGCAATACGATATACCACAGACTCTCCCTCTGCATGGTATCAAAAGCCTTTTCAAAATCAATGAAATTGATGTACAGTTTTCTCAGCCATTTTGCTCATTGTTCAATAATATTTTGAAGTGGAAAGATCTGGTCTATGCAGTCCCTGCCTCATTGGGAGCCCACCTGTTCTTGCTAAAGTAAGTCATCAACATAATCTGTTAGTTGCATTTAATGATCTTTGCAAGATCTGTACTTGGAATCAAAAGTAAGGTGATACCACTCCAGTAATTGCAGTTGGTCAAGGCCTTTTTCTTTGATATTTTTTCTATCTTGCTTTAGGTTCAGTCATCTTGCCTTCCTGTGTAGCCGAAAACAAGGGTTCTAAGATATTTGCTGGAAGCACAGGTTAAGCTTTAAATAGCTCAGCACCATGTTTATTCAGTCCAGGTGCCTTTGCATTCTTTTAGAATTTAATAACAGATATAATATTTGCTTTGAAGGGGGCACCAACATTGACTTCTAGATCAACTCCTATTGGCTGAATGTCAGTATTTTCCTATGATGGTGGTCTCTTAAATATTTCCTTGAAGAGTTCTAACCATCAGTGCTCCCATTCCTCACCTTTATTGTCAGTTGCATTGTTTGTTGTATACTCATTGCATGTCTTTTTTATTTATGTATTTTTTATTTATATTTATTTTTTGTCTTTTTTTATTTTGAACAGTGTCTTGCTGATTCTGTCTTCATGTTTTCTCTGCCGCCCCTGACAAACCATCCAGGTATGCTCTTTTGTCTTTTCTGACCAGCTTTTTCACCTCACATATGGTGTCAATGTACTGCTGCCGGAGCCTGTTTCTCAACCATTTTTTGCCTCAAGGTGTTTTTTCTTTAGCATCTGCCTTCACTCAATCACTCTTCATGTCCCATCTGCAATCCATGGCTTTCTCTTACTAGGTTTTCTATATCCCAGATCTGACATATACCAGAGCATGAGTCAATCACAGCCCGCTAGACCACCTCTAAGTGCTTGGGGAGTGGCCAGGTTTTTTATTGGTACAGGTAAAGTAGACACAGACACTTGACCACAAATTGTGTCAAAGAATTGCCGCTCATGCCCTGACTGCACTGCCACCCTCATATAGTGCATAAGATGAAGTTTATTGATGAAATGTTATGAGGAGTTTAAAGTCAGTGTAGAATTCAGCTTAAAACAAGTTGAATGAGNATGTCCCATCTGCAATCCATGGCTTTCTCTTACTAGGTTTTCTATATCCCAGATCTGACATATACCAGAGCATGAGTCAATCACAGCCCACTAGACCACCTCTAAGTGCTTGGGGAGTGGCCAGGTTTTTTATTGGTACAGGTAAAGTAGACACAGACACTTGACCACAAATTGTGTCAAAGAATTGCCGCTCATGCCCTGACTGCACTGCCACCCTCATATAGTGCATAAGATGAAGTTTATTGATGAAATGTTATGAGGAGTTTAAAGTCAGTGTAGAATTCAGCTTAAAACAAGTTGAATGAGGTATTTTGAGGAAAAGCAATAGATCAATAGATATTAATGAAATGTGCGAATTTGAAGTTAAAAACTAAAGACTGAAAAGTTAGTCTTCTCTTTTTTGGCTTTTCCTGTTAGGGTTTACCACAGTGGACTCTTTATCTCCACTGACTAGCACAATTTGCCCAAACTTTGGTTGGTGTAGCACAATATTTTGTGCTGAGGTTCTTGCAGAGTTATATGTTGTATTTTTTCTTCTTTATTTTTCATTATCTGAACAAACATATATACTCAATTGTCATTATCTTTTCCACTTGCAATGAAGAAAATATTTGGTGCAATACTTCAAAAATGTGGCAAGGCTGAAGATGGAAACCCCATATATGATAAGCTGATGGTGGATCACTTTATGACTACTGCATGAACATTGACTGTGCTGGTGTCATATTTGTTAGAGTTACTAGACCTTAGATTGGTCACATGAAATGCTAATTGTAGGAGCTAAATTGGGTAAAAATATATTCCAGGATCAGATTTTTTGAATTTTGAGATCACTGAAAGTTTAATTCAGTGACTTGGGCTTTAAACATGAGGTAATTTGTAGTTATGCTGAACATAAACAGTGTTTTGGGGCTCATTCATCTAACTAAGAGTTATGATGCCATTTAATACTGAATTTCCTAACTCAAAATTCACATAAAAGATATTAACATATCTTAGTTCACAAAAACATGAATTATTGACTCTTTGTAATCCCTGCCATTTTTGTTGTGTGTTTTCTTTGCATACTTACTTTTGGTACATATTCTCTGTAAACTTCCTATTTGTGAGGATGTTAAATGTGTACTTTTACAGTAGGTCTAGAATGCAACATTAGCTGAAATCTACATATAATGGTAGGTATGTTACATGATTATGTTACTTTCAGCTATTGCTTTCAGCTTTTCAGTATGATCTGCTTTTAGCATCAGTTATGCTAAAACAGAACTATGTAAATCTTTAATAACATATAAAAATATGCTTGTAAATACAAATTAGATAGTAATCACCCAATTGAACAACAGTCATTATGTGCTTATAGTCATCCTTGGTCTACAAACATTTTACTACACAGCTTTATTATTCTATGGGTGTCAAAGGTGTCAGCAGAGACCTGGTGAAGAATAGGATAACTTGGAAGTCAATTTCAAGAAAGTGTCCAACACATGTTAGCATGTAACCAGATGGTAAACCGAATATGCTGCTTCTGATGATGATGAGTGTGTGATATATGTCATAAACATTAACAATCAAAAGGAAACTTTTTCAAAAGCTATCCAGATAATACAATTTGAACTTACATTACAATCTTTATTTAACATTCTTCTTACCTAACTTGTAATAAAAGTCAGTTTGAAATTTACTAGGTCCAGCTTTTTCCTTGTAAAATTTTAATTCAAATGTAACTATTTAATCAGTAAAATCAGCTATTTCCCTTTTAGTCACACAATTGTAATCTACTGGTATCTCCTACAACAGTAAATGGTGGTCAGCATTTTGCTCCATGCAGACAGCTATTCTATGTGCCTCCCTGCACTTAAATCCTTTTTTTCTCTCAAAAATGCTATGTTTTGCACTTGCTTATACTTAATACACTTCATGAAAATGTTTTCTTTGCTCTAGATACAGAAGGACTATTGATGGTATTTTTTTCATTTCCAATTGACTGTAAGTGCATCAATTATTAGTCTACCATGCAGAATAAAGGTACTTGAGGAATGCATAGCTTTGTTAGTCCCAACAGAAAATTTTACAAGGGTAGGAATGTACATTGATGGTATATTTTTGTGTCATACAAATATGAATAGGGATGGCAACTATGAGCAATTAAATTTGAAAAAAGAAATTCCCATCCCCCAGTTACTTTGACACATTCTTAGGCATAAGAATGAAAGCTGCCAAGTTTGATTTTGTGTCTTTTGCAGGTAACTTGCCCTGGTTCCATTCATATCCAAAACAGACAACCAGTGTACTTATCAGTTTGTTTATTTGGCCAACTTGTTAAGAGTAAAGATGTTCTTGCTACATTTCCACTTCGATTCAATGAATGGTACAAATTCGAAAGGGTAAGTGTTTGTTGTTATGTCAATAAATTTATTGAGTTTTTTACTACTTTTTGAGACAGTTACCAACAATGCTACTGTCAAAGATCATTAGAATGGTATTGATTTTTATTCTGCTTCACTTACAAATATAAGCACACAAATATCAGCTGGTCTGCCATTGAACTTTCTTTTTTGAATGACCCAGGCAAGCATGACAGGCTCTTTGTAACAAGTTAAATACAAGTTCTAACCCATCTTTGGGCACATGGGTTAGCATCAATGAAAAAATATTGATAACTTGTTGGCATGACCACAAGACTGGATTGGGTTTGATTAAATTTTTAATTTGAGGCATTTTACAGTCAGACTGCTTGCAGATAGACATCCCAATTAGCCTATTTTTTTCCGACATGATCTTGGTCAAAATGTATATTTAATGTAGGCTACAATTGGGCAGTGGACACTCAATAGTTGGTACCCACCAGCAGAAAGCAAATGTTTTAATCAGGACCCCTATAAACTATGTATTCAATCTCTGAAACTGATATCACAGCTTACAAGCTGCAGGGCTATGAAACACATTTTAGTCTTCTTTCATACCTGTCTCTAAACATTCTCCACTCACTCTGCTTATGCTGAGTAACTCCAATGTCAAGTAACAGGCCATTTCCTTTGCAGCCACAGTCTGGGCCATCACAAATATTACATTATTAGAGGAGATATTTTCGTCTGATGCGATAACAAATTAGTTTTCATTGAGAAGATACTATTCTTGTATCCATCAAGCTTGGAGGTCAGAATATTGATCAGAGATTGAAATACCTCATCATGTTTCTTAACTCTGACTGGGTAAAAATGTAATGAAAAACCAAGATTTGACACCATAATTTGTAAGATCTTCATTCACACAAGCCCACAATTCCATATCGATAAGACTTATGTCGTCTTCAAGACTCAAAACCTGAATAATTGTTGGAATCTTGAGCTAGTTTCCTGCAGGAGACCATTGGCCATCCATCACATTTTGATTCCATTTTTTCAATGAAATCTTTTTATAAGCATTGTATCTACTAATGTTAATATAGGAGAAATAATAGTCATTAAAATGAGTGGTTTTGTTCCCACTAAACTGTGCCAATACAAAATGTAAGACATGTTTCCTTTGGGTTATGACATGATTTTGAATTTTTTATGCAGTCTAGAAAAACCAAAGTTTGTCTTTGCTCCTACTTTGCTCACGAAAAAACCTAATAAGTCCGCTTTGCAAAATGTATGGTAGATTTTCTTTGTTTTGGTGATTTAACTGGTTTTATTTTTCTGTATTAAATAGAATATATATAAATTTTCTCATTAATGTTCTCAGTCAACCCTAGAGATGATGCAATGATAGGCTCTGTCAATATACAGCACACTCTTTAGCTGATACCTCTTGGCACTTGTAACTAAATCCTCCCTTTCTTCTTTATAAGAATAGAATGACTTTTGTTGTGAGAGGACTGGAGTATCTGACTAGATTTTTGCCACTATCTTAAATCGAGATTTGCAAACTCAGTTGTTATACTTATTTCAAGAAGTAATGCACCTTGTGTGCTGCAGTTTCCAAAACCAAACACTATTTCTATGGTTTCATATACAATTGAACTTTAAGCTATTGGCGATTTTAGTGACCACAAAGTGTTTTTACAGAATTGATTGCGATTTGTTTAAGTGTGAGTATAACTGCCGTATATTGATCAAAATTATGGACCATAGGTCAGTGTAACAGTCACTTTGACCTCGGAAATGATAATCTTGATGAGCATGATTCTATCATAAACTCTTTTGACCTCTAGAAAATGATTGAATTGCATTCTATTCATCGGGACATTGAAAATTTCAGTCTTACTTCAAATAGACTTATATCTTAAATGATTTGAGCTTTTAAATTAACATTTTGGTACCCATTCCCTCCAATGGACTTCCGGTTTTCAGCAAAGATCAATCCTTTCTTTTTACTCAAGTTTCAACAACTGAGCATGCCTGCTTTGCATTATACCGCAATCTGTTAGGCATTCCTGAAAATATTAAATAGTTTTTTAATTGTTGTTTTTTTTCATTCACTCATTAATGATCTGGGGGTGGCTGTATTGCATACTTGTTTCAAACACAGTCGGACAGAAGACTGGGAGTTCTGTTATCTCAAAATAAGATAAAATATCTATTTTTTCTGCCTTCAATATCTTGCTATATTGTCAATATAAAGTAACTGTAAAGGAAGGATTTTGAGCTACTGTGTCCGATAACATTGGTAGCAAAACCAAACGATTGAAACATTATTTCTGGACTTAAAAATAGTTGTTTTAGTGTACGAACATATTAAGTGAAACATTTTTTACACTTTAACCTTTTTTTCCTTATGAAGTAGAGTATTCAGAGAAATGTTGTTCTCTTTGTTTAAAAAATATCATATATATAAATTAAATATACAATGTATATTGAATCCGTCAAAAGTCCTGGGTTGTCACATTAAGTCAGGTTTTTGCACAAAGGAGATTATGAAACACTTAAAGAGACATTGATTGCCCATTTATCTGCATCAAGCATTACAACGAAAAGCTTTTCTTCGTTTGTACATTGAAGATGTTAAAACTACCTTTCTGGAAACGCAAAGAAGAGGAAAATCTTAGACCCTTATAGTACATAGCAGGAGTACAGAATAAATAAAAAATTAAGAAGGAACAAGAATAATATAATTTACGTACGATTTTAGAGTTTTTTAAGTCATTTTTTATAGAAAGATGTACAGTAGATTAGTTTAATCTTCATGTAATAATATATGACTGTTATTTTCTTTTCTTTGTTTGAAACAAAGTACTGTATATTTAGAATATATATTGATTCCGCCAAAACTTCTGGGTTGTCACATTCTGGGGTGTTATTTTCTTGCCTAACAGATATTTGAGTTTGAACAGACGTTAGAGTCTATCCAAGAAACGCTTGAAGGTAAGATAACATTTACTGTGGTTGTTGCTTTACCAATCTTTGCTTTGATTAGGTACAATTTAGTACACTTGTTGACACAGAAGGGCTGGGTTGGGATTCAGTTTATTGCTAAGTGCGATTTCTTTTGTTTCTGTATTGGTTTGCATAATTTTTAAGAAAGAAGGTTTAAGAGCTTTTCTCATTTTTAATTTTTGAAAGTTGGTGTTAATTTGATATTTTAAACTGCCTATAGAAATTTATCCTTGCAATGAATAGCTACAACAAGAGGTCAAAATTGACGAATTCTTTTATGTCGTCTGGCTAGTTTACTTGCGTAACTAATGCGTAATTATTGGTAATTATTCAGTAAATAATTGTTTGGTTAAGAATGTATATGTACAGTAACAGACAATAAAGAAGATTAGAGTCAAACTATGGTTTGCTGGAATGAAAAAAAATTATTTAATTTTAATGAATGATGATAACAGGAGTTTTTTAGATATGACGCCACTTGTGCATTTTATTCGTATCAAAAGTAATGCACATTTTTATGAGAGGATAAGAAGGAAGGCCAAAGATTCTAATGGAACTGACAAAAATACGGACAATTGTGTCATTGAAGTACCTTGATTTGAGTCTTCCAATGAGTTAAGTGTTTTGTGTCATTTATATTTTACATGGATTTTCAGGTTTCCTTCCAACTGGGCACTGAACACCACTACGAAAACATAAGTGACTTTCGACAAGTCAGTGCTTTTGGGAGAAGGACACTCGATAAAACCTAGGGACCGGAGTGGCTACCAGTCATCTTGCGTTAGTTTGTCACTAGTCACCAAGGTTTAGAGAGTGGTGTATGTGTCGTACAAGCCTACATAACTATAATCCGCTGATGTATAGATGTCTCGTCAACTAATCTTGTTATCACATCTTCTTTTCTAATTCCTTTTGGTGATGGAGGACTGGATTGATGGTATCCTTGTTTTCTTGTTCAAAGGTTTGGGAGCAAAGTCTGAATGCGACAACTTTCGAGGGATAATGCTGCTTGAATCTGTGGGAAAAGTCGTGGCAAGAATCCTACTTATCAGACCTGTGCTGCATATATGTCCTTTGATTGTACCTGAATCACAATGTGGTTTCCATCATTGAAGAGGCACAACAGATGCGATCTTCCCCGCCAGACAACTACAAGTGTCTGGAGCAACATATGCCTTTGTATCAAGTCTTTGTAGACCTGCCCAAGCCTTCGATACTGTCAACCGCGATGCACTGTGAAAGGTGTTGGGGAAACTTTGATGTTCACCTACTTTTGTTAACCTGATCAAAGAACTACACCGTAGTATGAAAGCCAGTGTAAGTTCTAACTGGGAACTGTCAAAAGAAATGGCGATAGACAACTGGGTAAAATAGGTGATATTTTGGCGCCAACGCTGTTCTCTCTCTATTTTGCTGTTGTAGTACTTAACGGAGATTGTGACTGTGACATTGGAATTGGCCACCATTTCCGAACAACTGGTAAAGTGTTCAGCCTTAGAAGATTCAATACCAGTTCAAAAGTTAAATAGACCCCGTACGTGAGTTATTATATGCAGATGATGCTGTTTTTGCCACGCACTCTGAAAACGACATGCAGGAGTTAATGGGCCGCTTTTCGGCGGCGTCCACTGCCTTCGGTCTCACCATAAACTTGAAGAAAATGAAGGTCATGTTCACTCCTCCTCCTGGTGCACTCTACACAGAACCTAATATTTTAGTCAACAACTCTAGGTTAGGTGTTGTCGCTACTTTTGTTTGTCTAGTTGGTACGCTGCCTCAGGATGGGTCACTTAGCTCTGAAATACAGATGCGCATCCAGAAAGCTTCTGTTGCTTTTGGTAAGCTGGAGAGGAGGCTATAATGTAACCTAAAGTACAAAATTGACAGTTTACCAGACATGCGTGCTGTCCGGATTGCTGTATTCATCAGAAGTATGGACAATCTATCGCCATCACCGAAAGTGGCTTGAACACTTTCACCAAAATTGCTTGAGGAAGGTCCTTGACATAAAATGACAGCCACTTACACCCAACACTATTGTTTTACAGTGAGCAGGTTGCCCTAGACAAAGGACATCCTGATCAGGAATCAAATGCACTGGGCTGGGCATTAGTCCGCATGGATGACTTTAGACTGCCTAAACAGCTTTTTTATGGTGAATTATCGCAAGGTAAGTTCCGCGGTATAAGCCAAGGAAGCGCTTTAAAGACTGTGAAGAGTAACCTTAAGGAACTGAAGATGGATGTGGAAAAATGGGAAGAGAAGGCTGTCAACCGCAACAAATGGCGTAGCTCGGTTTTGTCAAGATGTATCATAGTAAACGAACGATACTTGGCACACGCAGCTCTAAAATGTGACTTCAGGAAAGGTGTAGCAAGGCAGCTGAATTCGAACACTGCCGGCTGGAAGTGCGAAACCTGTGATAGGGTGTTACTTTCTAAAGCAAGTTATGTGAACCACTTGAAATCGCATAAGAGGTGGTCTATTTCTGCACTAGCCCGACGGCCCGATGGCAGCAACTACGTAGTTGGTAGTAAAGTATGCAAGTCAGTGGCGGGACTGAAAAGACACATGGCTGTACACAAAGATTGCATTCCGCATCTAGATCCAATTAACCCTGTGATCACACTCGAGTTCATCTGCCATCTTTGCTGTAAGCGGTGTAAATCGACTGCTGGTTTGAAGAGTCATCTTCTCGGTCACTCGAGAAATAGCAAGGAGGATGGAGACTCAGACGTTGACGCAAAATACGGCGATCATCTTTGAAGTTTGAGCAATCAATCAATATATATATATATATATATATATATATATATATATATGTTGATTTCCATTTCTCAATTTCAAAATAAAGTGCTCCTGAACACAAATAGATACAGCAATAAATAACAATTGTATATATATATGTATATAATAACAAACTTTTCAATGTTTTAAGTTTCATTCTTTCCCAAGCAATGAGTTTCTACTGAAGCGTTTTTTCATTGACTACCTTTATTTTATTTTACAATATAATTGTATTATATTATATAATATATATTATATATATATATATATGTAGTATAAGTAGCATTTGCTTACAATTTTGTACAGGACGATAAATAGTTGGTAAGTATATCGATCGATCTCTCCAATTAAAAGTTTTTTATTTGATTTTATAGGTTTTATTGAATCGACACATACGTATGACAAATAAGACAGCAATTGACAACAATTGCAACAATAACGAACATCAAACAGTAACGAAGGGTGGTGGCAGTTTCAAAGGATTTCTTACTAGGCGATTATGTTTATGGTGAAGGCAATTGTTTCTCGATTTATGACAAACAACTGAACACTTACATCAGGTCTCTGACAAGCAATAGAAAAATGTCTCCTGAGATCAGACAGTGGAAGAAAGAATAATGGACTTCACTTTGACAATGCTCCAATCATGTAAAATAAAATAATATATATATATATATATATGTGTGTGTGTGTGTGTGTGTGTGTGTGTGTGTGTGTGTGTGTGTATGGTACCACGCAAATTGACTGATTTCCTAAATATTGTTGTTAGATGATAAACTCGTTTGACGACTGGTGATTTCTTATTTGTGAAGACATGTCAAGTTGGGTGCCTAATAGCAAAATTAGTTGTCAAGACCTTTTTTTCACTATTTTGTTTGAGCAAATAACATTACTCAAATTTGGGAATGAATTAACTTATTTGCATTTGCCAGGTTTCACTACAGAATTGTCGACTAAATAGTACGTTGGCCACAGATAATGCCTGTAATAATTTTACATTTCCNATATATATATATAAGATATGATAAGTGGAACTTCCAACTTATCATATCTTATATTACGCTCTGCATTTATGTATTGAGCACTTTAATACGGATAACCGAATCGAAAGCTTTATATATATATATATATGTGTGTGTGTGTGTGTGTGTGTGTATGGTACCACGCAAATTGACTGATTTCCTAAATATTGTTGTTAGATGATAAACTCGTTTGACGACTGGTGATTTCTTATTTGTGAAGACATGTCAAGTTGGGTGCCTAATAGCAAAATTAGTTGTCAAGACCTTTTTTTCACTATTTTGTTTGAGCAAATAACATTACTCAAATTTGGGAATGAATTAACTTATTTGCATTTGCCAGGTTTCACTACAGAATTGTCGACTAAATAGTACGTTGGCCACAGATAATGCCTGTAATAATTTTACATTTCCTCTCTTAACAGACGACGATGTTGTAATCGAACTATGCCAATATTCAGACTTGGATCAAGGTACTCTTCGTTCTGTAATTTTTCCTTTTGCTTTAAGAGTTTGGTATGTGTGGGTTGAATCTTTGTCGTTTGGCAGAGCTGAAGATACAAGGTGACAAAATAATGACTTTAAACATCAGTTTTGTAACTGCCATCAATTGGAGTTTTAGTTCAGTTATGAAATGTCTGCGTAAGAAATTTGTGGGAAAAGCATATAATTTTTTATGTGTGTACACAGTTTTTGTGTAGCGCATACAATAGTGTTTTGTCGTAAAACCCCAACACAAACTTTTAATGATTAGAAACTGCAATTTGAGCATGATAAGCCTGTGCAGATTTATATTTTATGTTATACCGTTTTACTGTTGTTATGCTATTATGGTTGTACACTTAACCTCAGATTTACAGCAACCTAGTAGAAGTCATTGTAAGGTGTTGAAAGACGTTCATCACCAATTATTTTCAAAGTAAAAGAGTACCATCTGTATATAACGAAATTAGAACAAAAGCTAATTTACAAGTAAGAAAATTATTACAAATGAAGAAGTTTGCACTCCGACGAAAGCTACTCGAAAACAAAGCGAACACAGTTTAAGAACCAGAAATTAAGGGCTTTTCCTTAAGTTGCCCGAAATGAAATAAGAGTTTGGTAAAAACGCTCTCTTCTTTACTGGAGTTAAATTCCACAATTCCACTTCCAATAAAGATCAGAGGCCAATAAAATCTAAGTAATTTTCAATTACACCCGCCTATCTTTCTTGCGCATATTTAAGTACATTTTTGTTTTCAGTTTGTTTGTATGTAGGTCCAACTAGGATAGCAGTATACTATATACTGAATTTGTAACCACATTAACATTGCTCAGTAATAATAATATTATTAATAATAATGGAAACTTTTTATTTTTTCATCTGAACATATACAATTACAAACCTCACTAATCAAGGTAGTTTGCATTGGCTTGCCTATTTAACAAAATCAAAATTAAATATTTTACTAACAAAATCAATAAAGCGACAATAGTTCAGGGCTGGTCCATGGTTTATTTCTACGACAGAATATGTAGTATGTGGTGCGAATGATTATGTTGGAAAGTTTGGTTGAAAGAAAGCGCTCGTGTTTGTTGTCGATGTTCAAAGCGTTGCACATTTTACTGAAAGTAATACAAGATTTACCGAATATACCTAAAGAGCTCATGGAGAGATTTACGAAACTAACTTTCGAAAAGCTGGATTGTAAATCACGAATTAAAGAACGATATTTTTCGTATTTGCGAGAAGAATTTTTATCCAGGTTTGTTTCATAGCCCACGGTCAATTCAAGAATGTATAGCTGTTGTTGTGGAGTAACTAAGAGCAAATCAGGCCTCAAGGCATCTCCAGTTATAATACATGGCGATAAGAATCCACAGATATCAGCATATATTGTACAGCCTTCAAGAGATTTGAGAGAACCTGCTAAAAACTGTAGTGCTGAGTTGTGTCTCCAAGTATATCGACCTTCCTGAAGGTACGTTTTGCAGCCGGCGACAACATGAAGAAG
>RDPX01000158.1:875879-895582 GCA_003991215.1 Morbakka virulenta
TGGGGTAGAGTATAGGAGAACTCAGTTAAAAGGGAAGCACAGCAAAGGGACACAACCTAGAAATGTGGAATGGAAAAGAGAGATGAAAGTAAGCTCAGTATTATTCGACAATGCAGAAAGAAAACGGGAGAGAGGATTGATTAAAAGGGTGAAAGGAAGATGGGTTAAAGATTGTCCAAAGCACACGACGGCCAGTATACAGAAGTTACGTCACAATGGAGCAAGGTTCCGTAAAGAACAAACCTCATCTAAAGAAATCACACAAATTATTAAAGAAAGCACAAGAAGCTATTATAGAAGCCAGTGTAGATACAGATGCTTGTTTTGTTGTCTCAAATTGTGGAGACATTGTGTCTTAACATGAAAAAATGATGACAGCTGAAGGGTTGCAAGTGTTACAGGAAAGGATGAAGACTTTAGACCCAGGTCAGGAGGAAATGTGTAAGTTTCGTGGAGTGGATCAGGCAGATGGTATCAAGACAAAGCAGGTGTATGAAAGAGCTAAAGAAGAAATGGCAAAAAGGCAGAAATTGGAAATGAAAACCGAACTAAATTATGAAAACTTGATGCAAGCAATTAATTCTAAAGTTATTTCATTGCCAGCTTTTTCAATAAATGTTTGCAAAATGACAAAAGGTGAACTACATGAACAAGATCAGATTTTTTAAAGGGCATTGGGGAAGAAAATCTGAGTTGGAAGTGGCTGAGTTGAGAATGCTGAGGTGGTCACTTGGGGTCACACAGCTAGATAAAATCAGAAATGAAAACATCAGAGGAACAGCACACGTTAGAAGATTAGGAGAGAAGCAAAGGGAAGGAAGACTGAGATGGTACGGACACGTGGTCAGAAGAGAAGATAGCTACATCGGGAGGAGAATGTTGAGGATGCAACTGCCAGGGAAGAGGAAGAGAGGAAGACCAAAGAGAAGATATATGGACGGAATTGAAGAGGATATGAGGACATTAGGAGTGAGGAGAGAGGACGCTGACGACCGCGCCAAATGGAGGCGATTGATCCGCTGTGGCGACCCCTGACGGGAGCAGCCGAAAGATGAAGAAGAAGAATTGGGGAAGAAAATCATATTAGGAAGACAAAGAAGTGATGAGCGGCTATATCTAACTTATAAATGGATTTGAATAGGATAGAAGTGGTTGTATGAACAGGAGAGAATTGTCTCGGGCAGTACGTTTTGAATTCTGGAGAACCACTTATAAAAGGTGTGAAAATAGCCGAGACCATTTAAACGGAAGGAGCCCTGGAGAAGAAAGTGTTTAAAAGACAAAAGCGGGAGGAGTGTAAACAGCAATGGCTGGAAAAAAGTATGTATGGCCAGTTTGTGAGAGAAACTGCCGATATAGTAGATAAAGAGAAGACATAGAATTAACTAGCAAAAAGCGAAAAACGCTTTTTGCTAGTTAAAGCGGAAAAGACTCTGATATTCTGCACAGGAACAGGAAATTAGGACAAACTACATTAAAGATAAAATTGATAAAACTTTAGGCAGTCCTGTATGTAGAATTTGTGGGAAAAGAGGAGAGAGTGCAGCACCTAATTAGCAAGTGTGAAAAGTTAGCGCAAAATGAATATAAAGGAAGACATGATGGAGTTGGAAGAAATTTTCACTGAAACTTGTGCAGGAAGAACGGTTTAGAGCACAGAGAGAAATGGAATGAACATTATCCAGAAGGGGTGATGGAAAATGATAACGTAAAAATTTTATGGAACGTCAGTATACAATGCGATAATGTAATTGTTCATGTAAGAGGGAAATGGTACTTATTTTGAGTCAGGATTAGGTAGTTTTGTTCACTTGCGTGCTTAGGGTAGGGTATTCTAGGAGGAGTTAGGAAAAATAATTTTTAAATGTGGAAGGAATGTTCTACGCTAGTAAAGAACATCATAGCTAGATACAAAACAGAGGCAATCAAAATACGAAGTAAATGAATTAAAGAAGCGACAAAACGAAAACCAACATACATTAAGAGACACCAAATGGCCAGTACATAAATATGAAGCAAAAAGATAATTGAAATTTGGCAACTTTAATGAGTGAACTATGTTTTATTACGGTAAAAAGCACATGTGGTAGGAGGCATAGAAATTTCTTGGTTGTGACATCATGTGACATGACATCATGTCACTCAGGGATATTGGGTTTTGTCCGAATAGTATGTGTACAAGTATCTTGTTATTAGATACACCTTATACTACGCTGCCTTTCAAACACCAAGGTGTGTCTTCTATGACCCCTCACTAAAATGAAGTAACAAAACAGCATATAATAAAAAGGCAAGGTTTTTGAAAGGCAGCGTAGTATAAGGTGTGCGTAGGAACAAGACACTTATTTGAGTTAAAATGTAAAAAAGAGTAGCTGGTTGCGAAGCATAAACAACGTGTGTTGTTATGGCATCAACTAACATGATACGACATTCCGGCTTGCTAGATCTTTGCCAACTGAATTTAGTAAAAATCAGACTTTAGTGTTCGAGAGTGTGGAGATACCCTAGTTATGGTATTAGTTATAGACGCATTAAAGAATTTTCAATTTCATACTTTACAATTTTGTCGAATGATATAAGCCAGTTAATAACAGTACACAGAAGTCAAAACGATTCCAATGTAGATGGGACGTAAAAGTACCTATCATGATATAAAAATGTCTGTCTGAGTCATTGTAACATAGCTATATTACTTTTTAGGTGGGAATGTGCTTGCCACCTTCAAGCAATCAACAAAATGCTTTTTGTACCCCAAACCGTCATTCGTCGCAAAGGATGGTTTCAAAAGAGAGGCACTTTTAATACGTTTGCCCGCATTTTCACTTTCAGGGGTATGCATGAAGTTAATTTTTGTTACATTTTGATAGCCACCTTTGTTGTTCGTCTTATAGCCTTGTTTTGTGGGTAGGGTTTATAGAAACATAATTTATACCTTCCCGGAGATATCTGATCAAATTTCCAATATCGTAAAGTCGTTAGAAACTCCTTCCGTGTAGAGTGTATTTATTTATTGTGATTTTTGAAGCGTATCAGAGGCCCTTCTCAGAACATTTTTCTTTCTTTGTATCCATTTGTCCGAAGTTGCATCAAAGGAAAATTATTTAATATACCTTAAATATTTGACACAATTAAGGCCGCAGATAATAATAACGATGGAAAGGGTGATGCTGTTGATAATGATGTTTGGAATGCTCTTTAAGATATTGTCGACATAGTAGGACATAAATGACAAGTTGATTAAGCAAAGAAACCTACCAGCTTGGTGAACAGCGTTATTTTGCACTGAGTTTAGCATTCTCAAGGAAACTTACCCAAATATCTGGGAGCAATAATTAATTGAATTGAGTTTTACGGCGTTGCTCTCCTTCCCCCGTTGATTAATTTTTTAATCTTTTAATGTGAAAAGTCCAAATCTTGTCTATTCATTCAGTAATTCAACCAATCAATCAATCAGTCAGTCAGTCAGTCAATCAGTCAATCAGTCAATCACTTAATCAATCACCAATCATCAATCAATCAAGCAAGGAAGGAAGCAGTAAATCAATCAATCATTAGGTCAATCAATCAATTAATCAATCAGTCAATCAACCAAGCAAGCAAGGAAGCAATAAATCAATCAGTCAATCAGTCGATCAGTCGATAGATGAATCAGTCAGTCAATCAGTCGATCATTCAATAAATAAATCAATCAGTCAATCAATCAAGCAAGCAAGCAATAAATCAATCAGTCAATCAGTCGATCATTCAATAAATAAATCAGTCAGTCAATCAGTCGATCATTTAATAAATATATCAATTAATTAATCAGTCAATCAATCAATCAAGCAAGCAAGCAATAAATCAATCAGTCAATCAGTCGATCATCCAATAAGTAAATCAGTCAGTCAATCAGTCGATCATTCAATAGATGAATCAGTCAGTCAATCAGTCGATCATTCAATAAATAAATCAATTAATCAATCAGTCAATCAACCAAGCAAGCAAGCAATAAATCAACCAGTCAATCAGTCGATCATTCAATAAATAATTCAGTCAGTCAATCAAGCAAGCAAGCAAGGAAGCAATAAATCAACCAAACATTCAATCAATCAACCAATCAGCCAATTAATCAATCATTCAATCAATCAATTAATAGATCAACCAATAAATCAACCAATCATTCCATCCATCAATCAATTAATCAATCAGTCAATCAATAAAGCAAGCAAGCAAGCAAGCAATAAATCAATCAGTCAATCAGTCGATCATTCAATAAATAAATCAATTAATCAATCAGTCAGTCAATCAATCAATCAAGCAAGCAATATATCAACCAATCATTTAGTCAATCAGTCAGTCAGTCATACTATTTGAAGGTAAAATATGTGAAAAATGAGGTAGTGAAACACCTAGAACTATGTGGCGAGGAAACATCAAAGAATGGACTGGTATAAAGAACTCAGAAGCAGTCAAATTATGACAACATCGAAAGGACAACTAACAACAGGATGGAGCCAATGAATGAATAAATGAATGAATGAACGAATGAATGATTGTTTGATTGATTGACTAATTGATTGATTAATTGANAATATATCAACCAATCATTTAGTCAATCAGTCAGTCAGTCATACTATTTGAAGGTAAAATATGTGAAAAATGAGGTAGTGAAACACCTAGAACTATGTGGCGAGGAAACATCAAAGAATGGACTGGTATAAAGAACTCAGAAGCAGTCAAATTATGACAACATCGAAAGGACAACTAACAACAGGATGGAGCCAATGAATGAATAAATGAATGAATGAACGAATGAATGATTGTTTGATTGATTGACTAATTGATTGATTAATTGATTGATTAATTGATTGATTAATTGACTGATTAATTGATTGAATGAATGATTGGTTGATTTATTGCTTGCTTGCTTGCTTGATTGATTGATTCATTGACTGATTGATTTATTGCTTCCTTGCTTGCTTGCTTGATTGATTGATTGATTAATTGATAGATTAATTGAATGATTGATTAATTGACTCGATGTCATGAACTTACCTTTTTAGAAAAAATACTTAAGGTTTCTGGAGTTTATGTCGTTGTCTGGTCTTACGTTTATGTTAATTCATTAATTCCGCTACAGCCCCATCGTTCAAAAAAATGTTTTCCTGTGACGTTTCAGATCGATACAGCACTTTGAACTATAAGTAACTGTAAAATTCTCTTCGCTTTATCTCAAGATATACCTTTTGATTTTAGTACTTTATTCAAGGTTGTTTTTGCTATTACTGTTTTTTCTTTTTTTCTAGTCTTCACATCTTCCATCTTTGGTCTTCTGTTATTAAATTTCCTAGGTATATATATATATGCTTGTTAATTTTCTCCATGACTGTGCTATCTAAGTTAATAATGACTTTTGGTGTGCCATTTTTACTTATAACCATGGGTTTTTTTATTTACACTTGTTTTCGTGTTGATTTGTTTTTCTGTCTTTACGTAATTGAATTTGCCTTGTATTATTTTGCTCCCCATTTGACAAAAGTTCCTTTTTGTTTCAAGTGTTGTTTTCTATCACTTTTTGTAACAATGATCCAGAGATATCCAGTGATAAATTTCTTATCTTACTTTGAGTAGCGGTGGTTTAATGGTTAGTGCAGTTGCACCGTAACCAAGAGGTTTCGGGTTTGATTCCCCTTTGCGGGCGAAAATAAATTTACTAAAGAAAGAGCCATTGGTTGGCGTCAGGAAGGGCATCTGGCCAAGAAATTTCACACTGTCAAAACGGCGTCCCTCTGAAGCGCATCGTCTGAGCCACAATTACTTGGGAAAAATAATGTTAAAACGAAAAGAAAAAAAGTTCTTATCTTAATTTGACTTGACTGTACTTTTATGTACTGCTTCTATTGTTTATGTTTTTTCTACATTTGTAATGCTAGACAGTTGCATCAATAATTTACAATCAATTCTGGGGATTTGTCTTTTGGTGAGGCGTAACTGTTGTTCTTAATTTGAATTATTTGATTTTTTAACTAATTTGGTAATTTCTGCATTTCATATTTTGTTCCTTTTCCAGGGTCTTGACCCAAAGCTTGCCTTTTCCACTCAAACAGAAATTATTGAAACTGACCTTGTAGAGCATTTTGAGGAGAAAGCAGAATTTTCTGAAAATAGATTAACTAGGGTAAGTCTTAGTTTTATTTGCTTGTTGGTTTCTTTGTGTTGTTTTTTCGCAGTAGAAGACACAATTTGAAAGGTAGGTATTACATATATATATATATATATATATAGCCAAGCGCTCTATCCACGCTTGTCACCCCAAAAAATGTTTTAACTTTATTTTTCCGTATTTTTTTATTGCATAGAGATAGACATAAGCTTCTTCATTATCACCGTGCACTATCCTTGAAAGACATCCGCTATCAACTTGCGCCACACTTTTCTGTCTGTTGCTAGGTGAAAGGCCTTCTCTACATGTTGTATACCGGTTCATCTTTGGATATTATCAACCAAATTTAGTTTTGGCGTACCTGTTGCCTTTCTTACCGGATTTCTTCCTGATATACTCAATTTTTCCAAACCGTTTGTTCTCAGCGGCTGCCGTGGGGGGTTCGCGCGTTTTTTCTTAATGACCTTAAGTATCTCCTTTATGGTGTTTACTCTCCTTAATACTTCCTCATTCGTTAATCTATCTATCCATGTTACAAGAAGCATTCTGCGCAGCCACGTTTCACACCCATCTAGCATAAAGGGTAAATATTGCAATGTAACAGCCTCTGTGACGTTTCAAATGGCGGTTGTCGGTTCTTCAACACAGTAGCACGGCTATTGAAATCATAACTATTCTTTTATTCACTCCTGCTGTGGATCTTACATCAGGCGAGCTCCTTACAAAGCCAAAATTATGCCAATCCTTCTTTGAGGCTAAATAAGATTTACCTTTTACTTCAATCCTCCAGAATTTGATTTTTAATTTTTTTCCTTGCTGAGATAGTATGAGCATGTGATTGGTAGCCTTGATCAGGGTGCAGTAAAAAAGTGAAAACGGAAACGGTTAGAGATAAAAAAAAGCAGCGAAAAACAAAAGCGTAAGGCAGAAAACTGTTAAGAGTAACCATAGAGTACATGAAAGGTGTGCGAGGAAGAGATAAGTGAATACAGAATCCATAAAAATGGAAAAGATTTTGCCAAGCAGCTGAGCTATTTTATGACGTGGAGATTGAAAGAAAGGGGAAAAGAAGAGAATCAATAACAGTATTTATACTTCTTTGCTCTGGCATAAGTGTATACTTGACAAGGTTGAAAGCGATTCGCATATTCCCAGCCATTTAAATTACCTGGATGAAGATTAGAGTGATTATGATCAATTATTTTTTATTTTAAAGGTAGTAAAGTTCTTAAACATAAAAAGGGGAAACGCTTGATTTGTATACACAATATTGTTGTTTTATTATGGAAAATGACCTGGCAACTAACTCTGCGTTTAGCAGGCCCCGGCCTCCCAGGCGCATTGATAGCTTCATATCTCATTTATTAATAGTAAGCTTATTGCTTTTAAAAAAAGGTTTATTAATTATGTAGTTTTGAATTTCTTACCTGACGTACTCTTACAACAATTTTTTTTTATTTTACTGTTTGTTGTGTTTTAAGAGGCCTGGCGCTTAGGCTTGTTATTAAAGTGTATGCGTAATTGAGGTTTGTACTTGTTACAACATAGAATAAAGTTCGAGCGATAGATTTATGTCAAAAATAATTCGTTCCTGCAGCTCAACTATTTTTGTAAATGATCATTGCTATTACTCTCAAAATTGTTTTGTAAGGAAATAAGAACTGGCCTTTTGAAATTAAAAGTAATATTTAGGGTACGACGATTTGAGTGCGATAAAATTGTCTGATTCCTAAATTTACTTTATGGAAAGTATTACCTGTTGGACAGAGGTAAGTTGTACTTACCTCTGTCCAACAGGTAGTAGTTTAGTACTAATACTACTAATAATAGTACTTTTAGTAGGATATTCTCTTCTGAAGTTGTACTTCAGAAGAGAATATCCCACTAAAAGTACTATATTTTGTTAAATCCCTTGGCCTCTCGTTTGAGAAGGCTCTTTTGAAGCCGTTTACTCTCAAAATCTTCAAGACACATTGTGATACTGCCTAAAATGACGGTGTAATGTTATAGAAACTTGTTGGTGACCAATTCATGATTGCCATTGATGCCCCTCTTAGACCCACCAAAGCTGAAATTGGCTTCCGTTATGGGCAGCACTTACACTTACCAAAACAAAGACTGCACTAGTAAAAGAGAAGCCGTGGCTTAATGGTTAGTGCAACTGCACCGTAACCAAGAGGTTCTGGGTTCGATTTCCCGAGTGGGGTAACTTTTGAACTTCACAAAAGAAGAAACCCTTGGTTGGCGTCAGGAAGGGCATCCGGCCAAGAAATTTCTCACTGCCAACTCCAAAGCCCTATGAGGCGCGCCGTATGAGCCCCAGTTAATGGGGAATATGACGTTAAGCCAAAAAAAAAACAAAAACGAAAAGCGGTAAGCGGTCATTGAAAGCATGCTTTGTTCTATTTAGCCTTTGTTAAAGAGAGATCTGTTTTAGGTTGGTATTTACCGTGACCTTCCTCCCCTTGCCAAACAAGCCTATTTCAAAACCTTAATGATGTAGGCTAATGGAAGTAAAATCAGTTAGCTAGAACGAACAGAGGAAGTGGTATACAAGTTAAATGACCCTCGTCAATATTAAAATTGATTTAGCATGTGGTTGCCTATTATCCGTTTTTGTTACAGACGATAGGCTTACCAACTTCAAAGACAAGTATCACTTTAAAGCGCACTGGGAACACGAGACCAAAAAGCAGTCAAAATTCTCCACAAGATATCCAATCGACATGTCGCAGGACCATAAAAATTAAAAAAACCCACCAAAAGCTAATAGATAAACCACCATTTAAAGTAGGAATAGCGCCAATCAAGATGAATACTCCAAATACCAGCAGTCCTTCACGAGCAGTAAAATTATGTAGAAATAAAGGAGGTAAGTTGATTGTTGATCAAAACAAATCTTGCGGTATTGCAGTAAGATGAACATTTTCAATCTGGTAGGTTTTTTTGTTTTTTTTAGCTTTTATTAGTATGCTCAGAATACAATTGGTATGAGGTAATTCTAAATTGACTGGGCTTTTTTTATGGTTTATCAGTATACCGTTTTACTTTATTTCCTTTTTGAAAATTGTCCTTCACAGTAGGGTGGGTGTGCTTATTCCAAAATTAACAGAAAATGGAATGAGAAGAATAAATGTCATACTAAATTCTCTCATTTACCGTATAAAGACACAAAAAAATCAATTTTAAGAAAGAACAAAAAGGATGGAAGCAATTAATCGAGAAGGGCACTAATTGTAAAAGTAATATTCTAAAGAGGGTGCTTACTTGAAAAAGGCCCTTTAATCATGGGTTGACGTTTAATCGACGAAATATGGCATTTTGTTATAAAACATCCATTCTGTTCCTGTTAGGGAACAGTTCGGCCTGTACAGAATGTATATATAAAATGACGCTGGTTATTCAGTTATTATGGGTTGTTTTCTGGATTTCAGTTATTCGAGTGATGCAGAATAGGAATAAAAAATTTATTTACTGTAGAAACTTCTATTTATTGATGCCAAAAATAATAAGCACCGTGATTGGGCCTGGTGGTTGGTATAATCAGCATCGTGGAAAAGAAATCAGTTATTAAACATTAGCAAACCAGAAGGAAATGGATTAGAAGAAAAGAAGCTCCGCATTTTTGGTTCCAAGAAATGGCCGTAAAAAGAGCTTGTTAATAGTCTTGTTTTACCAACAGAAACCATTTATGGATGAATAATGGCATTTTTGACAGCAATAATAGAAAATGGAAGTGGTATAAACATAGACGTTCTGGACCCACAATAGAACTAAACAGCCACGTTTTCATAGTATATTATAACAGTATATATAACATATTAATGGTATATAACAATATATTAACGATATTATCTCACCAAATTAAGTTTCAGGTTAATTAATCCCAAGCATATTTTCAAGTTAAATTGAAGGATGCTACTCTTTCCTTTTGATTAATCCACTGACCAAGGACTTTTTCTAAATCTAGAGATTTTAGGATGTCTTTGTTCATAGACAGTACACTTATCAAGCTGTTGCGACTCCAGCTTAGCACACGATTCATTACAATGAAGCTCCACTCATCTGTTGCACTGCCAAGACACTTCAGCACTTTGACAATTTGCTCCGTGTTGCTGTACATATTCATAAACAGTCACTTTCCAGCTTTCGTGGGAATCGTGACTTGTTCTTATTCAGATATTAGCAACCCAATACTGATGATAGGGCAGTCTTTAAATTGTTAGATTTCACAACATGTCTGTTTGGCAAAAAAATGTGATACACTGACTTTTGACCTTGCTTCTTTTTATTCTGATGAGTGAATGAAATCACTATGATAAACTTCATCGCTTCAAGTTATTCTATCTTTGTCCCATACCGATAGTGAATTCAATAACATCTTATGAGTAATTAACTTTGATTTAAAGAGTGTCCGTATTGTGCAAGACAATTTTCTCACTATGATTTTCTTTTGAGCTTGTTGCAGTCCAGATTGGAAATGGATCCAAATACGGACATTGAATGGGAATATCATAACGAGGCTACCAGCCCAAGTAGGTAGAGAGAGGACTGATCGGGACTGCTAGTTGGCTTGGGTTTCAGCAGTAAACTGAAAAGAAAATCAGTGACTCGTTCAAAGCCGCGTTAATGATTTCACTTTGGAAACGAGGCGTGAAATAATAATTATTATGGTTGCATACGTGTATTCTTTAGTGANGCCATGTATGACAACTATTCAGACAAAATCACTTTCGAAAAGCGGCTTCCCAGTAAGAGCGATTCAAACAAAAGTACGATTAACATTAAGAGAGGAGATAGCGTTGTTTGAAGGAAGAATATTAAGTCTTGCTAAGGTCGATGCAAAGAGAACACGTTTTGGGGGACTGGAAGCCTCTTTATAATAGTCTCATTCAATCCTCCTACTTGGGCCAATTTTTAAACTGGGATGCAACATGCTTCAGTCAGATCCTGACAGTAAGCCTTCTTCCTAATCTCTGTTCTTTGCTTTAACTACCCCGGTACATGACAGTTACTTAAAAAAATGTTGTTTGGGAAATGGCAGGAAATTGAGCAATAATTTCAGAAGTGATTCATGACTAAAGTTTCAATTCCCTGTAATAGGATTAGTTTAGCTAGAATGCTATATCATTAAAATTTCGGACAGTTTAAGGTTTTAGAGAAAGTGTCTTTAATTCGAACTACCCATCGCTAGGATTAAAAAAACTATTCCTTTATTATTTTATAGAATTGTATTTTATTTCCCGGTGTGTATCATATGATTTACTATGATGTTATCATATGATGTAATAAGGCATTTTTGAGAGTCCTGGAGTTGTTTCAACTTTATCGAACATCTTAACGTCTAAAATTCTCTTTGGCTATTTTTTAGATGCAGATTCAAATAATCGAAGTATGCGTACTGTTTCTCAAAATCCACCAGTTGTAGTAGTTTATTCATCCTCTGACAATGAAGTAAATGAGAGGGATAGTCGAAATATACCAAAATCTACTCCTATTAAACCTCCTGCTACTTCGCCAACTAAACCAGCTCTTTTTTCATCAAATGAGATACCAAGAAGCTTTATCAGCCCTATTCGCAGAGATCTTTCGACTCCTAAGGATGTACAAAAGCGAGTAAAACGGCTTTTGAAGAAAAACAAATCCTTTTTGGTAAGTGCCATAAAAATTATAAGAAAATTAATTTAACCGAAGTTGGTGTAGAAAAAATGAAAAACCAGAATGGATTTTCTGTATTTTTGTTTGTTGTTGTTGTTGTTGTAGTTTTGTGGACGTATCAATTAACAGATAATCCACTTTGTACTTATTATATCATGCATGTTTTTGTACCTTTTCTTTGAAAATTATTGAAAATCTCTACCTCAATTTTCGAGTACACTTTATAGAGTAACAGATTATCTAAATACTATTTGGCGCTGGTGAAGAATTTAAAATGCAAAACACAATGACGAATTAATTAGTACACTAGTATGAATCTATTATTGTGCAAAGTATGTGATCAACTTGCTTATATATATTTAAAGCTTCTCAAAAATGTGAGATAACTTCGCATTTTGTTAAATGCGACTCGTTAATTCGTCCCCTGCATAAATTTTAAGAGATCTGTTGTGCTAGAGCTCTCATAAGCTCCAATAGCTCTCGACTATATTATTTTTTAGACCAAGAATATGTTTAAAACATATATATTTATACATACATACATATACATTCATACATACATACATACATACATACATACATACATACATACATACATACATACATACATACATACATACATAGCTATCTACAACAACTGATCGGAGTGGAGTTTTTTAACGGTCTTATTTTTAAAGGTTTGCATAAACATTTTACATAACAAGTACTTGCAAAGCGTCGGCATTGGGACCGAAACTGATTTATATTCGTGGCGAGATCATAAAACCACAAACCAGTTGTTCAATAAGCATGACTGGATAAAATTCCCACAGTGTACTCAAACATTTCCAAAGGTTCGAATGCCTTCTTTTATGCAATACGTCTGTTTATCTAACACTTTTCAAAGAAAGTGGTTTGTTGGGAATCTTATTGAAGTGTTTTAAACAGCGCACACCCAGTTTGTTGTTCCATTAGCAACTATTTTACATTTTTTTATTGACGCAGATTTATCAAATTTATTTGTGGTGAATGCAGGAGCATATTATGCAATGATCTTTGGTCTTTGTAAAATCTACTTTGTGACCCATCGAATTCCTCTTATGACACATGATTTCTTTATAGCATAATTTTGGTCAACACGTTGTCTGCGAAGTTGAATTGTAATGTTGGCAGCCATTTCTTCTTGGTTTTATTAATAGTATAGTTAAGAGCTATTGATGCTTATGGGAGTTCTAGCACAATTGATGTTTTGAAACTTATGCAGGGGAAGAATTAGCGAGTTTCTCAAAAGCTTCGCACGTTTTTTTTTTACGAAACTGCTTTATTTCCCTAATTTTGATCTTGTAATGGTGTAGTACATCACCGTTTACATTTCTTTAAAATTAATTTATGATTGTATTTTATTTCTGCTTGCCTTACATGTTAAGGTCGAATACCCATAGTATCGTGCTTGTTGTTAATATTTTGAACTTCAAACGCACCATACCAAACTATTAATGAAAACTGGGATGTAGTTGTGGGATAAAGACAACATGTGCTAACACATTGACGAAACCAATGAATGAAAATATATCAAGTCAATAACTAAAATTATCTTGCCTTCCAGTGTATCCTCCAGCACGTAAAAAGTATTACTATTGCTTTCAGTGTTCAGGACCAACGATTGTGTAAGGATGAGAACTATGAGAGAAAGTACTCACGTGCAATACAACAAACTGAGCTTGCACTAGCAAGGAAAGCTCATTAGAACACTCCCCTTAGTAATGCCTGTAGAAAAAACTGAAACACAGATTAAAGAATGCCAACTAAATTTGGACCAATCAAGTTACAAATACGTCCTTGAACTCGATCAAGAACATCAAGATGAAATGAGGGACCACCCATCTAGATGTGGCAACAGTACTGCTTGCAAAGACGCATGGTATGTCGTTTGTATTTTTAGAAAAAATGGGCACAAGGTGCTCTTTCGTGGGATGCAAAGAACCAACTTTTAAGGAGCAGACATATCCATAAACTGAATATAAGAAAATTACAAGCCAAGCAGCCTTGTTGATTAGGATTCCACACAAGGGGAAGTAGCCACTTCAGGGTTAATATAAGGCGATTCTCAATGAATATTGAAGGGGATTAAGAGAGTTACTCAGCTTTCTTTTGAACGACCAGAGTTGCCTTTTTGGCACATTGAAAGAAACTAAACACTCTCACCCCCTTTCGCTGACGGCCTAATCGTCAGAATCAACATCTTCAACAAGCTTGATTTGTTCCTGCTAGCTTTTTTTCATATACCAGTGTACAAGGTAGTGTCATCAGCATAGGTGTTGATGAACTGAAGTAAGTTACCAGGAGCATCAGTGAAGTAAAGAAAGAAGAGAGTTTAAGCGAGAATTGAACTTTCCGGAACGTTAGCATTCCAGTGTAACACGCATTTTAGGATCCGAGGGAAAGGAGTGAATGATACCAAAGACCCTTTCACAAACCCCATTACCAGGAAGCTTGTGAAGCAGATCGGCGTGTTACACCTTTTCACATGCATTGAGCTATAGCACGCCCTTTACCAACCATAAATGTGTAAATACCTTCCTTGATCACAGTCAAAAGGTCACCGCTGAAGCGGGATTCTCTAAATCCTTATTGAACATCTATAAAAAAACTTAGTTTGTGGAAGAAGTCTACCTATGCATTGTTGATAACCCATCAAAGATCTTACTAATGACAGAAAGAAGACTTACTAGATATTTGCTAGGGTCAGTTGAATTACCTACCCCTTGAAAAAAGGGACGTTTGAAATCGCGAGAAAAATGGAAAAGATTTCGATAGGCAGTGATTGTAACATTTGGACAGCAGGGAAGACAGCTCAGAAGCATAATCTTTCAACACAACTAGATTTATAACAGATTCAAAAATCTGATTTGTTTACAAAGGGAACTCTGGCAAAGAAGCACCATTATCATTTAGAGAATATTGGCAAAAGCATCTGGCAAAGAGATCGACCTTTTCTTTAAAGAACATAGAGAACTGAACATTAAAAAAAGTGGAGGGACAATGAACTTGCGAAAATGAAAAGCACTTTCGCAAGTACATTGCACGGTTTTATGAAAGAAATAGACCCACAAACTCTCACCGCATAGCGAAATTTAGCACCAGAAATCATTTACTAGTAGAGCCATCCCTTCCGAAAGAAACCCGAGATTGAACATCATTATCACCATGAAACTGAGTAGAACTAAATCGAACAGAAGAACAATGAGCATTGAAGCATGGAGGAAAATGAGGCTTGACGTTGTAACTTTGATAAGGTACAAATGTTTCAATAGAAACATGAACCCTTTCTGCGAATTCAGTTGCGGAGGCCGATTTGCTAAAGACTGAATCTCAAGGAATGTCACCAAGAGATTGACAAAGTCCATCCCAGTCAGCCTGACCAAATTTTGAAGTCTTACGATGATGTGGCTTGCTAACAAGACCTGAAGCAGTTCCCCTAACCACTACAGTGACATCAACATGATCAGAGCATCAAAAAGGAGGAAACGATGAAATTGGATAATGCTCTGGAACAAAGTCAAAAAAAAGATCTAAAAGACAAGTTTCTTCGGAGTCTGAATCAGGAAATCTTGTGGAAAAATGAACAACCTATGTAAGATCATGGATTAGAAGGACGTTGGAAGTAAATTACTAGACCTGTTTAATAAGAATGAGTCCAGAGCCTTATCCATGGAGTATGATATTCCTACAATTATTAAGCAAGAGGCAGAAGAGGGAGACCAGTAACAAAAATAACAAATAGATGGCCCAAAAAAGAGAGATTTTAAAGCACACGAAAGGCTTTTCTTTAGATTCACGTTCTTCCACTCTAATAGCTGGAATATCCGGTCGAGCACAGATAACAAGACCATAATAAAATTCCTACGTTTTTCCCGGTTTGTGTGAAGCCAGTACTACCAAATCTCGAATCCATTTTCAAATGGTCCAGGCCGGGGTTTACAGGTTCTTCCATTCATTCCCCTATGACCATTAAAGGTCAGCCGGGAGCATTTGTTTGATTTAAACTGACATAAATTTTAAATGGAAATAGGTGTCCGAAACCATCACCTAGATTCAGACTCCCATTAAGCCAAAGTTAATTCTTAAAGTGACGGGAGTAGTATTAAAAGGAGCGACTGTAGCCACTGCCATTTCCGGATGCGTTGCCAATATAGGGTAAAGAAGACCTCGTGAGTTATCAACGTAGTATTTAAAGGTCGTGGGGAGGATTGGAGGAACAGGATATATATATATGTAGATGTTGTTGTATCGGCATTTAAGATCTGGTCCTCCTGCAATAGAAATTTGATTTGGCCTTTGGATCTGTTAAGCCCAAACATTTGTACAATTCTACTCTGTGTTTCCTCAATAACTTTTGAATGGAAGTGAGAAATGTTGCTAAGGGTATATATATATGTATGTAAAATATTAAAACGCACGTGGCAATGCGATCATCGGACTTCATTGCTACATGCATAAAACTTAAGTTATTTCAGTAGCCCTTAGCTTTTAATACTTTATCCAGCAATACATATAAATGTATTGAGCAATTTTAGTTTANTATATATATATATATATATATATATATATATATATATATATATATGTAGATGTTGTTGTATCGGCATTTAAGATCTGGTCCTCCTGCAATAGAAATTTGATTTGGCCTTTGGATCTGTTAAGCCCAAACATTTGTACAATTCTACTCTGTGTTTCCTCAATAACTTTTGAATGGAAGTGAGAAATGTTGCTAAGGGTATATATATATGTATGTAAAATATTAAAACGCACGTGGCAATGCGATCATCGGACTTCATTGCTACATGCATAAAACTTAAGTTATTTCAGTAGCCCTTAGCTTTTAATACTTTATCCAGCACTACATATAAATGTATTGAGCAATTTTAGTTTATAGTGTATCGACTCATATTTTTACAGAAATATATGTATAAGTATATATATATATATAATTTACCTTTTCTTTATCTATCTAATTGATGATAAGAGTTAAGCGTCAGTAGAATCGTGAAGCACCAATCAAACAGGTACTAATCAAACAAACTTCCGTTCACAGTTTAATAATACATGAAAGAAACACAAAATAATATCAAAGCGTTTTGTTGAAAATAATAGATATTAATTAAAACTAAAAGAGAAATATATCAATAGGGCAATTATATTTTCTGCATTTTGAATTTGCATGTGTCAGTTCAGATACGATAAAAGGTATTTGTTTCTGTGGTGGCACTTGGAGATCAGCTCAGTTCGTTTATTCAAAAGTAGTATAAAACAGTAAACTAAGGTTTTTATTCATTTGTATCCCGCTGATTGTTTAACAAAATGAAACTCAAAGTTGCTAAAGCAGTTAAATATCTTCTTGGATGCATATATATATATATATATATATATATATATATATATAGGCTGGAAACGTTATTCATTGATTTTTATTGAATGTAAGGTGTCATAAGATAAAGAAATTGTGGAAATTTTGTTACTGTGAACCTGGGCTTGGCGGTTTCAGAGTCTACTCCATTTAATATATGAACTTATTCGTATACCTTTCAGAAGTTATGGCTCGCGCTCAGTGGCACAAGTTTACAGAAATTACAACGGACAATCTGTCTTTCACTCATTCTTTTAGGTACCAACAGATTTTACTGTGCTTTAGTGCACACAGCAGGTATTCCAACTTGGGACTCGTAAGATATGCAGGACTGTTCCATTGAATGCAAAACCAGAAGCTTTGTTGTGCTATGCTAATGATTATCGGTAATATATTTTCTTGACTTTATAGGACTATGACATTCCCGGAGACAGCGACAGTGACATCGAAGATTTCGATCACAGTCCTACAATTCCACCAAGGTTTGTTTGTAGACTTCATGTTGAGTAAACTTCTTTTGGCAAGATAATTAAATGTGAAATATGCGCTGTTTTTTATCAATTCGTGTGTTTATTTAAAGTTTCATTATCTTCCGAATTTACGGTTTTTACTGCATGTCACAGCACAATTGAAATAAACGGTTAGTTAGCTTTGGGAATTAGATTATCGAGATAATTTATCGAAACAACATTGGTGAAGACGATTTGGAATTGTGATGAAATGAAAAAAGGAGACTCCTCCAGATATCATTTCTTTCCATGTCTGTCTGGATCAGTTTTTCCTTTTTGAGTCTACCCGTATATATTTGATTGGCATGAGGTGGCCAACCTGAGGGAAATAATGGTGGATTCAAGTGAAAGGTACAGTTTCAAATAAAGTGGTTGAGATTGCAGCACTAAAAGCTCAGACGACAAAGCATGTGGTTTTGATGGCTATCATAACCACAGGCGCTGGTTCGAATCCAGTTCGGTGCACACATAAACTTCACATCTCAGGATAGAACTTACTTAATTACCTTGCTATCAGTTTCGATGATGTTGTCAGTTGAGATTCTTTTTTATGATTTCTGTTCGGTCTTAGCATGAGGGACAACACACTCATGATTACATGGAATCA
This sequence comes from Morbakka virulenta, assembly GCA_003991215.1. NCBI lineage: Eukaryota > Metazoa > Cnidaria > Cubozoa > Carybdeida > Carukiidae > Morbakka > Morbakka virulenta. The sequence goes on from RDPX01000158.1 coordinate 894,182, forward strand.
AGAGTAAAAATTGTGTGACGTAATTAAGAACAGTGCATAACTAATCATTAACAAAGAATCCTCCATTATTTGGTTTTAGAAGCCAAAGAAAAAAAAAGATAGATTATAAAGATTAGAACTTTACTACAAAAGTATTTAATACTAAGAATAAAATTTGAATTTGTATGCGTATTAGATGGGACAGGTCAAGTAGCTACTATGCTTATAGGAATCAAACTTTTATGTAAGATCACATATTTTTTTAATGATGATTTATGTTATCCAGAGACAGTTTTTGAAATTCCTTTGTGTTTTGTGGAAACCAAGAATTTTCTTGTGCATTACCCTTGTAAATTTGTGAATATTTTTATGCCCAATGTGCCATATCAAACACTGGATATATTAGAAAGAATTTCAAGAGGCAAGGATTTATTTTTAAACCCCCCACAAAAATCCAAACAAACTGTGAAATGGCAATGCAGAAAAAAAACAAAAAAACAAAAACAAGGAGGAATAAAAGTAAATTTGCTATTCTGACAGTTCGCAAGCCTGTTGCTATCTTTATCTCATACTTCTTACACAATGTTTCCCACCTCTCTTGTAACCTTTTTTAGGACATCTTGATACGCTGACCGTTAATCCTGAGAATATCTGACACCTTATTATATCATTCCTAGTCATATCTAATAAACCTGAAAATAGATTCTGAACACTGATAGGTATTTTTCCGAATGTCGTTAATTGGTTTAATATGTGAAATAACATAATAACATGATTAAGTTATTTGTCTGCCAATCTTACCATCGACTGCACGTTTGTAATTTATGTGTTTTTAATACCAGGATCTATATTAAGATCAATGATTTCAAGAGCTTTAGGTACTGACAACGAAAACTATTTTTGTGAAAAGTTCACCTTTGAGTGAGAACCAAACATACTTAACAAATCAAAAACAGTTCTTTGGTGTGCTCACAAGTGGATTTGAACTTGCTTACAATTTTTTATCTTTTGTGGAAGTCTTTCGTGGAAGTGAAGGCATTCCACGAAAACTGTTTCGCATTGTACGGTACAAACGTTTTTTTCCGGCAGTGCATTGTATGAAAATTGTCACAAGATACAAAAATTGTTTGCCAGGAGCTAGCATGTTCGCATGAGGTAGCAAATATATATTCTTTGTGTTATTTAGTTGTCTTTGTGTGATCAACTGTCTTCTCACTACATTGTGGCCTTGTATACGTATCTGTATCTGTTAGGATTTTGTTATGATACAACCATACAAGTAAAACCCACAAATTTAAACGGGCCGTTGAAATGACAGGTAGGCGTTACAGCGACAGTTGGGTTTGTCAGCTCAGTTGTTGTGTCACAGTGGCGTTACATATTAGTAAGCCAACAACAGACCACAGTGAAACCAGCTGTGGT
>RDPX01000158.1:900615-1023451 GCA_003991215.1 Morbakka virulenta
CACGATAAGAATGATCGCATGTTCAATCCTGTACACTGGTTTCAGTTCGCAGATGATGCTGCGGTCATTACAAGTGGGGAAAGAGAGAACCAGCTTCTTTTAAACTGTTTTACTCGATGGTGCCAATGGGCCAACATGATCATAAGGGTTGATAAATGTGCCACATTCGGAATACAAAAATTCAGTACAAGATCTCTTCAATTTCGACCTAAACTTTTTGTTAATAATGAAACTGTACCTCCTGTAGCCATGGGAGATGCCTTTAAGTATCTTGGACGTTACTATGACTTTGAAATGACCAATCAGTCTAAAAAATCCAAGCTTCTGTCTGTTTTACTAGATCTTCTCAAACAAATTGATTCTTTACCTATCCATCCAAAACACAAACTGCGTCTCTGTAGTGAATTTGCCCTCCCAAAGGTTTCTTGGCACCTTACTGTTTCAAATGTTTCTAAGACTTGGGTGGCAGAAATCTCGACAACCTGGTCTCTAAATACATACACCAGTGGCTTGACCTGCCTATAAGTGCCACTTTTAGCTCCATTATTCTTTCCAAAAATCAATTTGGACTCAACTTGCAGCTGCCTACCACAAAACTTCTACAATGCCAAACTGACACCCGTAACGCTCTGAAGTTGTCACCAAATGAAAATATTCGAACATTGTGGAAAAACAAAAGCAATAGTACCAAAATACAACATAATATGTATAAAAATACAAAAGAAGTTCTGAAAGCTGTACGGACAGAACACAAGGAGCGTATACAAAGTAATCTTACTACTCAAGGTACCATTCTCTCGTTTCTCTTTGACAACGCAACTTCAAAATATAACAAGTTTTGGTCTGAAGTTCAAAGTAAGCTGGTAAATGGAAACTTAGTCTATCGTCCTGTTGCTCCTCCTGCTTTGAGACAGAAACCCTTCTTCATGTTGTCGCCGGCTGCAAAACATACCTTCAGGAAAGTCGATATTCTTGGCGACACAAGTCAGCATTACAGTTTTTAGCAGGTTCTCTCAAATCTCTTGAGGGCTGTACAATATATGCTGATATCTGTGGATTCTTATCGCCATGCATTATAACTGGAGATGCCTTGAGACCTCTCGCAAATATGAAAAATATCGTTCTTTGATTCGTGATTACATTCCAGCTTTTCGAAATTAGTTTCGAAAATCTGTCCATGAGGTCTTTAGGTATATTCGATAAATCTTGTATTACTTTCAGTGAAATGTGCAATGCTTCTAATTATTATAATAAACATTTGCTTTTAATACAAAATCGACATTTTATCGATCTTTTTGTTGTTATTAACATTTACAAAGAATTGTTAAAAAATCAAAATATAAAGTATTTCTTTACAAAAAATGAGGTGCCTGACTTTAGACACATGTTTACATAATAGAAGTTACCGCCAGCAGCCTTCCTCTGCTAGTTTTCTAGAACAATGTCAGTGTTTTAGAGAACTTAATGTGAAAGAACTAGTTTTAAAAAGTGGTATTTTGAAATCGCGTTTTTTTATGTTAAAGCTGATAATCACTTATTTTATACGTAAATCTCGTTTTAGTACCAAGCAAATCTCAAAGCCTGCTGCTTAATTGAATACTAAAGGTTTTTGAATTTCATTGTCACTTTCAGTAACCCAGCTTCTTTTCCCGGTGTCTATGTGTAGATCTCTCCAACGGAATTGAGAATCAAAGAACGGCTATCTTTACTTTTGCTATTCGAAAGTCAATACTCCACAGTCTTATAAGTGACCAGTTTTATTCAGGCAAGCACCAAAGAACAACACAGAGAGACATTTCCCTTCATTCTTTTAAAGAAAACCAAACATTTCCCAGTAGAAATCACATTTGGTTGCAAACGAGTATTCAAACTACAGCTCAAAACAAGATGTAACTTATACTCTGTTTTTCCCACGAGTACCCTCGTTAATAATCACAAGGCCTACTTTCTAAAGTTGCATCACTATAAAGTCTTTCTGAAACTCAGACAACAAAATGTCTAGTAACTTGTTTATTTCGATTTTATGAGAATATATTGTGATTTGATTTGATCGAATAGATTCATAACAATTTGACCATGACTAAAACAGTGAAAATTGTGTAATTCTTTGCATCCATAAACAGCTAAGCTCTACTCTTTCTATGACTAAAACATAACAGGTAACTCGGATTATTTGCCCTCTTTCATATATGAGTAAAGATGTATTAAAGATTAAGCTTAACCACAAAACAGACCTAATCATTACTTATCTGTAGACTGCGGAAGGCAGAATAAGACCCGTTTATCTATATATCATTTACTTTCAAAAAACGACCAAGGTTACCAAGTTCTTATTCGTCTGGGGAATGTTCTAGAAACTGATGGTCGAAAAGAATTTTAGGAGCATTTTGGAAAATCTTCTCACTTGCCTTAAGGTAAAGACTGTGTGTAAGTGGGGGTAATTTATTGTCACGTATCTTGATTTGGAAAAAAAAGGTTTGGATTTCACTTTACTGTTGGTACACAGTACTACAGCATTTACTAACCTGATTCAAGCACAAACCCTTCATGATTTTAATAACGTATAGCTGATGGCTAAACAACTAGACTTTAACTTATAGTTTACTAGGATAATCAGAGAACTATTGTATTCATTGAATACTACAGAAGGTTTTCAGATTTTTTTTCTTGAATAATCCGAGTCTTGTTATTTATATCGCACACTTAAGTTACAGCTTTTTAAATTTTGTCTTGCACATTTATCAATCACCAAAACAAAAAGGACCCCGAGAGTGCCCTCACTTTTTCTGTAATGTAATCTTCTTCTTTGTCTTTCGGCTATATCCCGTTAGGGGTCGCCACAGCGGATCAGCCGTCTCCAGCCTGTTCTGTTTTTAACATCAGCGTTCCTTGCACCAACAGCATCCATATCTCTGTCAATCACGTCCTTGCACCTTTTTCTCGACCTCCATTTTCGTCTCCAACCGGGGACTTCATAACTCAGTACCCTCCTTTCTACATAACCTGCATCACTCCTTGCTTTGTGCCCGTACCAGCGGAGTCTTGACTCCCTCATCTTGTCTCTAAGTCTCCTGATATGGGATGTTTCTCGAATGTGGTCGTTAGGAATCCTGCCTAGTCGCGTCACACCTAGTGACCACCCCATCATGCACATTTCAGCCACTTCTAGCTCCGCTTCTTGTCGCAGGGTGGTAGCAACAGATTCCAGACCATATAGTAGAGCTGAGTGCACTACTGTCGTGTAAACTTTTCCCATCATCCGTGATGATATTTTCCTATCGCAAAGTACCCCTGTTATCTTCCTACAACTATACCAAGCGGTCTACATTCGCCTCTTTACGTCTCTATCATAGTTTCCGTTTGCTTGTGGAGTTAACCCCAGATACTTAAATTTGCTCACTTTAGGGATTTCCACCCCTCCCAGCTGTATTCTATCGACCTTTTCTATAATGTAATGTGCAAAACAATTTACTGAGTTGACATCCACAAATCATCGAGAAAGATAAAGGACAATTAGTACTGCTAATTGCTTTTATGACGTTAACAAACACTGTATTGGATAAAACTTTTGAACTCTTGTGGGGATTATCGTCAAATGCGGTATTTAGAACAACAGTATTATTATGGCTGTAACTCTTGCAAAGAAATACACGTTCCAATTAGTCTACTGTGAAGTCAAATATTACAATCTTTTGCATCTGGCTTTTAAGTTAAGAACGGTCTTGTACCATTGTACACCATTAGCTACCGTTTCTTGTAATGGGAACAGCCTTTTCTCCTCTTCAAAAACAACTCAGTGATTTTGATTTATAAACTTTGTTCAAAGGGTTTGCTATTGAGTTTTTAATGTCAAAGAAACTTTTGGTTGTATTAGAAGAAAGTCTTAATTTATGGTGAAATTTCTCGTGCTGAATATTATGCGTCTGATTCCAAGCTACTGCGAGTTTTCTGCAGGCCCACCCTTAAATAGATTTCCTTGAAGCAGCCCCAAGTAAATTTTCTATACGTTTTTAGTTCCAATTCCCCATGAATATTTGGTGAAATCATTTCCCATCAGAGATAGTAAAGTTCATTTTGAATAACCAGACAATTACATATTATTTTGTAACAATTTATTAAACGACATAAAATGTAATTAATTATCTGTACTCTGAACTCCAACAAAGTTGTTCTGAAAAGAATCTATTTCTTTCTCCAGGGAAACCTTTTCATGAGCGCAAACTACATAAGTCGTCTCAGTTACTCGTGGAGGAGTAGTCTATTCTCTAGCAATACATTTGTCATTGTTTACCATACTATTACATAAAACCTGGTAAAAAAGCTGAGATGCACCTGCCCAACAGCCAACAGTTGATAAAAAGCAATTCATCATTCCACACGGTCCGCGTTTTCACGGCAGTTGGAGGCATTTTTACAGTACTTTGCATGGTAGATCTATGATAACTTGATCAGAAACCGGTTTTGAGTCTACAAGTTGGTTTTTAATACAAGCTGCATTTACTCACTTTTCTTTGCACTTTTTATGAAGTGCAAAGCTCTGGTCCTTATTTAAGAATCCTAGCTTAAAGCAAGTCAGTATTCTTTGAGTAGTTTATCTATCATGGCCCTATTTTCTGATGATTACAGAACACTTTACCTACAGTGCTGAGAGCTTTTATTTTACGGATACCTGTTCAAATAATCTTTCTTGAAACGTTTTTACGATAATACATGCTTTCATATGTTTGACTACCATAGTTCTCCTCTTTTTAGCACAATTGCTATGTCATATCACTTTGCTGGAATCTCTCCAAATGTTGAATGGTGATATTATTGTGGATTTACATATTTGAAATTGTTTCATTTTAATAGGCAATGTAGAAAGCTTTAAGTTTATCCGCATTGATTTACAAGTCTAGTTATTTCAGGTAAATTTGGAACGATATATAAATGCCCCGATTATGCCCCGAGCATTCAATTTTTTTTTTCATTTGCTGGCGGACTTTCCGAATGGATGTAATGAAATCGACTTCAAAGTATATTTCGCTAAAATTAACAATTAAGCCGAGTTCATTTCATCGGATCTTCTGTTCATTTCCTCGAAATGTGCAGGTGTTTTGTAGTACCTATTTGACTTGTGCTGTGGATTTTCTAAGATTCGTTTGTTTTAACTTTTGAAAAAGCCTTTCAAATCGATAGTCCAGCATAAACCTAATGGGCGGAGACTATACCTGACATTTCAACATAAGGTTTCCTGAACTCACTATTTCAGGTTTCAACGAATAATAATCAGTCATTAAAAGTTTGAAACTTACCCTCATAAGCTTGATGTATCAGTTTTCAGATCATTTGTCATTTAGATTACTTGGCCTTTACTGATATTGAAATGATAATAGTTGTGATCGTAGACCAACGATAACGGCTTATTCATAATGGTACGTTAGTCCTAAGTGCAGATGTCAGAAGAAGTCAATAACGTTAAGCGAAAATCTTAAAGACGAAAAGAGGGAAACGGCCTCGAATGTTACAATCACCCTCCAGTTAATGCTGGGAATGAAAATGTGATTGCAGTTCGGTAACCAATCAGAGTCTGTAATCTTTTATTCAACAGTAAGTAGGTTTCATGTTACCGTGAATGGAAAGCGTTTTTGTAGATGTCGGCACTCCTATCGGTTTTAACGTCGGTGTAGTAAGGGTCCGAATACTGTCGATGCTGTGACGAATATGTTCGTAGTAAGTTTTGGTTTCACAAATGATAGAGGTTTTACGCATTTGTTTGAACTTGATACTTTGTTTCTTTGTGACTGAAGCGGAAAACTGGTGAAGCTAATGTAAACCTAGCTTTGAGGACCTCAAATCACTAGTACTTTTTACATTGTGTCAACTCAAGTGAATTGGAAAAGAAATTGAAAAAACTAAGACAAGTGTAAATTATTTGTCTCTTTGTGAACTATAGAAGAATATTTTTTTATTTTTATGTGTATATTTTTTTGAAATTCAAAGTTACACAGAGCAAGGCTCCCATAGACAGACATCTCGAAGATGTTACAGCTTTTGTCTTGATAATCATGCCATTGGATATATTTCTTAAAAAAACCCTCATTGCTATCATGGTGAAATATGCTTTCGCTATGCATGCCCTATTCATAATCAGAAACGAGAAATCCAGCTCATTAAATGATTTCAGTTCAACCATTGGAAAACTATTTAACTTCTTTCCCCTTATTCTTCATTGCGCTGTCCACATGTTGGAGCTTAGGAAAATCAGCACAACCTCCTGAGGTACTGCTGCTACTTCTGTGTTGCTGTTGCTTCTGTTCCTGTTTCTTAGTGTAGGCATTTAGCTTGCTTTTGTTACAAACACTTAAAAGTCCCGAGGGTTTAGTTTACTACAATCTATTTCTGGTTTGGACACTTACTGAGGGGAGAGGAGGAAAGTATTGTGAAGCAAATGTACCGTCAGCAGGTAGTTGGAAAAAGAAGTAGGACGCCAGACGTTGATATGGAGAGTCAGAGTGCAGATTGATATGAAACAAGTTGGCGCTGAAGAGGAAGATGCAAGCAATAGGAGCGTGTGGAAGAAGAAATGCTGAGCGGCCGACCCAACTTGAAGTTGGAAGAAGACCTAAGGAAAAGAAGAATCTGTTTCCACGTTTATTGTCATAATCTTTTTTATCTTCCCAGACTACACTGTGGACGTAGAGAAGCAATAGCTTTCTACGAAAATGGTAGTTTTAAAGAAGTTCTTTTTTTTTCATGTGTCCATTAGACAATTTGATACGTATATTAAACAAAGGAAAGATATTTTGATCTGTAAAGATGAGTCTTGGTCAACGAGGAAGTAGTTAACTATGGAGAGATTTTTCTTGTACTCTAGAAACTTATGTGAATTTTGTTTTAAATGAAGTAAATATAAGACAATCATTTTTTTCTCTTGTGTTATCGAAACCTATTTCAGGCGATAGTTAATTTATGGACGTAAGAGCTTTATCATGCCATGAGTCGTAAGCTTTTTCTGAGCTACGTTTCTAGAGATACTTCGAGAGCTATGTTTCGAGAGATACTTCTCCCATGGTCAGGCTCAGCCTGACGATGAGAGAAGTATCTCTCGAAACTTAGCTCGGAAAAAGCTTACGACTGATAACATGATAAAGCTCTTACATCCATGGCTTCCTCTGAGTCCATAAAGTTCAGAATTTACAAAAGAGTTAATTTGTTTAACTTGGCCTTTGTTGTACTGTTGTGAGAAGAGTTGGCGCAGACTTGACGAGAGTTTTACGAGTAATTATAGCAATGTTAATCCCCACATAAATAATTATAATTTTGTAGATAAGTATATTGGTACTGATGTTTCTCATAATAGTAATGAACACGGTACGGATAAAGACAATGCTCATAATTTTTTATTGTATTTATGATGCATTTGTACTTTTTCGTTGTTAAATTTTGTTTTTTAAAGGTTAATAATTACAAGCTTTGAAAAATACTCTTTTAAGTCGCCAAGAAAAAACTAAAGTACTATTTCTAAGGAAAGAGAAATTAGAGGACTTTCTGTAGCCTTCCGGCCGACATTTTAATTTGAAAAAAACTTTTGTAATTTACCAAAGATCATCATTTTATTCAAACATTTTGATAACGAGTTTCTTTTTCCGTTTATGTGGCTATCTCATTAGCTTAAAATTCTCATCTCCAGACAGAGTATATAATTTCTATTTCCTCATAGATCACGTAAGCAGAAGTTTTTTGACATCATTTTAATGTTCATTATCATATTTGAATAGCTATTAAATTTTGTTCTGCTCACTTTCTTTCCCTGCTCCACTTTTTAAAACTTTTAATTGAGAACGTTAAGTGCTAGATATGAAGTCTGTCTCGCTTTTCTCTTTTAGAACTTAAAACGATAACTGAATTGATTTTATTTCATAAGTATTGCTAATGTAGTCGCGGTATTGCTATTTACAAGTTAGCTTGACATCTGCCATATCCATTTTATGTTATTGAAATTCTTTCTGTATGTATTGAAAGACCGACTTGTTTTCCGTTACCTCTTGGCAAAAGGCCTAAATTTACGGATCTTGCTGGGGAAAAAAATGGTTTCAAAGTAGAGTATCAGTAAAATTAGAGACCTATAATCCCATTTTCCCTTAAGCAGTTTTCCAGAAAATGACCTATTTTAAGAGCAAATTTCCCAATGATGCGGATATAAAATTATTGATTTTATTCCAGCTGAGTTCTTCATAACTTTAAGCGTTAGGAATAAACATTGTTATCATTTTCACTTTGTGTGAACAGTCAATAATGCTCACTCACTTCATTGATTTAATCGTTACTGAGTTCAGTACGGTGCACCAGATGGTCAATTCGTGGTCTGCGCAACTTGTGAAAGGATGAATAAACAGATGGACTTGACATGTAACATTTGATAAAATTTTTAAAATTTTATCCCAGTTTTATAAGTATTCCTTCCAATTTTTCATCAAATTTGTTCAATTAGTTCACATTACATACTTTTCTTAACAACTTAAGTTTTTCTTGAAGGTGAGGTTTAAAGATCAAATTTGATTTTGTTGGATCAATTTGCTTTTGGTAAAGGCCCAAAATAAAGTAAAACGACATGCCTTTACATTGTCATTTCCATAGGCAATAATCTGATTGGTCAATAGAAAGACCTGAATAGGTTGTAGAATTGGACATTTTTTGTAGCTTATGGAGCTAAAGATGAAGGTAGTATTTCCAGAATAATGTCTTTTCCAGTACTGCTATGCTTTTTTTGATGGCGCAGAAAATATTGACGTTGGTTAGGTGCTGTTAAAAGACTGTTCGTTTTATGTTTAATTTTATTTTTTTTGTTCATATCTTTATTGATCATCCCCCCTCCACGTGTTTCATTTTGTATCCCCATAAATCAACTATTCGTCCTTGCATTAAGTACTGTTATTACATCTGGCAGAGACATCCGCACCTCATCCTGATGTTCTTCACCGAGATAAGCGACATGTTTGTAACTTAGTAGACTCAGTTCTTGTTGTTACTCTTCAACCATAGTCACGTCGACGAAATGTGGCTTGTCTTAGCCTTTTTTATAGGTATTTTAATGGGGAGTGTTCTAATAATGTTTTCCCGTACTACCAGCTTAGTTTGTTGCGTTTCTTGTGACTCTTTTCTCTCAACGTCTTCGTTCTTGCTGTTCGTTGTAATAAATCTTTCTATGAATGTAGTGTTTTCCATGGACGGCTAGATTATGAAATTCTTTGGGTTCTCAGTGCTTGCATACTTGAATGGATTTCAGAGAAACTCTTATCCCTTGGTCTAACTTTTTTTCCTGTCTTTTTTCACAGTTCTATACTGTGGCTTTATGTCTTGTATGGTTTTTAACCATAAGGTGCTCAGTTGTCTAGGGATATGTTTTTGAAACCTTAATAAAGCACTTTGAAAAGTAGATTTCAGAGTAGTAATTTTTCAAATAATTTGAACTTCTAAAACGTCGTTGTACCAAAATATGACTATTTGTAATTTAATGGCGATTAAGATAAGTCTTTTTCAACACAAGTAGGGTACCCGGGAGACCAAGAAACGTCTGGCATGACATTTTTCTTTGGCTTTTCGATACAAAAAATAAATTTAAAAAATCCCCATTTCTTCAACTCTGAATTTCAATCTAATACACTGACGTAAAACGAGAGATTTGTTTGGGATTAATAATTACAATAACACAGAGTTATTGTAAACAAGGTGTTGTCGGATGAAAAAAGTGTAGAGGCTATTCTTTTCATCAAATACAGAATAAATCGTGGACAAATTTAATCAGTTTCTTAATATTTTGATGAAAGTGATAGAAACACTCTTCTTTTAGGATATTTAAGTATTTGTGACTTATTCAAAGAAGTCACATAAATACTTAAATATCTTAAATATATACTTAAATATATGTGTACTTTGTTTCCCATATCTGTTTGTATAAAAGATGATGAAGGGTATATTAAACAGGCATGTCACTTTGAAATTGAAGGCAGGAGTAAAAGAGGAAGACTCAAGTTGATGAGGGAAGCAATGAGGGTGATATGGATTTTGAGGATACACATGATCGAGTCTAGTGGAGAAAGTGGACTAAATTGTGGGGGAAATCACTAAATTCCTCGGGGAGGGAAAGATCCTATTCTTAATAAAAGGATAGTGATGATGATCATGATGATGTATACTGATGTGGAGAATTGAGGCTTGGTGGACACGATAAATGAACTCGTTGAATAATATAATCAGTTCTGATTAGTTCACATAAATTTTTATTTGAATAGATAGCTTTTTCTCCTGAAGTCCATTAGTGGATATTTATTTTCATTGCGCTAGTTGATTAGATTGCGACTGTAATGTCTAGTACACTGCAAAAAAAGGACAAAATTTCAAACTGAATAAGGACTCCCTTGCGTGAATGATAGTGATTTCGGTACCGGTATCGATAGCGCTCGATATACTTAATGTTTAAAGTGACCATATTGCCGTAAAATAGCGTGAGAAAATTTTGTGACATAGACCGGTGGCATCTAGTCCTTGCGTTGAAATGAATAACAGCGAAGCATCTAGAATGTGCTAGTTCTAAATGACTAGGCTTTATTTAACTTGTTTATATTGCAAGCGCATCTTTGGCCATTCTGATCAATATTAGTTTTCTTTCTGAAATATGCCTTAAAAGTGAGGGCAAGTGAAAGGCATTCTCGTTTTTGCCAGGTGACAGATAAGCACTAAATTGCTATTCACCAATTTCTGTCTTCACTATTCCCGAAAAAACTAAGTAGTGCTTACTTTACTGTATAAAACGGTGCTTTGATTAATTGTTGTGCTAAACAAACTGATGCCTACTTCACCTACCAAATACTGTGATGCTTAATGAAGATGATGTTACTGGAGATTAAGCGTAAGTGCGTTCTTTTCCCTATTTCATCATTAGGATTACTGTCAGTGTTTATAACTTCAATAAGTGTTTTATTAGTAATAAAGTCTTGCGTATGAAAGTTAACCAAGTTGATAGGTTGCATAACCTTTGGGAAAAGACATAGAGTTGTGACGACTTTATCTCAAAGGCAGACATTTGCAATCACTGTTGCTAATAGGCAGATGACATCCACAGGTGTCACGCAAGTCTACAAGTGAACGTCTGGTCATTTTGCTTAAAGAAGATAACCATTTAACTTAGTTATAAGTGGCAACGATTAGTTAATGTCTGAGACTCACATTTTGATAAGAAACTTGATCGAGACTCAAGCTTTAAAAACTTTTTTTAAACCATCTTTAAGGGTCAGGATTTCACAACGTATGCTTTAGCTTTGGCCAATAAAATTCAGGAGTTTTTATAAGTAACAGAAAAGCCCATTTAGCTAAACACTTCAATGCTTTACCGCTCTAAAGAGACATTAACCTTCATCCTGATTATTAAATTTAAAGTAAATTTCAAGCAAGTACCTGCTTGCAGTTTATCGGTACCAATACCTAAAATTCTTTGATAGATACTTCGTTTTGGTAAGCCAGCTTTCAGTGGCCTTTGAATTCGTTTTATATTGCATCACTTCACTATTGTTTTAAAAATAACTGAAATTTTTTTATTATTTGAAAAATTTTTGAAAAATAAAAGCTAAAGTTGAATTTTTGACCGTGTGGGTTTTCATTTTGCTATTCATTTCCAGTTGTAAAGAATTGCTACTATAATTAAAAAGGATTGTTTGGATCGTTTCTTTGTGTTTTATGTGGGCTAAATTTATTACACATTGCAATATCTTTAACAACGATTGCCAGAGGCTTAACAGAAATATGGAAAACCTTTTTACTGCTTTTATTGTTTTGAAAATCGATTTAAAGGCATTTGTTTGTGTTGTTTATTACTAAAACAACAAAATTGAAAAGTAACCGGATCAGTAACGAACCCAAAGAATTATTGTGTACCACCGGTTTGCTTGAAATATTTGTAAAGTTCACCCTGATTGAAACTGAAGATTTATTTCCAATGATTTGCTTCGATAAAATATTTATTGTGTAGTAGACCCAAGATAGATGAAAACATTATTTTATTCCTGTCTGTACTTGCTAGTAATAGAATAAGAAATTTACGATAAAAGACTTAAGCAGAGAAATAAAAGTAGATTTTCAGGTCTTGGTAGTTCTCATACCATATGTCTTCTTTGATATTAAAATTGTAAAGAAGTGAACAATCTGTGAGTATCGAACTGTCTCCGAAGCAATGTTTCACTGTAATAAGTGGTATACTACTGGGGTTGTGCATGTTGTCGGGGATAAAATTGAGGGAGGGAAAGACCCATAAATAAAAAAAAGTACAAAGAAAAAACCCCAGGTATGACAAGTAATGACCCTCTGCGCTAAATAGAATTCAGCCTTTGTCGGGTTGTAAGACCTAAAAGAACCGCAAAAGAAAACCATGTTATCGGGTAATATTCGGCAATGACTACATTTATTATGAACGGCCACTTTTTGTGACAAAGGCCGGAAAAAACCCGAAAAGAAAACCATCTTACTGGGTAGGATTTGATAATGACTACATTTGTGAAATTTTATTGATCTACGGTCACTTTTTCTGATAAAAGCCTAAAAGGAATTCGAAAGAAAACTGCTTTACAGGGTGCCTTTTGACCATGACCACATGGGTGAAATTTTATCCACCGTAAATTTTTGTGACAAAGGCCTAGAATAACGCAAGAGAAAACAGTCTTATTGGGTAAGATTTGACAATACCACATTTGTGAAATTTTGTTTGGAGTCAATTTTTGTGATATAGACCTAAAAAAACAAAAGGAAACCATCTTTTCACAAATACCCAAGATAACCCAAAACAAAACTGTATTAGGTAAGATTCGATAATGACTGCATTTGTGAAATTTTATGCAGATTCAATTAATATGACATAGGCCTAAAATAACCTTAAAGAAAATCACCTTATTAGATAAGATATGACAATGAGTGAATTTGTGAAATTTTATGTGGGGTCACGTTTTGTGACAAAGGCCTAGAAAACCCCCCCAAAAGAAAACCGTTTTGTCAGGTTAGATTTCACAATGAGGACATTTATGAAATTTTTTGTAGGGTCAGTTTTATTGACAAAGACCCAAAAGAGCCCCAAAACGCCCATATTTTTGGGTAAGATTTTCGAATAACCACTTTTAGGAATCTTTATGAAGGGTCATTTTTTTCACAAACACCGAAAAAGGCCCCCCCCCAAAAGCCGTCTCATTAAGTAAGATTTGACAAAGACTACATTTATGAAATTTTTTCTAGGGTCAATTTTTTTGAGAAGGACCTAAAATAACCTAAAAGAATATCATCAAAGAACACTTTCTTATTAGGTAAGATTTGACAATGACCATATTTGTGAAATTTTATATATCATTTTTGTGGCAAAGACCGGGTAAATATTTTTCCACAAAGACTTAAAATAGCTTACAAAAAAAGCATCTTAGCAGGTATGGTTNTGGTCCCCAAAAAGCCGTCTCATTAAGTAAGATTTGACAATGACTACATTTATAAAATTTTTTCTAGGGTCAATTTTTTTGAGAAGGACCTAAAATAACCTAAAAGAAAATCATCAAAGAACACTTTCTTATTAGGTAAGATTTGACAATGACCATATTTGTGAAATTTTATATACCATTTTTGTGGCAAAGACCGGGTGAATATTTTTCCACAAAGACTTAAAATAGCTTACAAAAAAAGCATCTTAGCAGGTATGGTTGGACAATGACCACATGTCTGAAAGTTTATTGAGAGTCCATTTTTTTGACAAAGACCCAAAGTAACCCGAAAGAAAACCTTCTTATCAGGTAAGATTTGACAATGACCACATTTCTGAAATTTTATGTGTTGTCAATTTTTTTGAGAAAGACCTAAAATATCCCAAAAGAAAACCATCTTATTGGGTAAGATTTGAGAATTAAAACACTTCTGAAATTTTTTGTATACTCAATTTTTCTGATAAAACCCTAAAACGAATCGGAAAGAAGACCGTGTTATCGGGTTCCAGTCGACAATGACCACATTTCTGAAATTTTATGTATTGTCAATTTTTCTGACATAGACCTAAAATAACCCAAAAGTAAACGATCTTATTTGGTAAGATTTGACAATGACCGCATCTGGAAAGTTTTATGTATACTCAATTTTTCTGATAAAAGCCTAAAATGAATCGGAAAGAAGACCGTGTTATCGGGTACCATTTGACAATGACCACATTTCTGAAATTTTATGTATTGTCAATTTTTTTGAGAAAGACCTAAAATATCCCAAAAGAAAACCATCTTATTTGGTAAGATTTGACAATGACCACATTTGTGTAATTTTATGTAGGGTCAATTTTTGTCACAAATGTCGAAAGTGGCCCAATAGAAAACCATCTTATTAAGTAAGGTTTAACGCTGACCACGTATTGGAAATTTTATATAGGGTAATTTTTTTTCATAAAGACTTAAAATAAGCTAAAAATGAAATGAAGAGAAAAATTGGCATTGCGAAAACAAACTTCATAAATTGGAGAAAGTTCTACAGTCAAGTAGTGTGACAATCGAAACAAGAATTACGACAATGAAATGCAACGTGTGGTCAAGTCTACTATATGGTTGCGAGAGTTAGACTTACCAAAGTCTGAAAGACAGGACTAGATTAGTGGAAATGTGGTTTCTAGTGTGTGCTGAAACCAAACTGCCAAATAAAAAAGTTGTTCAACTTTCTCCAGTTCTTGGCCGATAATCAAGATCTTTCATCTCGCCTCCTTCTTGTTTGAAAATACCATCACAAATGAATTCTTTCTGTCTCCAAACCATTCTTCTCGCTTTCTTCTACTACTGTTTCCACAATGTTTTGTAATTTTTCTTCAATGTCTGCTATAAGTGCAGTGTCATATGCATATCTGATTTTGTGAACATTTATTCCACCAATAGATATTCCGTTCATGCCCTTAATGTTTCATTTCCGTGTAAAGTGAGAACAGGTCAGGAGATAGTATACAACCCTGTCTCACTCCCCTCCTTATTTCGACATACTCACTAACTTCTCCATTGAGTCTCACAGCTGCATTTTGTTCCCAGTTTAAGTTTTTCAATAGCTCGATATCCTGTCCATCCAGATCTAATACTTCCAGGATTTAAAACAAAGGCTTATGTCCATTTCGATCAAAGGCTTTCACATAGTCAATGAAACAAACATGTTTTCTTTTTGCATACTAACTGTTTTCTCTGCTAATATTGTTAGTACGAAGATGACATTTCGTGTGCCCTTATCGGCGGTTCCTCTGCTATCTTTCCAACTGTTCCATCCCTCAGCCTACCTAGAAAAACTCTTAGAATCAGCTTTGTTAGTTGGTTTATTAAACTGATTGTTTTGTAAAACTCACATTTCGTAGCCCCCGTTTTCTTGGGCAGAGTGATAAAAAAGATCTGCACATCATCTCTGGAAAATGACCTTCGTCACAGATTTTATTTGCCAATCTTGTTATTTGTTCTATTTCAAACTCTTCTAGTGCCAAGATCGTTTCTGCCACAATCCATCCGAGCCCCTAGCTTTACCTCTTCATGTTCTTTACAGCATTTTCTATTTTAACTTTTAAAATCGAGTTGCCTCCTTGTTTCTAGGAAATATTTCTTTCTCCTCTGTTATCACCAAACAACTTCTCTATATACTTTTTCCATTGGTGCAACATTTTCTCTTGATTAAGCAAAGTACTTCCATCCTTTGCTTTAATACAGCTGGGTGTAATACTCTTTTTACTTGAGATTACCCGCAACACCATGTCATGCAACTTCTGTGGGTTGGTCTTCTCCATTCTTTCCATTTCTTGGCACTGTTTCATATACATACACTCCTTTGCTTGGCGACATTTTATACGCACCTCCCTGTTTAATCTGTCATATTTTTCTGACCATCCTTTTACTGTTCTACGCTTTTCTATTAGTTCTAAAATCTCGTCCGTCATCCATTCCTGCTTCTTCCTTTTTGTTACAGGAGGTATGATTTGTTCAGTAGCTTTACTAATTGCCGAACAAATTTGTTCATACCTAGTCAACTACTGCTCTATTGTTCTCGTTATCATTCTTCATGTGGAGCTTAACCTTTTGTTGAAAAGCCGTTTTCACATCGTTGGATTTCAGTTGGTCTAGGTCTCGCCGTATCACCTTATTTGGTCATTTCAGTTTCTTCAATTTCAGCTTGACAGAGGCAACTAATAGAGCACGATCACTGTTGCAATCTGCACCTGGATAGCACGTCGCTTGTGTGGCAGCATTTCTGAATCTCTTATTGTTATGAAATCAGTCTGGTTCCTTGAACAATCATTTGGGCTTCTCCATGTCTATAGACGTCTGGGATTATGTTGAAAGTACGTATTAGTGATCACCTGGTTATTTCCTTTACACCACTGAACCCAGGTATCGTTACGATCATTTCGTTTGCCCAGTCCATGTGTTCCTACAACATTTGATTGACTACTTTCACCATCTTTAGTATTCAGGTCACCCGAGACAAACACAACCTCCTGAGATTTGCATTGTGCCATGGCTTTATCCAGGTCTGCATAAAAATTTTCAATGTCTTTCTCATTGCTATTGGATGTTGGTGCATATACTTGAATAATGGTGGTATTAAATAGGCTTCCTTTCAATTTAACCACAATTATTCGATCGAAAACATTCCAGTAGCCAGGTAGTCAATCTGATATGTTTGGTCCTAGTAGGATTCCAACACCATAAATGTGATCTTTATCTGGTCCTGAGTGTAAAAATATGGTGTTGTTCTCTAACTTGATTTTTCCTTATTCTAACCATCTGACTTCACTCAGACCTAGTATGTCAATTTTTACTCTCACCATTTCTCTCACAACGTTTTCCAACCCCCCGGCTTGGTGTAGTGTCCTGACATTTTATGTAGCTATGCGGTAGCACACAGTAGCATGATGTCGATCTGGGCTGCCCTGGGTGTTCAGCAAACCCCTTCCTGACGAGACAGTGGATGCTTAATCCATACCTCCCTTTACGGCGTTATTGTATGTATTAGTTTTTGTTTTTGTCATGGCTGTAAACAAAAGGGGAAAACATCCGCAATAGAGACCCAAAGTTCTTTCTGCAGGGTGTTTTTAGTGAGACACCATCTCTAGCTAGCTGGCCGTTGACCCTAAAGAGTTCATCCGCCCTTTGATAGGTCTTGTCTTTATTCCTACTGGGTTGCTAGCTACCCTCCTCAACAGATTTGGAAACTGGTGGGGAAGCCGATTTAGTGGCCTACCACCCGTCCATACATGAGGTTGCACTGGGTTACATGTTAAAAGTAGTAAAATAACCGAAGAGAAGACCATCTTATAAGTTAAGATTTGACACTGACCACATTTGTGATATTTTTTAATGTCCATTTTTTGACAAACACCCAAGATAACCCAAAACAAAACCTTTTTATTAAGTATGATTTGACAATGAACATTTTTGTGAAATCTTATGTAGGGTCAATTTTTTTGACCAACACCAAAGTTAATCCAATAGTAAACCTTCTTATTGAGTAAGAATTGACAATAACCGTATTGGTGAAGGTTTATGTACGGTCACTTGTTGTTACTAATGCCAAGAAAAGACCAAAAAACTTCTTATTAGGTAAGATTTGACAATTACCACATTTATAAAATTTTATGTAGGGTTAATTTTTGGGAGAAGGCCTTAAAACCCCCAAAACAGAACCACCTTATTATGTAAGATTTGACAATAAGCACAATTTTGAAATTTTTTATACCATTTTTGTGGCAAAGACCGGGTGGATAGACTTAAAATAGCTAAAAGAAAGCTATCTTAGTAGGTACGGTCGGACAATGACCATATTTCTGAAAGTTTATTGAAGGTCCATTTTTGTGACCTGACCTAAAGTAACCCTAAAGAAAACCTTCTTATCAGGTAAGATTTGACAATGACTACCTTTGTGAAATAAATTGCGTGGTCAACTTTTCACAGACCTAAAATAATCGAAATGAAAACCTTTTTATTAGGTAAGGTTTGACAGTGGTCACATTTATGAAATTTTATGAACGGTCACTTGTTGTGACGAAGACCTAAAATAACCCGAACGAAAACCATCATAGTAGGTAAGAATTGACAATGACCACATTTGTGGAATTTTATGTAGGGTCAATTTTAGTGACAACGGCCTAGAAAAATTCCAAAAGAAAACCGTTTTGTCAGGTGAAATTTCACAATGACTACATTTGTGAAATTGTTTGTGGGGTCAAATTTTTTCACAGAGACCTAAAATAACCCAAGTTAAAACACCTTATTAGGTAAGTTTTGACAATGACCACATTTGTAAAATTTTATTTAGGGCCTATTTTTATGACAAAGGCCAAGAAAAACCAAAAGAAAACCATCTTATTAGGTAAGATTTGACAATGACCACATTTGTGAATTTTTAGGTAGGGCTAATTTTTTGGACAAAGCTCTAAAAAATCCCAAAAGTAGGGTGTTCAACCTGCCTTAAATTTATGTAGAATTTTACCGAACCTGTTACTTGCGTCAGTAGTTTTGAAAATTTCTGCACGTAAGATAGATTTAAATGTATGGAAAGTCACATCGTTTTTTAGCTTTTGAAATGAGCTTTTAAACTGTTAAAGACATGTGCGGTTTACTTTCTGTAGAACAATTTCTGAATGGAAAATAACCCGGGAACCAATTTTCTCGCAGTGAAAAAGCAGCTGCCATGATCCTTGGCGAACCAAAGGCCAATCCTCTTGGTCGTTTTTTCCTTTGACGCAACAACAATGACTTTTGAACAAAAATTACCCTTATTAGTGGATTCTGCGATTCTCAAGCTTTCTATGGATAGCATACACAACATTGTTTTTGTACTTAAGCACGCCCCTTTTGCAAAAACAAACTTTCATTTGTCGATTTGTGTGTTTTCTTGGAAGATATTTTGTTTTTCGTGAGACCTGAGACTTTATACGGCCAAGATCATCGAAGAACGCACGCGAATGTCTCGTCATTTTTTATAGGTAATAAACAAAGGTATTAAGATAGTGAATGCAGAGGATGATCCAGAGCACAGAAAAACAATAATTTTAAACAGAGACATTTATGAGTTTTATGGGTTACTTGCAATCAGATTTCTCTCAGACCTACCCTTCAATATTTGATAGTTGACATGGAGGGTATTCTTAATTGTGCCATGATTTAGGCTTTGCTAAATATTGAAGTCTGTTTAATAACAATTTGCAAATGATCCCGTACATTGTTTTCATGGCAACTAGCGTGTTTCCATGGCAACACGTGCCCAATTATTAGCTCCAAACAAATATTGTTTCATTGTTAACTTGGATGCAAAGTATCATTAACATACCATTTACAGTTTGACAGTTATGCCTATTTATGTTGATTAGTTTTACCTTATTTGAGCATTTTTGGTACCATTCAAAGTGTCATTCTCCTGTAGAACTGTTAGTAATGGGACTTCCAAATTTTTCGTGAAATTAGTTTAATTAAACACATGTAACTTTTGATTGGAGAGGGCTATGACATAAAGGAAAACTGTTTTGGGCTTCTTGCAACAGTGTCTTATTGTTAGCATATAAAATTGATCACCTTCAACAATAAAAAAATTCACTTGAACACCCTACCAAAAGGAGAGAATCTTATCAGGTAAGATTTGACAATGAGAACATTTGTGAATTTTTATTTTACGACTTTTTGTGGCTAAGGTCTAAGGAAACCTGAAAAGATAATTCTTACCCTACCTTTAATCTAGAAATTATAATTTAGAGTCGTTCGGTCACATTTTATATTGCAGGTAAATCTTTCTAGTGGGATTTAGGTGATAAAAGTTTTTTCTCACCCTTAACTTGTTTAAATCAACCACAATGAATAATAAGCTCTAACGCCGCGTTGCAAAATGTTACGAAACTAGGTTACCTGCAGTTTTTTTGAGATGCATCCATGGGGTACATTCACGTGTGTGTATATATATATATATATATATGGTGCAATTTAATACTATTATGAACCCTTAATTACGAAATCCAATCTTCACTTACAATTTAGAAAGATACCTAAGTAGTAAAGTAATTGTTTTTTTTAAGAGAACCAGGAGTACTACCTTTACAGTTTTTAAATTTCTATTTCGCCTGGCTCTATTCCTATTTTAACAGTTCGTCGCCACACAGAAGTTTAAATAGCTGGCCCGTACGGTTTCCTAATTATTCGGGACGATCACGGAGAGGAGCTCTGGAAGACCGGTATCAAGACATCTACGAGAGGATGTATAGAAAGGCTCTTGGCACAAAAGGAGAACCTTTGGAAAAGTGCTAAATCTATAATATTCTCTTTTTTAAAGATAATTTAAGATAAAATAGGACAATTTATGATAATTATGATAAGTCGACCCTGTTATGAACATATAGAAGCTTGCTTGTACAAATAGAACATATAGAAGCTTGCTTGTACAAATAGAACACATACGATTTAGTAACCCTATTTATTATATCGAGCACCTATCTTTTTTCATACATACATTGATCGTCAAACTTTAAAACCCATGAATAATGTATCTAGGTATATCCGTCCTAATGAAATTTTTTGCCATTGTCTTTGTGTCTCTTTTGTATATAAGCAAATGAATAAGTTACACTGCGTTTTAGAAGAATTTGTTTTATTTGAATAATTTAGTTCTCATCCACAATGAAATGTGACTGACTTTGACTTCTTACCTTATGATATGACTGACTTCTTTGTTCAAGGTTGGAAAAAACCCGCTTCGTTTCTTTCAATTTTAAATCGACTAGTGTACAACTGTATTTATTCATGTTACACTAGCTGTCAGTATAAACAAAGTTTAGAGACAACTTGAAAGCATATATTCCATAAAATAATCTGTAACTGATATTGTGGAGACCAGAGACTTCGTTTAAGGAAAAATTATGTTTCCTGTTGTTAGTGCACTTGTTTTTAATTAGCAAAAAGAGGTAGTTAGCGATCAGCGCTTACTAATTTACATGACTATCATATATGAAGTGTACTAGTTAGGTTTGCGCTGCTTTAATTATAATTTGGGGTGTACTGTTGATACGCATGTTAATAGCATAAGATATTATTTGAATTTGACAAAAATCGTATTGTAGACCCAGTTAAACCGACGCGTATCTTTCACAGACTGCATAGTTTATCAACCACACCGTCGCCACTTGATATTTATTGTTCTGATTACACTGTATTAGCCAGCGATAAATGCGTTGCGTAATTTTTAAAATTTTGTTAACTTTAATTTGCTTTTTTGCAGGTTTTACGTTCGGAAAGTGCCTTTTAAAAGGCTAATAGAGGAAAAATACTAATTGTGCTTTATTAATAGCGATTATCTATTCATTTCGGAGTAGATTGTTGGTAACAGGTTCTGCGATATAAGAAATAAAAAGCTTTTATTTCTAGCTTGCCCCTACATCATTTTTCAGAAAACGTTCCCTGCGCAAATACTTTCAAGTAAAATTACTTTTATTGCTCCTCTCACTTCCTACTAAAGTAACGTAAAGTTTTAAAGCTTTTTTAATTAAAAGGCTATTTAATTCACCAGTGGGTTTTCGATTGTGTGGATTCCAAATCAGAACAAAGTTTTTATTTCATTTTAAGTAAGCAAACTTTTTTTCTCAATTGTAAATCTTTTAGAGTATACCATTACTATAGTACTTTTGCACGAACGAACTTGATTCAATACTATATATATATATATATATATATATATATATATATATATATATATATTTATATATATATATAAGCTGCCACGTTTAATTGTTCCCATGTTTTCCGGATTCTTTAATCATATTCTATGCTTAGGGTGTTTCTTTCTTGTATACAGAATCAGTACAGACAAACTGTGTTGAATATTCCTAAAAGCTCAGAAACCTGGACACTAAATAACGTCCAAACCCTTTTTGCCGTTTTCTGTCAAATAGCGTTTTTTTGCACAGCCACTTTTGAACAAGTAATTAGCCACAAATCGGATTGTACACAGATCGTAGCTTTCCCTGACATCAAATTTTTGCTGTAATCAGGAGTTGATCCGGTTATATCCATGTTGATATTTTGTATCGTATTCAAGGGATGATTACCAAATAGTGAACACTCTGCTGGTCATTTTTAGTAAGTTTTATAAACGTAAATAAAAATAAAAATGCCATTCATTTTTAAACACAGAAATATCCAAACGTTATTTTTAACTTTTAACAAGTTTGATAATTACTCTTGTTTACTTGAGACGATGACGTTTGTCAGACAAATGCATCAAGATACGGTCAACGAAAAAGCCAATTGACTCTGTTACTGACCACAGATTAGATCCAGAGGACCAAAATGAATGATAATGTAAATATCTGCCTTTCTGCTATCAATGCAGAGCCTTTGAAGGTACTTAAAGATGGTCTTAACAGGAGTCAGATGTATTAAGCTGGAAAAGGGGATCAACTGATTTTTTAATTCTATTTGATAGCCTCTAGCTTCAAGAGCAGTGGTGGAAATGTTCTTCTAGAGATTCCCACAGAATTGTCGATCTTAATCGCAAGCTTAAAACTCGATCTTTATGTAATCTCTGTGCAAATCTTGATTCTTCAAAATAGATTTATATCTGATGGCAAATTGCAAGGTGTCATTGTGTGAACAGAGGGTTTTTCATTAGATTTTGGCGGGTTCATGGATGCCCAGGTCATATTACACTGTCCACTTGAAAACTCTTGTTTAGGCCTCCCCAGTGTATACATTACAACACAACTAGGTCACAATTATCAGATTGCCTGTACTTTTCATTTGTTGTCATAGTAGTGGACAACAACAATATACTTGCGTTATAAACATGATAATAGGAATACCAGATTTGTTCATAGTTTTAGACCATTTGTATCACACTTGCCCATATGCTCACTTAAGTTGTAAGTTTGAAAAGGTATACACTGTATTTTCCCAAGCATATGGTTATTTTTTTCTTTATTCCTGCATTTCGTAGGAAGAGGAATTCCAGTCTATGTGTGAAAAGTGATTGGTAGAAGGTAAAGCTTATAAGTTAGCAAGTCAATATCTATCTCGATTAAGTTAAAACAACCTTTAGAAACTTCTTGCAAGAGTAATTTAAGGCTGCTATTATTATTGACCCAACTGTACTTTTTTGACATTTCCAAAGTCCCTTCATTTCCACTCTTGTATATTAATCTCCTGTTGAAAGGCCAAATAAACCGTAATGAAGAAAAAAAATAATAACATTTTTATCAATGTAGCAACAGGTGGGGATGAACTTTCTAGTCGTTTGACAAATTGGCTTTTTATATTCAATAGTATCGTTGCTTATTTTGTTTAAAATCTTTTTAGCTTTGTTGCTATAGTACTGTTTTCATAGTTAAATCCAAGCATTTAAATTCTTATTATTGTTTTTAGTATTATTAGTATTTTATCCTATGTAGTCGTAAGACCTCCACAACTGCTTCAGTAATTCCAACACCCAATTTACAGAGAGGTGTTTTTGCTGTATTGTCGATGCTGTACTTGATTAAATTTGTTCTTTGTTTTGTGACGCTGTCATCTGATCTTTTATTTTTATAAAAAGTTATTTCAAAGCCATTTCCAAAATATTTTCCCAGCTATACCTGCCAGCTATTATTTTTATTATTCTTCTTATTCTTCTTCTTATTATTATGTACTTTACTTTCTGCTTAGTTTAGTACGTCCTTTAGAGCTGGGTATAAACAATGGTCCTAAGGCGCTAGGGGTAGGTAGGTAGCTGTTGCTTTCTACTTTACTGATAGTACTCTCCGTAGTATGTATGCTGCTCCAAGGAGGGCTATCCTCTGGATCTCTTGGATGTTGATTTTACCAGGGGTTTTGTCGGTGTATTTTTTAAATCCTTTCTTCACAACTCCAAAAAGCTCCAATGACCACTTGTATTGTTTTGGTTATTTTTATTATTATTATTATTATTATTATTATTATTATTATTATTATTATTCGCACAGTATGGGTATTAACTTCCGGTATTGTCGTTCTCAGCATCAGGTCCGTTTCATTGGACTTGGGACACTGAAGGTATTTTAGATACTGAGAACTTTTCGCGAAATGTGTGCAGTTCCCAGTAAGGCAGACGTTTGGAGAGTGCCAATATTATGCTCTATGTTCAGTTGGTCCAGAAATCCTTTCAATCTGCGTGAAATACTTCCCAGAGCTCCAATTATGATTGGGATGACAGTTGCGTTAACATTCCGCATTCGCTGGATTTCAATTTTCAGACCAGAGTAGCTTAGGATCTTTTTACATTCTTTTTGTATCACCCTGTGGTCACCCAGACAAGCAACATTAATAATCAGACATTCCCGGGTATCTTTCAAGAGGACCGTGATGTATGGTTTATTATGTTCAAGTCGAATATCGGTCTGTATTTTAAAATCCCACAGAACCTTTAACTTATCAGTCTCANTATGTACTTTATTTTCTGCTTAGTTTAGTACGTCCTTTAGAGCTGGGTATAAACAATGGTCCTAAGGCGCTAGGGGTAGGTAGGTAGCTGTTGCTTTCTACTTTACTGATAGTACTCTCCGTAGTATGTATGCTGCTCCAAGGAGGGCTATCCTCTGGATCTCTTGGATGTTGATTTTACCAGGGGTTTTGTCGGTGTATTTTTTAAATCCTTTCTTCACAACTCCAAAAAGCTCCAATGACCACTTGTATTGTTTTGGTTATTTTTATTATTATTATTATTATTATTATTATTATTATTATTATTATTATTCGCACAGTATGGGTATTAACTTCCGGTATTGTCGTTCTCAGCATCAGGTCCGTTTCATTGGACTTGGGACACTGAAGGTATTTTGGATACTGAGAACTTTTCGCGAAATGTGTGCAGTTCCCAGTAAGGCAGACGTTTGGAGAGTGCCAATGTTATGCTCTATGTTCAGTTGGTCCAGAAATCCTTTCAATCTGCGTGAAATACTTCCCAGAGCTCCAATTATGATTGGGATGACAGTTGCGTTAACATTCCGCATTCGCTGGATTTCAATTTTCAGACCAGAGTAGCTTAGGATCTTTTTACATTCTTTTTGTATCACCCTGTGGTCACCCAGACAAGCAACATTAATAATCAGACATTCCCGGGTATCTTTCAAGAGGACCGTGATGTATGGTTTATTATGTTCAAGTCGAATATCGGTCTGTATTTTAAAATCCCACAGAACCTTTAACTTATCAGTCTCACCAACTGCTTCAGGTACATGAATATACCATTGATCTGCCACCTGGATTCCATACTTTCGATAAAGGTTCCAGTGAAGGCTCAAGCACACTTTGTCATGTCGTCTTTTGTACTCGCGTTGAGCGAGCGGTGTGCACTCACTGACTATGTGCATGATTCCCTCTGGGTGTTGGCCACACATTCGGCATAAGTTACTCTTGACAGTCATATAGTATTTCTTTTTCACAGATTTTGTGGCCAATGCCTGTTCTTGCGCGGCAATCAACAAGCTCTCCATCTCTTGAACTTGCCCCGTGATAACCATAACCAAGAGTCGTCAGTTTTTACCTGTTCTGTGTCCCTTTCAAGCTTGCCATGCATATCCATTGCTTTCCAGTGTCTTCTCCGTTCACCCTCTATCCTCGATTTGTATTCCAGCTTTCCTTCAGTGGCACCTTGTTGTAGTTTAAGTGCCGAACTCACATGCCGAAGAAGATCTTCCTCGCTGTTCACCAGATAGTAATCCAGACTTAGTTTCTCTGCTGCAATACAATCGCTCACATTTATGAGGCTTCTCCCGCCATGCCTTCTCTTCATGTAGAGGCGGTCTACGTTCGATTTGGGATGATGCGCCTTATATTTTTGTAGAAGCTTGCGCATCTGTCGGTCCATCTCCTGAGGGTCGTCTTGCTCCCAGTCAAGTACAGCTGCACTGTACCTAACGACACCAACAGCATATACCTTAATGGCTGAAATGAGGTTTTTCGTGTTCAGTTTGGTCTTAAACAATTTATGCAAGCGTTCAAAATAGGTATTCTTTACCCGGATTTTCATCTCTGTTTCTAGAATATCGTCAGCTTCCAAAACGCTCAGATATTTTTACCCTCCTTCTTCGGGGTCACCAATGCACTGGTCACTAGGCAATTCAATGCCATCAGTTGCCACACGAAATCCTTTTTTCATAGCTATTACTGCACATTTTGATATCCCAAACTCCATATCTATATCATTACTGACAAATCTAACAGCACTAGTGAATCAATCTTTTTCTCAGACTTTCCAAAGAGCTTCAGATCATCCATGAAAAGAAGGTGGTTGATCTTTGGCTCGTCTTTACCCAGCATATATCCCATAGGCAATGATTTAAGGACCAGAGACAATGGTATTAGTGCAATGACAAAAAGAAGAGGAGAAAAGGAATCCCCCTGAAAGATATTTCTTAATGGTGACACGAGCTGATTGTTGGAGTACAGATTGGTCTTCCAATTTGTCATGCTAGCTGAGATCAGATCAACTACCGCATCAGAGATTTTGGACAACTTTAAAGTCTCGACAATCCACGAATGTGGCACCATGTCGTAGTCTTTTTTAAAACTGATCCAAGCCATAGATAGATTAGTGTGGCGCTTTTTACAGTTCTTAAGCACTATTTTGTCTATGATAAGATGGTCCTTGGTGCCTTGCGACGTCTTGCGACAGCCCTTTTGCACCACTGGAAGCAACTTGTGTTGTTGCAAGTGTTCATATGTCTTGTCAGCAAGTACTCCATTGAAAAGTTTCCACAAAAAATTAAGACATGCTATTGGCCTGTACTTCCCTACTTCAGGGCCCTTAGCTACATCTTTAAGTGTCAAAGTTGTTCTGCCTTCCACCATCCATGATGGTATATTGCCTTTCGAGAGGCAGTCATTCAGATCTTTGGCAATTCGACTTAACATTGACCTAAACCTTTTCAACCAAAAACCCTGAAGACCATGTGGGCCTGGTGCTTTCCAGTTCGGTAATCCTGTCAAATTGTGTTTAACATTATTATTATTATTATTATTATTATNTTGGCCTGTACTTCCCTACTTCAGGGCCCTTAGCTACATCTTTAAGTGTCAAAGTTGTTCTGCCTTCCACCATCCATGATGGTATATTGCCTTTCGAGAGGCAGTCATTCAGATCTTTGGCAATTCGACTTAACATTGACCTAAACCTTTTCAACCAAAAACCCTGAAGACCATGTGGGCCTGGTGCTTTCCAGTTCGGTAATCCTGTCAAATTCGGTAATCCTGTCAAATTGTGTTTAACATTATTATTATTATTATTATTAGTAGTAGTATTAGTATTAGTATTATTGTTATTATTATTATTATTATCATTATTATTATTATTATGTTGGTGTCGCACACTAAGTTATCATAAGTAAATCGCTGGTGGAGTTTTTTGAGGCTTGGTATCAGCAAGACTCCTCAAACCTGAAGGACTTTCCAAAATACCATTGAAGACTGAAGTAAAGTAGTTTTCTGCAGTTCTACTATTCTGTTGAAAATAGTCGAACTGCAGAGACTGTTATTCCATTAACTTGACACGCTTCCCATTGGATTCTTTTACCAACCCAACCATGCCTCCTTTTATATCCTCTCTGTGCAGGCTTAGGACATTCACAAAGTATATGGCTGATTGTCTCAACACTCTGATTGTACATTCTACACTTGCTGTTTCTTTGGATTTTGTCAATTGTCGCTTTGATGTGGTTTTGTTCTAATGGATTGATTTTGCGCTGCAATTATCAAAGATTCAGTTTCACGTTTCATACATCCATCTTTCAACCATAACCACCTTTCCTCATTAGAAATTTCATCTGTTTGTCTTACAAATTGCCCGTGTAACGGTTTTTTCTCCATTTTCCTGTTCCTTTACTCCTTCTGTTTCATAAACATATCAGTATTTTCGTTGACATCCGTCGCCCCTCTCACATTCCTAGCAGCAATAATCATATCTTGTTTACTACTTTCAACTATCCTTTGCCTGCAGTATTGTGTCTTCGACACTCAATAGTTCTCTACCATCTACATTTCTTGGTAGGTAAAGCCCGGTAAACATCACTTTTTGGGTTGAGGGCCTTGTTCATTGTTAACAATTTCCTAGTTCTTTTGTCAAGTTGTTTCACTTCTTCTACCATGCAGTAGTGAATGAAAGCAGCCGAGTATCTAATCAATGAAGGAGCACATGTGGCGATGGCCTGGATAAGATTTCCCCCATTCAATTTGGTTTCAAGAATTTTTCTAACTCGTCTATTGTATTCTTTAGATATGTTATCTTTCATTTCCTTACTCTTGACTACATCAGCCTATAGAATTCAAAGGTATTTATGACCCTCTTCTTCTTTCAAGCCTTTGATTTCGCAATCATCAAGGAGTTTTATACCAGAGAAATCCTTCAACACTCCTTTTTACATTCTCAAGACAGCACATTTTTCAATGCCGAATTGCATTCCAATATCATTACTGAAGATTCTGACCGTCTGTACAAGCAAATCTAAGGCTTTTTGACTGCTAGCATTCAACTTTAGGTCTTCCATGAACAATAGGTGGTTAATCGTTTACTGATCTTTTCCGAAGTTATATCCCTGCTCAATATTTCGGAGGATATGGTAAAGAGGTATTAAACAAATTACAAAGAGCAGTGGCGATAAGGAATCACCTTGAAAGATGCCTCCTTTAATAAAGGCTTCAGACACTCCATGATCCACGTATGTGGGATCATGTCGTAAGCCTTCTTATAGTCTATCCATCCGAAAAAAAAAATTACGTTGTTTCTTTTCACCTCTCTCAGAATCATTCTGCCGATAAAGAGAAAATCATGTGTACCTTTGGCGTTTTTGCTACACCCTTTTTGTTCATTGTGATACTTTTTATCATCAAGAAAAGAATATATTTCTTCAGAAATTATTCTGGTAAGTATTTTCCAGACTATTGGCAAACAAGTTATTGTTCGACAGTTGTTAGACACGTTTTCTTTAAATTTTTCCTTTTGAATTAGGACAGTTCTTCCTTTGGTCATCCATAATGGAACATCATGTAATACTACTCGCTGTTAAAGATATCTACAGAATTCTAGTTGTAAAGCAGTGACATTTTTAATCCAGAAAGCCTGCATTAGGTCTATGCCTGGGCCTTTCAAGCTTGTCAACTTTTTCAAGACTTTAGAAAACTTTTCTGTAGATATTATGATATCGGTTTGCTTGTCACCGTCTTCAAAAATATTCTTAAAGTCATGTAGCCAATCGGCATGACTGTCATGTACTTGTTCTTGCCCCCAAATTCCTGACCAAAATTCTTGGGCCTCAACTGGATCAGGAACTTCACTTTCTGAGTTACTTTTGCTGTCTAAATCTCGGTAGAACTGACCTTAATTATTTCTGAAAGTTCTATTCTGTTGGTATTGGCTTATGCGATTGCTGTTTCCAGTTGCAGCTTTGATCCTCTGTTTAACTTCCTACCTCACAAATGTTAATGACTTTTGTTTGATCTTGTATTTTATTTGGAGCCCTTTTCATGACCTAGGTTTTAATCTGTTTTCTTCAATGAGACTGTTAATAAGCCCAAGTTCTTTATTAAGTTCTTTTAACTTACTGTCTAGTCTCTTTTCCACCATGGTTCTTTCCCCTTTTTTCTGGTTACCACGTTGTTTGTTACAATTACAGCACCAGCATAGAAAAGATCGTTAACTTTTGAGATATTAGAAACTTTAATTTTTGTTAGTAAAGAGTTGACCTCATTGAGTCCAGTGGTAATCCTTGCCTTTTGCATTCCTCACAAAGTTGGTAGGCTCTCCCTGGTATTGTTCGGGACTATCCTTATTTTTGGAGCATTTGTTCTTCTTCGTCACTGAGCGTACAACCAGGTATTTTCTTAGGGAAATCAGTACCAGGATCTATCTCATCCGACATGCCACAACCGTCAGTGGCGTTCTACAATTTCCTCTATATTTTCAGCTTCAGCGTTAGCATTTATGTCGATACCTTCTTCTGATACAATAGGCGTATCATCCACGTCACCTTAGGGAAAATCTTCAATGTTCCTTCTAATTTTCTCTAATTCTATCTCTGATAGCCAATTGTTGTTGATGATATTGGATTTTTAGTCTATCAATCTCTGTTATTACTGAGTAACAAGTAACAAGTGCAAAGTCGGTACTTAGTCCTTCAGAACCTGAGATCCATTGCTGGACACCAGGCTAAGTCCCATGGCTTTAGGTGCCCAGCACCTTTTTAATAATCTTTGTAGTTCCTAACAGGCAAGCTTTCTGTAAAAGTTCTATGCTGCATTCTATTTCAATCTTCTTCAACCACCACCTTTCAAAGTTCTTTCCAATTGTGTCCAGAGCTCCTATAATTAATGGTACAATGGTAACCTCTATTATATTCCACATCTTCTTGATCTCTCTCTTTAAGTCTTGATATACCTCAATCTTTCATTTTCTTTCCTGTCAATTCTTGTATCAAAGGGACAAGCTATGTCCACAAGCAAGCATGGCCGATCCTTTTTATTTTCAAAAACAATGTCTGGTCAGTTATGTTCTAGTATGTAATCTGTCTGTATTGGGAAATCCCATAATAATCTAAAGTCATTTGTTACAATTGCACTGTCTATTCTATGATTATACCATCTATCTTCATGGTCTATACATAGTTTCTGACATAACTTCCAGTGAATAATCTCAGTTACTTTGTCATGTCTTCAGCCCTTATACTGTGCTTGTGTTAGCTGTTGACACTAGATACTATATGCGTAATCTTTTCGTCCGCTTTCCCACATAGTCTACAATCTTTTGATACATTTTGCTTGTAGATAATTCTCTTTATGTAATTTGTTCCTGCTGCTTGTTCCTGCGCTGCAAACATAGTGTTCTCTGTTTCTTTCTTTAGTCCTGAATATCTTAACCAATTCCAGTTCTTATCCTTATGCATTAATTCTTTTGTAGCATTTACTGTTTGCCCATGTAGCGCTTTATCTATCCACCCATTCTTAACTTTTTCACTATTCTGGCATTTCCACACTTTGGGATCTTTGATTTCATTGCTTCTCATAGTTCCTTCTAGTTCAACATATCTCATTATTTCGCAGTCATTGTTCATAATATACCAACAGAGGTTTCCACCTTCTAGGCGTGTTAAATACAACCTGTTTACATTGCTTTTATTATTATTATTATTATTATTATTTATTATTTTTATTATTATTATGTTTCAATTGCTTGATCTCGAGTAACGGTCTTATTCTTGGTTATTTGTCTTAAAAGCGGATAACGACGGGTTGTCAAAGGTTTTAAAACTTTTTTTACCGGCATCCAGGTAAACAGGACTTTCCTGAGGACACGTGCTGTACCCAACAAAGTCGTTTTCTGTATTAATTCCACCCTTATGTTTGTTTCCACTTGTTTCAGATATCCATCACATGACTTACTCACCATTCATAGAGATCCAGTAACAACTGGTATTACATAGACCTTCTTCAAATTCCAGAGTCTTACAATTTTATCTTTTAACATGTGATATTTTTTAATTTTTTCTATTTCTTTTTCATCAACCTTCGAGTCCTCGGGTAGAGTAATATCAGTAATCTTTGTTACTTTTGCTCTTTTGTTAATTATTACAATATCTTGTTTTCTTGCACCTATAGTCTGATAACACTGGATCATCTTGTCCCATAATATGTTCTATTTATTATTCTCTAAGCATGGTTTTGGTTTGTGGCAGTACCATGTACCCCCTCTTTCTATTTCTCGCTTATCATCCGATGTATGTACCGTACAACACTATCATGCATACGTTTATATTGTCTCTGTGCAAATTTGGAACATTGGCTCACTATGTGGCCTACAGTTTCCCCTTTTTGGGCCTACATCGTCCATAGGGGAAACAGCAGTTTTATCAATAAAATCTTTGGTATGGCTTGTTCTAAGTGACTGTTCCTAGGCTTAATATATTAATGCTTCAACAGTCGTTTTTAAGTCTCCATTGTTAAACCATCTCCCAGGACCTGTATGATAACAGTATTTTAGTACTGTCATAGTTATCTTGTATAAATATTTACCATAATAATAAATAATAGACTTCTCCCAATCAGCCCCTTTATTATCCCTAAGCAACTGTCCGGCCATCCTTCTCTCATGTCACCAACTAATCAATTCATTACTTTGCTACTTTTTAAAAGGCCTTTGGGTCTTTGATTTCTTCAATCCGCATATGTCCGTAGAGTTTGACCATTCTAGACATTCCCTTCGAACTATTTTTTACATACCATGACAGGCTATTTTCTTTGGTTCTAACAGTGTGTTCTAGTCCCAACAATCCTCGTTCCTCCCATTTCCTTTTCACATAAATTTGTGCCCATTGGCATTATTATTGGTATTATTATCATCATCATTATTATTATTTTAAAGGTGTATAAAGCTACCAGTTATGAATACCTAAATGACCATGTGAATGATAAAAGTTAAGATGTCGAACTCATTTTTAATGAGCTTTTCTGTTTGTGTTTCTATTCAAAAGACATAGAGAATTTTAAAAACCTTTTTTAAAAATTCAAATCATGATTGTAAAATGATTCTAATAAAAATTATAGAAACAGCAGTCAGATATTCTTATTACATATATATTCGACGACTCAAGGTTTGGACTTCATCGAAACTACTTCTTTCTTTTATGAATGTAAGCTCATTTAATTCACCTGTTTTGTACCTAAAAGAATACGGTGCGAAAATGTAGTGAAATCCTTGAATTGTGGATGACGAATTATTATTCTGATTAATTTATTTACTTGCAGGCACCTGGATGTTAATTGATCCAAATTATTAAGAAGGGAGCAGTCAGCAGTAAGCTGAAAATGATCCCACCTTGTCATTTTTCTATTCGTATATAGACTGCCTTTTTTAAAACCCTAGTTGTTCCTACCTGTATTGAGTTTTGTACCATTTTACATCGATATCGATCTTTTCTGTATAGCCATAAAAACAATGTAATGTCCATCCTATTACCTCAATCACTGAAAGGATAATTGTACCTTCCAATGCCTTCTTTTCTTGGCCATACATATCCATTTTTTTCTTGTCATTTGTCTTTTAGCCTACTGTCTCTAGGAATGGCAATATGAATTATTTTATTTCCTTCATTTTCTTATCAATTACAACCATATCTGGCTTTAACTTGAGCAATCCTATCACATGGATTCATACAATTCCACAGCAGCTTGATGTTATGATTCTCTAAAACACTTTCTGATTTATATTCATTACATTTTTTGTTGGGTTTTTTTATTATTACAGAAGGGTTACACACCATCTAGTGATAGTTTGGTGAAAAGGCCCATTCACCGCCCAGCAAAAATCCAGGAAAAGTGAATGCAGGTACACGTACTTTAGCCACAAGGTTGAGATGAAACAGATAACCAAAATGAAATAACATCACTTATCATTATTATTATTATTATGGAGTGGTTACAAAACCCACATTCAGCGCCCAGTGACAAGGCAGATTGAATGGAAGCACATACACTGTAGCCACAAGAATGAGATAAAATAGATAGCCAAAATGAAATGGCAACATCACTTCAACCTTGCAAATGCTGCCCCACAACAAATGAGAAAAGACACATTACTCAAGGGGTTATTGTTGTATGACAACAACTCATGGCTACAGCACTTCCCACTCCTAGTCTGATAGCTGACAATACATAGAAAGATATCTTAGTACTAGTAGAAAGTCTGGTATTGCAGCATTGAATTCAGACTGGTTATTTGTTATTGCCCTGTTTGGTGACAAAAACAACAATAAATAGGCACAAAAAGCCATGTTGTGATATATGCCAAAGAACATCCATTACTATTATTGTTATTATTATTATTATTATTATTATTGTTGTTGTTGTTGTTTTATCTTTTTTTTTTAAATTACTATAGTCCTTCCTTCACGCCTTTTGTTATTTGGCGGTTTTTATCAGGGCAGCAGGTTGAATCCCTAAATCTTGGGTGTCCAGAGTCCTAATTATCTATGTTGTTCTAGCACACAAGTCTTTTGCAATTAAGATGTCATTTGTCTCATCTAAAGTTGTTCAGTATATCTCTTGAATTATTTGGTCAGTGTACCAAGGGCTTCGATAATGATGGGTATTATCACTTCTTTCCTGACACTCCATAGCTCTGCCATTTCTATTCTAAAGTCTTCGTACTTTTCTCTCTTCTCTCAAACGTGCATGAGACATCAATGAATTTGCATCCATTTGTCTCTGTTTTGTCAGGTCGGTTGTGATTCAACTGTCAATCGGTTTGAGTTCTAAAATATTACAAAATCTTTGACTTTCCTTTTTCTAAAATGCCAGTTGGATTTTAGCCATTGCATTTTTTCCTTACATTCAAAACTATACTTTTTGCAAAACTCCCTGTGGATTACGTTTGCATTTCTATCATGTCGCCAAATCTTATATTAAATTTGGGTCAATTTCTCACATTCAGCCACTACATGCGCAATAGTTTCTCGTTTTCTACATATTCTACAAACAGGTGAAGCATCCTGTTTATCTGTCTGGCTCCTATTACCATTTGTTCTCAACGCCTGATCTTAAGCGGCCAACGTCCTTTCTGTCCCCTTCTTCAGTGTACCTTTCCTCAGCTATTCCCATGAATCAGTACTTTTTATTACTTCAGCCAGCTTTTCATACTGGCCATGCAACACCTTCTCTTTATATGCTTCTATCCTTTTCGCCTTGATTGTTCCCTTTGGAGTACCAGAGCTTAACAAAATTGTCTTCCTTAACGGCTTTTAAACGTAAGTTCTCTGTTCTTTTCTACATAGCTGGAGAAACTGTTTACCTCAGTCTCAACACAATCTTCAACACTGATTAAACCTCTAGCACCGTTCGGTCATTTGTAATAGAGTCTGTAAGGATCCACTTGTGGGTGCAATGCCTTATAAATTGTCAGTAGCTTTCTCGTTTTCCTATGGACACCTTTGAGATAATCTACCCTCAGGTTATTTATTCCTGTATAGTATCTGATGATTGATACAGCCCCAGCATTTATTGCATGGATGATGTTTCCACCATTCAGTTTGGATTTCAGTATCTTCCTAACCCGCCCGAAATATTTCTTCTTGAGCTTCGTCTTCATTTTTTCGTACTTTACGTTATCGATCTGTAAAATTCTTAAAGATATGTATTGCGTTTCTTCCAGACCTTTCATAATTTCATCATCTGCCAGAACAATACCATCACATTACACAATTTTTCCTCTTTTCATCGCGTCATCGCGTCATCGCGTCATCGCGTCATCGCGTCATCGCGTCATCGCATAATACCTTCATACTTTTGACAAGTGTATCTATTTGGTTTTGGACTTTTCTATACAATTTCAGATCATCCATAAATAAGAAATTATTCATCTTGATCTTTTCTCTCGATTCATACCCTTCGTTAACATCTCTCAAAATCATGGTCAATGGAGTTGGGGTCAGTACAAAGAGGAGAGGAGATGAACTGTCTCACTGAAATACCCCTTATTTTATTCTGACTTCTCCTAAGGCGGTTTTCTCGATGTCAGCTTAGTTCACAAGTCAGTATGTTCTACATAAAAAGCATAAAGCAATGGTTTAAAACAGTTATTTTCCCCCAAAAGATGAAGTTTATTAAATATGAGATTGAATTTCATNCATCGCGTCATCGCGTCATCGCGTCATCGCGTCATCGCGTCATCGCGTCATCGCATAATACCTTCATACTTTTGACAAGTGTATCTATTTGGTTTTGGACTTTTCTATACAATTTCAGATCATCCATAAATAAGAAATTATTCATCTTGATCTTTTCTCTCGATTCATACCCTTCGTTAACATCTCTCAAAATCATGGTCAATGGAGTTGGGGTCAGTACAAAGAGGAGAGGAGGTGAACTGTCTCACTGAAATACCCCTTATTTTATTCTGACTTCTCCTAAGGCGGTTTTCTCGATGTCAGCTTAGTTCACAAGTCAGTATGTTCTACATAAAAAGCATAAAGCAATGGTTTAAAACAGTTATTTTCCCCCAAAAGATGAAGTTTATTAAATATGAGATTGAATTTCATGCTCATGAGTTAGGATCATATCAAGGTTGGCCAAGTGTATTACTATCTATCTATCTATCTAGCTAGCTATCTGTCTAGATATAGATGGATTAAAAAGTAGCAAAAAAATCAAATAAGGAAAGAAACCATCTGCGTTATAGTGGCTTCAAGCCTTGTTAAGGGTGGAAGCCCTAAAAAGATGTAGCGATTATAGCAATTATACGTTTATAATTGTTCCAAGTACTAAATTAGGCTTTTAAAAAAATTTACCAAGTTTAAAGGATTGTTAGCTCTAACATTAATACATGAAAATGGACGAGATGGTGATGTATTTACTCCTTCCACTGTATTTTGATGAAAAAGTAAAGTTGCATTTGATTGAGGATGCCGATTCTTTAAAAATCTCTCAGTTTTTGTAAAAACACTCATTATGGATTAAACTAAGGATTTTCAACGTTTAGAAGTCATCCACAACTGTAACGACCACAGGAAATACAGCTTGTATCAAATATTGTCCAATAATAACTGAAGTTAATTTTCTGATGAAGGTGAAATAGCTCTTTATTGGGATGAGAACATTTGATTGCAGCTGAGGAAATAATAAAGCGTGTAGAAGGTCAGTAAGAAGAATTCTGTAATAGTGATTTTGGATTAAGAGCCCAAGAGGAATTTTGCGATATTTTAAATTTCCACTGAAGAGCAAGAATCTTGTATAATCAGCCATATATATAATAATATAAAATAAATGTAATAGAAATTAAGGACTCTTACAATGAGGCATAAATTAGCAGTTATACCTTTACCAGTTTGTCCTTGGCTGCAGAATGATGGGTTTGCAAGGAGCCCCCCCTTTTCGTCAGATAAATGATAAATATATTGCTTACTTCGTATAAAATGAGTTTGGAAACTGTATGTGGGACAATAATTATGACATTCTACTGCTTTGATTTTTTCCCGATTTGCCAACGATTTTTCAATACCTATAGCCACTGAAGATGACAGTGAACGCTTATTAAACGCTTCGACCAAATAGCCCAAAGAGGCCATATTTCGAGTAAAAGTAGTGAAATCTGTAGTTCTTCTCATAAAAAAGGCAGTGGCTTTGAAAACCTACTTCAACACGAAATTGAACAAACTAAACACCCAATTTTGAAAAGCGTATACAGCTACATTGATATTAAGATGAATCTAAACCCTGAAAACAAAGTGCTGACTATTTCATAATGAAGGCACAGCAAAACTACTTTAGAAATCGACAGTGAAAGCTGGATGAAGGAAAAAGTTGCTCAGATCATCTAAAAAACTGTTCCGAGGTCTGTATTTTCCTATTCAAAGTTTGCGCTGAAGCCCTCTTACCATAAAATATTTACATATTTTCCAAAATAACTAAATAATATATTCTAAACCATTCGCCAAAAGAAGTATTATAGAAAATATATAAAGAGCATTACAGAAATGATCAGAATGATGGTGCTATTAACGACAAATACTTCGTCTAGATCTAGAGGACACAAATAAAAAAGGACACCCAAGATGATGCTTGATGAGCTTGGCTTGAAGGAAAAAACGAAGGCTTTTGCAAGCATTAAAATGCCCTGGATAACACATAACACTTTCCTATTAATAGTGCTAAATCTAGCCACCAAACATATTTTTATTTGCTTGAAATGCTCTTAATTTTCCTCTGGTGAATAATTTCCACACATCAATTCTTGAGGTTCTAATTAATAACAGAATAGTTACCTATCTTTCAAAGTGATTTTATCGTGATCACAAGAGCAATCTTAAAGCATTTCCAAATATTTTTAAACTACAGTTGTGTGAGGTTGTCTGTATTGTGTAACTGTTAAGTAGAATGTTAAAATCGAATAGAATATTTGTCTTGTCGTTTTCTTTGACTATTGCGGTTTATGATGCTTCGATTTTGCATCAATATTGAAGCTCTATTTGTACACCGAGAACCAGTGGAGATTATCATTTCAACCTGCTAGAGTTTTGCGGTCACAGGGAATGAGTGTATTACCCTCAACTGTATATCTAATTATTGTACACTTGTTTGAGTTTACCAGATGGCATGTATGTTTTCAAATAAAATTATTATTTAATTTTTGGTCGTTTGGGTAATCACCAATACCCTTTCTATCTCCGGTTTCATGTTGCCTCTACATATTTATACGAGTCATCTGTTGTCAATAGGCTGGCGGTTCTTTTTATTTGCCCTTACAATGGCCTACCTGCTCTCATAGGAAAAGGCTTTTTTCAACTACTCTATTCTTGTTTCCATCTTGTTCCTTGCTATTCTCACTTTCCAAATAGAAGTTACTATGTAAAAAAAGAAACAGCTTATTACTCAGTCTAGTACAGATTCAATGTTATAACTGTACTTCCTCCATACTCTTGTCAATCCAATTAGGTCACAGAAAACATCTCCACTACAATATAATTCAATGCCAGGACACCAGAGTATTCCATTCCTCTTTTCTTCAGGAAATTTGCGGGCTCCTGTGATAGTACCATGATCCAAAGACTTTATTTCATATCAGCTACCTGAAGAGTTAAGACAACACAACCAGTGATTTCAAACCGTATCAATTCAGGTTAATCCTTACGTCACGTTTAGTAGTCCGTCAATCTCGAAGAAAATAGCAATTCATTGCAGCAGCTAGCAACTCATTGCAAAGGTATGGCACTTCCACATCCTCCTTCATGTATATTATTTCTCTTTGCTGCTTCACAGTTTTCCGCTTACATTTAATGACTTTGATCCAATTATCCCAATTTAGTGTTGGATAAGTGTATCCCAGACCTCCAACCGTTTATTGACTGCCTGTTTTAGGCTCAGAAAAAGTGGGGTTTTTTATACTTTCTACTCCTGAAGAACTGTCTCTGATCATATAAAACCGGTCGATTTTTTGAAACAGTCTCTGAATAACTGAATACCATTTTCACCGTAGTAATTGCAGTAATCTGCTCAAATTATTTTTGTACTCCAAATCCTCTAGTTCTGAAAGCATGTACTCTATCTACTTTCTTCTTTTCACATACGCTTTCTATTTATACTGTCTTCTGGTTGTAAGAAAAAAATCCCTTGGAATATATTCCCAAGATGGGTTTATTAATGTTAAATCAAGAATGCATGACAGCTGGTAAAACACAATTCTTTAGAGAAACTAAATAATTTTTCTTTATGAGCACTGTAAATGAAAGTTAAGTAGCAGCCACTTCACTATTAAGAAAATATAACTGTTGTCAAATATACATGGCAAGTAAAGTTGAATGTTGAGAGGCAAAAAGATTCTCATGTTTTGAAAATTGTTCTCCAGATAAAGTTAGAAATAAGATTTATTTCATAAACACCTATCTACCATAAACATTCTTGGTCTGAATCTTTAAAGTATTTTCCTCTTTTTTTTGTTCGCTCTCATTTTGGGGAACTATCGATGATAAACTGTAGTACCACATTCGCTGGTAACAATACAAGTTATTAAGTAATTCTTGTGATCAATAACCGTGGTGCGGTTCTAAGAATAATATTTTGTATATCATCTCTCCTTGGCCCTCACTTCCCTCAACAATGCCAGATGAAGATTATTCTTTTGAATTTATGAGACTTAGGTGGTTTTGTCATTTGCTACCTGCTCTCTGCAACAAGTATTCAATGGTGACCTTAGCAGCTTAGTCACCATCCAATATTAAATTTATTGGTTTTGCCACGGTCAAACTCTTTCAATGAAAATTAACATGGTATCAAGTCGTGCCAGAAAGGAATAAAATAGGAAAAAAATGCTTCGTGTAACATACTGAAAGAGATTAAAAGACATAGGGCACCAGTAGGATTAGGAAAGTTGTTGTCCAAAGTGTAACGATAACAAGGCATGCTGGGGATACCCATTAAAAAGAAAATTCAACTAAGTATGGGGACAATATAGGACACTATCCCACAGTTAGACGACCATGTTGTAACCAAGAATTCTGGGTACTATTTGTCAAGCAAACAGAACTTTTGAACCTGATAAAAAAAATTAATTGATCAGTGTCATGTCGTTACGAAACGCGTTTCTCGTCCTGTGTATGTAATGTGTATAAAATCAAGTGTACATATAAACCAGGAAAATCTGTACAAATGAATAGACAGCTGGGATTTTCCTCTTTGTAGACTGTATGTGGATCTCTAACGTTCCGTTTTTCACCATATATTTCAGATAATATCATTAAAATATTCAGACCAAGAAATTCTTTGCTTCTTCCGGAGATTCCCTTAAAAGGGCATCGCGCAAACCCGAGAAAAGAAGAATGGTTGTTAAAGCAAACAAAACCGTGCAAGGGTTTTGTTTTCTGCATTCACAGTACATTAGATATGACATTTTTTTGTAGAACGTATCGCGGAGATCTCTGTAAGAAATAAAACAAACAAAAAAGGCAACTTCTGTGTCCCATACAAAAGTATTGAGCACAGGGTCCTTAATACAAGATCAAGTAAGTAATCTTTTATTATTCTGTCCTTTTTATGGAAAAGGATAAACCTTTGCTTTTATCTAACTTTATAGATGCAACTGCCCGATATTTGTTTTGACAACTGATAAATTTTTTTAACCCCAAGTTACCTTCCATTACATTTGTCCTTTGCGTTTTGCCTTGTTAATCAAAACCGCCTGAGATCTTCCAGGATGTTGTCATTTCCTTACTGTATTGACAGTGACTTCCTTTTTCTCTTCAGGTTCTCTCATGCACACTGCTAATGTCTCAGCTTTCTTCCCTACGGCATTCATATTCATGTCATTTTAATCCTATTTTTCTCATTAAATCCTATTTTGTTTCTTTCCTCTTCACTTCTGCGGTATCCTTCAATGCTGGTTATCAGACAGTTTCTCAGAATTCTCAATTCACACGAGGTTTACTTTGTGTGGTAAGTAATCCGTGATTGGCAAAGTTTAATATCCATAGGGAAGTACTATTGACTATTTTGTATGGCAACATCTTTAACTTAACAAGAATTTTCTTATCGCAAAGTCAATCAAATCTCGCTATTGTTTCCAGGTTTTGCTTATTCTAACCTCAACCTCCTTCTGGCGACATCTTTTTTAGTGAATAGTAGTTCCAAATTACTTTAAATAGATGCACTATGGTAGTGTGACAGGTGTGTGTCCTTATACCTTGTGAGTTTGATTTCGTCGTTTTTACCTTCTGACTTCGGACGTTCTCTCTAAATTTTGCTTCCTTCCATCTAGTTCCTTCTACTCTTTAATAGTCAGTCTCTTGGCTCTCTTCCAGGCTCTCTCGATAGTCGTTATAAATGACAATTTTATCTGCAGATAAAAGAGTAGATGTTGTTAGCCGGATGTTCTCTCCATATTTTGTTTCCTTTCAACCAGCTACTTCTAATCTTTAATAGTCAGTCTCTTGGCTCTCTTCCAGGCTCTTTCGATAGTCGTTACAAATGACAATTTTATCTGCAGATAAAAGAGTCGATGTTGTTATATATAACAAATTAGTGGTGACAAACACNTCCAGGTTTTGCTTATTCTAACCTCAACCTCCTTCTGGCGACATCTTTTTTAGTGAATAGTAGTTCCAAATTACTTTAAATAGATGCACTATGGTAGTGTGACAGGTGTGTGTCCTTATACCTTGTGAGTTTGATTTCGTCATTTTTACCTTCTGACTTCGGACGTTCTCTCCATATTTTGTTTCCTTTCAACCAGCTACTTCTAATCTTTAATAGTCAGTCTCTTGGCTCTCTTCCAGGCTCTTTCGATAGTCGTTACAAATGACAATTTTATCTGCAGATAAAAGAGTCGATGTTGTTATATATAACAAATTAGTGGTGACAAACACTGGGTGAGAGCCAATACTTAATGTAAGCCTTTCTCTATTGCTACTTCTGTTTTTACTACATTTTTCACGACATGTGTTGTACAGTTCTTACACTTATTTTTTATTTATGTATGTGTTCTTTTGGGAATTTGCTGGTTCTAGGGCAGCATCCTATTAGATCTCTCGATTTGTCATAGAATCCCTTTTCTTGATCTGTAAGCAGAGTAGGAAGGTGTTGACTGAGCTCTAAGTATTTCTCTTGCAGCATTTTGATAAAGAACATTTTGGCTTTTTTGTGGACTTGTCCCTCACTCTTACTATTTTTTAAAAGGGTAAGTGCGGTAAAATTACAACTGACCTATATGGATAGAGGTTTTGACGAGGAGTTTAGTAGCTAGGGTTTTTTTGTCTGACTAACTTATGGCTTTGTAGTTATTCAGGGTAAAAGGCATTACTTTTTACTTTTTCCTCATTTGCACAAAACGCCTTTACTGAAAATGTTCTCGTTTTGAAATCGAGAATTTGACGTCCTATCCGCAAAAGTTGGAAGTGCCTTTGCAATCGGTACAAGATCTTATAAAAAACTTTTGGTTTACTAGTCTTATTATGACAGAAAATGACAGAGA
This sequence comes from Morbakka virulenta, assembly GCA_003991215.1. Taxonomy (NCBI): domain Eukaryota; kingdom Metazoa; phylum Cnidaria; class Cubozoa; order Carybdeida; family Carukiidae; genus Morbakka; species Morbakka virulenta. Next base: position 943,108 of record RDPX01000158.1, read on the forward strand.
GCGAAACTGCAACACTGTCATTACAGTCAACAAGCATAGAATATTTTGGAAAGCCGCGAAACAACTGTGAAGGATATTCCAAGAAAAAAGAGAATATGGCCAACTTTTACAACTTTATCGGTAACTGGAGATTGGCAACATTAACATTTTGCAGGAATAAGGTCATTTGTGAAAAACATTTGAATTGAAGACATTTGGTATATCCCTCGTACACGTTTGGTGTTTGGAGTTGCATTTGGATAGATTAAAAATAACATGTTGAGTAGAATATTTAAATCTCTAAGACTCACGGTCAAATAAAGTTTGTTTCTTGTTGATTGGTAACCTTAATTCCACCTTGTGTACATAGATGTTTATTACGACATTGTTTATTGAGATCATTTAATATCTTATATTCTTGTAGTAGTTTACATATGATTAGTAGAAAAAACTAAGTCTAAGGTTATTATCCCAATGTGTCTTGCAATTCTTCGTTGTTGTAAAAATGTACACGGAAATAAAGAAAATAGTTTTAGTTGCCATGTAAATTGGGGCGCTTTACTGGTTTTGACTAATCATGTTTTAGGATTTTGTAAACACAATTTGATTGAGAGAAGAAACAATAATAATATTGTTGAATCGATAGACAGTATTCAAGCTAATTTCTTAACCCATTCTGATCTAATTTAGTTGAGTAGTAACTTATAACTTACATCGTTTTTTTGTTTTACATTTTGTCTTGAAAAGTTAGACTAGATTGCCTGCCCGTTTATATGGTGGAAAGGAATACAAGGCTCCTGAAACACGAAATGCATTTTGTAATTTTAGTTAAACTATTTGCAACAAATGTACCAGAAATCTACATTTACATTCAGACTTTTTGGAGGTTTTTCTGAATTTTAATTCTGTGTTGACTCCAAATTTTGTTTTCGCTCTGCCACTTAAGCGGTAGAAATTCTTCTTGGTATCCTGTTCAAGTCCATATGGCTCAGGGTAGCTATCCATTTTCAAAAGTATCCGGATTATTTTTACTGTCTTGTCGGCTTAGACTTGGTTACTTTGTTTATGCATTGCATATGTGACGTAAAAATCTCACTTTTAAAAGAGAACATGGTACAAAATAGCCTTTGCCTGAATCACAACTTTTAACACAAGGTAAAAGTAAAATGCCAATTAAAATGAAAAAAATTTTTTTCAATAGAATTCCTGGATTAAAAATGTTTAGATTTAGACATTTTACACCCTCCCAATAACCTTGCTTTTATTATTCTTTTATAAAGTTTGAGACAGTGATTCAAAAGCATTATTTCAGTCTGCTGTTCCCTTTAATATAGGTGTTAATGATCTCCTTTCCCATTTTTTTTGGTATTTCGTTTTTCAGTTTATCTTACACAATATTGTCAAACCTAGATGTAATTTCAAGACGACAGGTAATTTCGTAGAACTGCCCATGCAACATCTATTCTTATTCGAGCGATCAGGTAAGAAAGCCCAAAAAATGGATGTTTTTAATGAGTAAGATGGAGCATGGAGAACTGCTTATTTGCGAGAAAAAAGAAGAGGACAATACTTTAAGGTCATGACATAACATAAATTAAGAAGATGAGCAGGAAATTACATGTCTTGTAAATTTCATCCAATCAAAGACTGCGTAAATTCCTCCTATTATTATTTTTGTCAAATATTTTTTGTCGCCAGAGACACTCCTTCTGTCACAATAAAAATTCAGATTTGGATTCAGAGAAGAGCTTCAGCTGTTTCATGTCTATGCATATTTATGAATTTACTAGTACACTGAATTTTTTTCATGATGATACCTAAGGGTAATGGAAGTACTTTGACCAGTTTTGTCACTATGAAATACCATTCGTCCTTGCTCGTCTAATTTACCATTACGGTATGCTTGTTTTAACCTTCTATCTTATTCATTCACGAGTGAATTGAATAAATTATTACAAACATGCTTTTTGAATCTAATGAGCCATCTATGTTGATAAACCAACTAAATTATGATTCTATGAGACAATATTGAAAGCGAAACGTACAACAATGTGAGGTTAAAAGGAGAAGTTTAATACTCTTGAAATAGTAAAGTCCGATTAACATTTTGATGAAAAAAGCGAAGCAAATGACATTGTCTGAAGAAGTGAAGATCATTAAATATGATATCTAAAAACGTGTAAGAAAAACTCTCGAAATGGAAAATAGAGTGACAGTGGTACGGACTTATACTATGGATTGAGATTTAAGGAGGCCATATTGCTTATCAAAGAAGAGATGGTGGGAATCTAACTGCAAGATTTCATAGTCCTTAATCAATCGTTTGAATACCTTTCTGCAGGTTCGAAGCCAACGAACTGGGCAGTAGCTATGAAAATCAGATTGAGCTCCAAACATTTCGAAGGGAAAAATAACAGATTCCAGCAAGAAGGAAAACAAAATTTAGAAAGACATTTATTGAAGAGTTTTGGAAGCACTGAAGAAGATTAAGAAGAATATTTTTGATACGTCAGAGCTACTTACACGGCATGATAAATTGAACAAAAAAACCAAAACTACAAGATACTCCAAAAATTAATATTTCATGTTTCAGAATTATGGAGAGAATTTTTCAAGCATCAAGTTATATCTTTATTTGTTAAGTATTGACAATTGATAAATAGGCACTTGACGAGGATCCCAACAGGCCCAGAGAAAACAACAACATGTAAACAACAATTAACATCAAATGTTATACACTAAAAAACGTTTGCAAAATAAAAATTACTGGTCAGTTTGATAATTGACCGTCTGTTTCAATTAACTTTTATAGTCAACCGTAATTGTTTTTAATTAGACGATTTCATTTTAAACAAATAAGAAACAAAATATAATGTAAAACAAGAAAATCCTTCGTGGGTATTTTTCAAGTACCAAACAATGGCTTTTTAAGGTTTTAGAGTCTTTCCTGCTTTGGAATTGAACTCTGATCCTCTTGTTTAAATTGAAACATTGAAACCTATAAAGTCCATCTTTATTGGTTTTAAAAAATGAGCATTACCTTTATGATTTTCCACTCTCAATTTCCACGACCCAAAACAATTGTTTAATCTAAAACATATTTTTTTTAAAGAAATGCAAGGCTAAACTTATTGCATTGAAGAATGTAATCCCAAGTGAATTTTGAATCAATTAAGTTTAAAAATGCTGGTTGCTATGAAAAAAAAAGATGTTTTGAAAACGTTCAATTTTGCTTGTTAGCTCTTTGATCAACCGGTGCCTTCGTCTTATCCACTTTTTGTAACAACCTTTTTCTTTCAGTGTGTCTGCTTTAAGTACATGCAATTGATATCTTGCCAAATTTCGTTACCACCTGTTTGCACCACACACTCAATCCAACTGAATAGAAAAGGTTTTTCTTGTGAAGGAGCCGACAGAACACGATTTTTTAATGTAATTTTTTGGTTTCTTTGGATATGATTAATATATTTACAAATATTCTCCTGGAGGAAACAGTTGTCAATACCGTCAATTTGATTAAGAATAGAAATCCTAATGTCAACAGTCCCTTGCAGGTCGTTAGACGCTCCGTATGTCGCAAAATTCATTTTCTCTTTATTATAAAATTTTATAAACAGAGAGGAAGTGTAAAGGTTATATTTTGTGAAGACTAAGTTGAAACTGGAAACGTTTCTCTGGCAAAATATAAATTTCTGTGTTGTTTTTTTTGAAATTTGAAACAAAAACTGCAATGACACTTTGTGGTGTAAAAAATTTTCATATCCTGATGACTGGGTCATAGCCGATAATACCATTTATCTAATTGTTTACATACTAATATTGAAACACGATATGTACAGATCAAATGCTGTTTTCCATAGTGTTATATGTGTAATGTAACTCAAAGGATGTAAAAGAAATCAAAAACAATGTTGAGAGCATTACTAAAATGAATTGTGTTTCACAAAAATGTGAACTTTTTACAAAACGAAAGTTATCTGTTAAAAAATGGTATTCTCTCGATAAAGATCAAATCATAAGAAAAGGAAGTTAATTTGAACGTGGACTAACCACTAGAGGTTTTTTCACCGTAAAATCTGCAGGATTTTTTTATACTCAGTTTCAAACAAAGTTTCAAAGAGTTGAATTTGATGATGTATTGCTTTTGGTGATTTTGAAGTGTGCTTTCATTTCAAGTACTGCTGGACGTTTACACAAAGATTATCATCGAGACATATACGAACAGATTAATAGGTTGATCTTTTTCAAAAACATTAAAGTGTATATACTTTTAGATTAACGCTACCTGCACTATTTTCCTATATTTTTTCGATGTTGGTACACCCTTAACGATGTCCCAGTCTGCTTCTGTTAAACAAGGTTGCAGCTCTATCTTTTCAATTTTGTAATTTCGCCAATAACAATTTAAAGAGTGGTGTCCAAGTGTATAATCCAACCGCTTATCATGCGAGAGGTTCTTGGTTCGAGCCTCATGTCATTCCTGAATGCCCTGCACAGGACTCAATTTAACTTTAATGTGAGATACTACGTGTGTGCATATGTTCTCTTACCATTTTGATGAACTGTTAGAATCATTTGACAAGTTAGGTACAATATCTTTCCCATTTTTCCCACCCTGGTAGGCGACGGTATCACCAAAAGAGGGATACTAAAAAATAAAATCATTAAGATAAATCAATTTCGTTTATCTGAAATTGCCATTCTATATGCTATCATGTCATTCCTATCCCAAATTAAATCATAAAGATAGGAGGAATTAGATTTGTGCCACTACCACATGGTTAGTAAGAGTTACTGGTTTACTTTCTTTATAAATGGTTTGTTTAACACATGCAATCTTTTTAATACTTTAATTTCTTATCTTCCTATCAGAGGGAGTAACAAATGATTACTGGATTTGACCTGAAGAGCATGGAAAAAACCCGAGTAAGAGCATCACACCTGCTTCTCTATATTTTTTTTCTGCATTGTAACAGGATTCTTTTTTTACCAATTAGAATCGTTTTTAATCAATACACCATTACAGATAAGCATATATACACAAAATAGCTCTCTTCCTTTCACCCGCTTTCTCTTTCTATATCCTACACATTACACACACAAACACACACACACACACACATATATATATATAACATAATATAATACAAAGGTACTCAATGGAAAAATAGAAAACTTTTCAATACCCAGAGTTTCATGTCCTCTCAAGCAATCTTAAGTTGAAACTGTTTTCAACTAACTGAGTTTCAATTAAAGAGAGGATAAAACTCTGAGTATTGAAATATTTTGCGTTTTTTCATTGATTACCTTTTTATTATATTACATTACTCTTGTTGTTTGGAGCACTCTGTTTTGAAAAAGGATATCAATCAGTATGTAATAATGCTTATATATATATAAACGTTTATACAAATATTAAACACGTGATACATAAACATTTGTATCTTCTGTTCTATGTTTCTATGTTTGTCTTTTTCTTCCTTTCTGTTTCTCTTCCTGTTTGTGTCTATTGCACTAATTACTCGGTTTAACAGTAGTATGCAGCAATAACAAGACCAGAAAATAATAAGTAGATTACTATCAGTTTTTAGTTTTTTAGGGCATACATGCTACTCATGTGTTAGCTAAACGCGAGAACCCCCGAAAAAGAATGGTATTGCAAATTTAGGTACATTCAGTGGAAAAACTAGCATTGCAGAGCAGCTACAATATTGACGAAGGAATCGAGTACATATTAACTAAATTGAATTTTGATCAAGTACCCATTGTTATTTTGTTAAGGTCAAGACATTAGTGGGAGAGTAACTATTGTTTACAGACAAGTAGTGAATCAACAAGAAAAATATATTGTCACCAGCTGACCATTTTCAGCAGTTTTGATAAGCAAAACTAGAGGCATTACTTTTTGTAGACTGTGAAAGACCATTTAACATCAGATATCAAATAAGCTTGATTATGTTGAATACCATAATACCACAACTTTCTCAGGCATCAAGATTTAAAAAGTAAAAAAGCATTATATTACCACATCAAACGATGAATTGGGGTTAACTTTGAAATAGCAGTTTATATTTAGCCAATGTTTATTTTTGAATATCTTTATATTCAACCAAACCTGACTTAGACTCTGACTTTGAGTGCTCCAAGGGTCCCTATAAAATGTATAAAGGAAAAAATATGCCCATGTATTCTTCAGTTACAAGATTGAAATAAAACATCTAACGCTGTATGAATGTAATAAGAAGGATGTCTCTCGTCGGACGTTGTGCTCCTGCATCAGCCACACCTTGCAAAGATCGCACAAGAAAGGAATACAAGTTAGTAGCTGGATAACGTTGACAACCCTGATAAAATCGCTAATATCGATAGTGTGGCTTACGTCGAAGTATCCTAGGGAACTGCAGTAAAACGTAAATAACTAAAAACTAATACTAAGAAGACTCTAGCTGGATTACATTGCCAACGCCAATAAAATCGCTAACATCGAAAATGTGGCAAAAGTATCATTCTTGTTTCTTAGCGATTTCTTATGTCCGTTATCTTGTCTTGAAATCTTTTTCTGTCAACCCAATATAAACTTTTTTCTGAACTTCCGGCGCAGTAACTTCGCATTCATGTAGGACTGATTTTTCTCTACAGTCACCGTCCAAAGGGCATTAATCTTTTTTTTTCAGTTATATGGTAACTTCGCTGATAGATTAGGCGATGCTATTTTTTTATGGTGGGAGTTGACGATTTCCCCAACATTATTAGTGTAGCTGCAGCTCACTTTCGTGTTGTTGCGATTGAAAACCTTGTGTAGACAGCTTGATGGTATGAAAGTGTTTATCAACTAGGTTTAGAAATCTGCGTGCGACGTTGGTAGACAGATCTTTGATAATGATGTTTCTATGATGTTTCTTGGCTGATTTCTCCTTCTGGTGTGTGCCGGGTCTGGATTATAATTCAACTTGGTATCGTGGTATCCACATTTTAAAGTTATTAGTTATTTACGTTTGTGCTGCAGGTCTCCTATGATACTTTCGCCACATTTTCGATATTAGCGATTTTATCGGCGTTGCCAACGTTATCCAGCTAGAGTCTTCTAGATAGATAGATAGATAGACAGATAGATAGATAGATAGATAGACAGATGAATAGATGTATATAAATATGTATATATATATATAAATATTCATTTAGAGAGAGATGAGAGATAAAAAGAAAGATAGATCGCCAGATAGACAAATGAATCTCTGATAAGTAACGTCTACCACGTACTGCAAAGCAATTTTTTTATGTAATACCTATGCACTTCCAATATTTCTTCTATCCTAATATATATCTACTTTCGTCGGTAGGGTTGTTCTAGGAGTAGTTATTCTTTTGGCTTTTTTATCTAACTTTTGCGAGAAAAAAAAATTTGTGTTCTTAATCCCAAAAATCCATGGGTTTGGAAGCTCATACCGACATCTGGCATGGTTTTTCCCATATGGAAAGCCAAAACTACTCAATTTGAGCCAAAACCGCCCTAATTTTTGGCAAACAATATTTCATAAGCTAAAAAAGAGGCTCTTAGTACAATATGTGTCCATCGCGTTTACGCTGATAGCAAGAAAATATTCCAATTTTTCCATCCTTTCCATTAAAAAAACCATTCTTGATCAAATTCCTTATTCTCTCAGGATAATCTTGTTTTTCCACCTTTTCCTAAAAACCTGTTTGTCAAAACTAAAGTAGGATTTTTGACAAAAAACTGTATTGTCTATTTATTTTATTCTATTAAGTTGTCTGAATTGTACCTCAGCGTCAACCAATAATATTTGGAATGGCATTCTTATCTTAACCTTGTGTCCATCGTCATGTTTAAAACTGATTGAAATTCTACCAACATTCAAAATCAACTGGAAAACAATTTTTCTTCTACATAAAGGAATGACAACACGTGACATAAGTAACTGTATTAATTCACTTCCTATTCATTCACTCTTTTTATTTTGTTGATGTTGTTGTGATAATGTCATCTTTTTTAGAGTACGTTCCAATACTATACATTTGGTGAGTACATCTGACAAAGAATATAAATTACGTTTCCATAGCTACTAATGACTGAAACCAAGCCTTCTATAAATCTCTAACTACTGTAGTGAGTTGGTTAATCTCCTCAGCTAGACTATATCAATGTTCATGTGGTTTTATTGTCAACTAACTGAACAGCTAGCAAGCAGATTGTTCTTTTCTGTTTATATCTAAGCGGCAGTTAATTTAATTTCCTGAACAGAAGTCCAAACAAAGGGGACCGCCCATATAACTTTAATGTTAGGTGATTTTACTGAATTTCAATTAAGACAATCTCATGTGAGCTCACGAAAGTAAAGGATATCGTTTGTACTATTAATTTGGCAGGTTGTTCACTTACGGTTAAGTCCATAATGAAACTTCCATACAAATGGTTTTAAAGCTAAAAAAATGGCTCAAAATTATACAAAATAACGTACATTTTTAATTACAACTTGTACGTCCTTAAAAGAAAGATAATACTATACTTTTATCAGTCCGAATGCAAATGAATTTGGTCCATTTTTTCACTCCTGGAGTGACTTTTAACGTTTTTTGTAATATTGTCTACAAACCACAAAAGAAATGCATTTTCCAAGATAAACAACTATTACTGTAAATGAACTTTCTATTCTGTCCATTCAAATAACTTAACATGATACTAAAATGAAACACATTTTTAGCTTTCCGACGGTACCACCTGCTTCTAGTTCAAATAAGACAAAAAAAGCCAAACAAAACTAGTGTACACTGTTCTTTTAAGGTTATCCATTTTATCTATAAAATTATGGTTATATGTGTCCAATATGTAAAATTAAATTTGATTAGCGATTCTTAGTCATGAGAAGTAGAAATTTTTATTTAATTCTTAGTAAGTCGTTATATCAAGACTTATATCAGCCAAGGCTAAAATGATCTGCCCATTTTACACAAGTTTTAGGAGAAGGTAAAAAATAAATTATGCATCAGATTTCCGTCATGACTGAAGGTTCATAAGATGCGTTTACATAGTGCAAGCTAAACATTGTTGGATTTAAATTTAACTTTCTAAAAAATTCGTCTACAATATCTACATTTTTAGCGCAAGCTAAATATTGTTAGTACTATTCAACTTCTAAACAAATACTTAAAAGAAAGATGGATTTTGCCTGCCATTATTTAAAGTTTCGGATTGTTAAATTGTACTTGTCTTTCTAGGTGATTTGTGTCAAAAGCTGGCTTCTCAGCATTCCGGGAGTCCATATCGGCTTTTATTATGATGTAGAATTCAACTGTTTTAATGCTATTTGTTGGTGTAACAGTTTCAATAAATTTTGTTTCTATTTTGTTCTTCCTTCCACGCATTGTTTTGCCTTGCCACCTGCTCATTATATGTATCCTACTTACCAAAACTCTCTTGCCACGATTATTTTCATCTGCTTGGGTTCCTCTTCATGGCATGTCGAAGCACTCCACCTCTTGTATTTGATGATAGCACAAACTTTCAAGTTTTAATCAAAACGCTAAACCTATGCCCTTCTACGCAGTGCCTTTCTAATGACTAATTGTTCTTCCTACATGTAAATATAGACCAAAACTATACATTTAACAATTTTTTATTATTTTAATCAGGATTATTTTATCCTTCCAATACCTTGTTTGTCCATGTTCTTTATCCACTCATTTTTCTCTGCGTTTACCCTTCATGTTGGCATCTCGAATTAAAATGCTCTAGGGATTCTCCTAAAGCAACAGCCCTATTCGTAGCGACTTTGCTACCCCAAACGGTCTTTACTACGAGTTACTGAGGATAACATGTGTGACATAAGAGTTATTTGTGCCTGAGCATTTTCTTTATTTTCAAGGTCATGGACCGCTTTCCACAATATTTGAGGGTAAATTATTATTTAAGAAGACAATAAAAAAATTTAGAAGAACAACACAGCCTCATGGAAAAACGTTTTAATTTTTCCCCTTTTGTTAAGGTCATTACCCACTAAATCTATAGTTACCCAATCCATATGAATTTTTTTTGTTACTCTGAGATTTCTAACATTAACATTAAATGTTTTCAGTTCTTTAAAAATTTCCGAATTTTTAACTTAATCAAAGTCCTGTACAAAGTCATTAAAAAGTGCCCAGATATCCTCCTTCAATTCAGGTGCTTGCTCAATTGCCAAACACAAGATAAAAATGATCTTTGTGAAAATTACTTCTTTGCCAAACTGATTTCCCCTGATACTTTGTTTTGACTCAGGGCAATAAAATTCTTTAAGTAAGAGCCATCACATTTTCTTTACATTCCAGGACATTGTACCTGATTCTTAATTCCAATGCATAGGTTTTCTAAGAAGTAAATGATGCATTAAGATCGCCAATTATTTCATGTATCTCTTTTCCTTTATACATTTTCAGTGTTTCCTCTAGTTAAAAAAACCCTTATCAATTTCTCTTTTTTCTCCCTGCTCAGGATGCATAAACGTATATTATATACAAATACAAGTTTATGCCATGTAATTTCTCCACTATAATTGGTTTAAAAGTCAGAGCTTTGTTAATGTCTCCAGTTTTTAGAATATCAACTTCTCCTGCAGGCTGACCGTCTGAATACAGCATGGATTCAGGTGACAACGTTTTTCATACCCTCTCTATCCAAAGCATTTGTGAAAAAAATATCAGTGTTTGTATATATCATCAACACTCCCAAATTGTAGTTGCATTGATTGTTAATACTTGGAGAGAGAGACAGTCAGTTGTAAAGCTTAGCGCATTCTATCGCCAACCCTAAGACCGTAACATTAACACAGGAGTTTTCCTTTTGATGTACTCTTACTAAAGGGAGCAAGCTCTCCTTCACTTGCAATATACGACATGCAGAGGCTAGGTTAAAACTCCTTTACTCCAGCTTTCCATGTGGCTGCTTGTAGAACTAGTTTGCTATGAAACCACAGAAGGATAAATTTATGTGACAAAACAATAGAAGGTAACATAGAATATAGGCAAAAGACTTGAATAATTGGACAGGATTAGGATAAGAATTAATTTTCAATGAAACAGTCCAAGAAGACAATGCAGCTCAAAAGTTGTGAAACTTAATGGTGATAGTAATGATAATGGTTTCTTCCCCTAAGGGTGAAAATTCCATTTGTAGGTATAGATGGGTTTCTATGAAAGTAGGTACTCTCAAATGTCTTGTTCGGCCCAAAATGAAATAATCAAGTGAAGTAAAATACTGACATTTTTATCCACATTAGCTTAAGGTAACAAGGATTTTTAGCAATATAATATTTTACTATATAAAGACCTCAACCAAAAGACTGAATTGAAGCTTCAGCACAATTACCTTAGCTCATCTCTACCTTTCATTTTCTCTCCCCCTGATGACTATATGAAAGAAAGATAACAGAGGAAATGAGTTGATTTGAACATTATTGCTGCGTTAGTATAGATTGTGTAGTGTATGTGCATAGGACGAAACGACACATATCTAACTAGAAGAATATTTTAAAAGTTTATTAATAAAAGAAAAAGGACCAGAAATTGACATTGGTTTTGGTCCAGAATAAGAAAATATTAAAATGATGCCTATTTATTTTTGACCGAACTTTAAAGAAACTTTCAAACCTTTCGTTATGGTGGTAATGAGGGACTTTCTTGCCAATTCACACAAAAGTGGATTAGATGTCTTTACAATACAACAGATATAATAAATTAAAAAAAATAAATAAAAGAAGAGTCAAGGTACTCGCTTGTTACTAATGTAGTTACGTATTTTGACATAAAAAGTACAAGTTTTTAGTGACCTATTTTATGTTACAAAAACAAAAAAGTATTTATTAATCTAGTCACTTCTTAAGCTTTCGACGAACATCAACTTAGGATCCTTGTCCTTCTTCCTCATGTCTTGAGTCTCAGGTCGAGCCTCTTTGAAAGATAAGTATTGCTTTCTTAACAAATGATTATCAATCAATCAAGAAAAACTTTTCAAGACAGAGGATTCTTAGGAAGGTGGCACGTAATATATATTACTATCCATGTTGTATTGCGTGCTTTTTATTCACTTTTCCTGTATTCTGTCTCTCTTGTCTGTGTTTTAATAGATAGACTTCTCTGGAAGACAGAATGGCCCAATTTCTAACAACAAAATACCGATAATCTTATTGCTTACCTCACAAACATTAGCATGAAGGCAAATACATCGGTTAAGAATTTCAAGATTTTGATATGACAAGAAAAAACATCCTATGTATGTAACTTGGGGCAAGTTTTACTTTAGTGGCTTTGCCTTTAAAGACATACGCAACAAATAACCAAGTTTATTTTTAACCTTAAAATGGTTATTTAACAGCTTGTTTAAATAATTTTGTCAATTTTTGAAAACTTCGAATGCCTTTGAAAGATTTGCCAAGTACAAAATTAGGAGCATGGAGAATTGTGTTTAATTCAAATACTTTAGATATAGTTTATAATTTTGATTGAGGGAAGATTAATAGCAAGGGAGAAAAGAAAAAGCCAAGAGCATCATGGGAAAATAATATCATCAATTGGACTGGTCTCAACTATACTGATGTAATAAGAACTGCACAGGTTAGAGTTGGATTAAAGGATGTCATCCAGCCAACTCTCAATGAATGGTAAAATAGCAGTGTTAAACATATTTCCAAGCTCGTTTTCTTTAGACTTATTGCTTAATTTCTATCCAATTTTTTCATTTCCTAAAAAGAGTTGAAAAATCAATAGAGAAGCAACTGATCTAAGAAGAATATGACATGATGCTAACTCAAATATTTAATTTGTAATATTTTTTGAATAACTATATAATATCTTGCAACTCCAATTTACAATTTCAGGAAACAAGGTTAAATTTTTCCCCTAACAAACATGTAACAAACATATTACGTACATACTTTTTATCTTATATATTTCAAGACATTGCTCATAGGTATAGCCTCCATTACATCCTCCTACCGGAAACTTACAAGGGTAAAATATCTTCTTTTTAGCATTTTCATACCTCTCAAAAACCTAGATTCAGTTTCTTTCATTATTTTCCACCCTATATATCAAGCTTTACTTATAAACTGTGAATTTTCAATAATTATCAAATCACAATCTAAAATTACGCATGGCGATAAGTTAGCTTATACAATGTGGAAAATTCTAAAGATTTTGGAATGTTTGTTATTGCAAGCCAGACTTGAACTCAGCAAGTATTCCGCGCCAATATGAAAATAAAAAAAAAAAAGAATGATTTATGATTAGGAATATCCTTCGATTTCTACTAGTAATAATCCAAAATTTTGAAGCTCTTAGATATGAATGAAATCTTTCATCACAAAACTTAAATTAACTGACAATTTTCCAAGATAACATTTCACATAGAGTGTTTTTTGTTTGAAATGATACAGGGTATTTCATTGTTCATTGTAATTTCAAAAACTCATCAACAATAATTCATCAACAATAATTCATCAACAATAATTTATCAACAATAATTCATCAACAATAATTCATCAACAATAATTCATCAACAATAATTCATCAACAATAATTCATCAACAATAATTCATCAACAATAATTCATCAACAATAATTCATCAACAATAATTCATCAACAATAATTCATCAACAATAATTCATCAACAATAATTCATCAACAATAATTCATCAACAATAATTCATCAACAATAATTCATCAACAATAATTCATCAACAATAATTCATCAACAATAATTCATCAACAATAATTTATCAAGATTTCTTTTCCTGTCTTCTATTCTGTTTATTTTAAGCCAAATATTCTTTTGGAGCAATAAGAATTCAGTAAAGGTGCATCAGAACAATTAGCATCCTTTGCAGACGGTCGGGTGTATAAATTTTCCATTAAACTCTCATGTGTCAGTAGTTAATTGAGCATATCAGAATACAAAAAAAAGAGAAAATAACCCAAACATAATTAATAAATGCAATGTTACCTAAGGCTCGCACTGTATATCAAACTATTAAACATTAAAACGTATGTTACAAAAATGTACTTGTTAAAATAATCTCAAACTGACATTTCCTGAAAATGTAAATTGGCCTTAAAGGTTGATAAAATTTAGTAAGTGAATTCTTGAAGGTGGCAATATTGTCTAAAAGTTCTAGAGTATCACTTTAGCATAATTTAACTATAAATATATATAAATATATAAATAAAGCAATAGTAAGGGAAGTGTAATACNGAAATATGCTATTGGAGAAATAAGAATTCAGTAAAGGTGTATCAGAACAATTAATATCCTTTGCAGATTGTCGGGTGTATAAATTTTCCATTAAACTCTCATGTGTCAGTAGTTAATTGAGCATATCAGAATACAAAAAAAAGAGAAAATAACCCAAACATAATTAATAAATGCAATGTTACCTAAGGCTCGCACTGTATATCAAACTATTAAACATTAAAACGTATGTTACAAAAATGTACTTGTTAAAATAATCTCAAACTGACATTTCCTGAAAATGTAAATTGGCCTTAAAGGTTGATAAAATTTAATAAGTGAATTCTTGAAGGTGGCAATATTGTCTAAAAGTTCTAGAGTATCACTTTAGCATAATTTAACTATAAATATATATAAATATATAAATAAAGCAATAGTAAGGGAAGTGTAATACTTTTTACTTCCTTCATTTTTCTGACAATAACCTTGATGCAGTGAAGATTATTACTTCATATAGGTCAACTTTAATTTTTGCTTTTGAGAGCGATTCTTAAACTTTTACGTAAAAAGGGTTATACCTTTTAGGTGTATTAATCAATTTTTTCAGTTTTTTTGTATTTTTTAAAAGTATTTTTCATTTCTTTTGTTCGTATTTATATTTCTTTTGTGCAGAAAATTTCTTATCTTATTTCTTTTTCCATTTCTTTTTTTATTGTTCTTATTTTCTTTCTATGAAATTTTAAAATCTTTTTAATTTATCTATTTCTTAACTCTCCCAGTTTTATCTCTAAAAACATCTACAAACTCAGTCGTATGCCATTTATAACGAAGTAACCAATTGGAGAAAGTACTTCCAGGGAGGTGGTGAGGGCTCAAAGTTCAAACCGTTTGCATGATAATCTGTTGATTTAACCACTCGACCACTACTGGAAAAATTATGCTTATGGTTTATCCCCAAAGACATCTTATATTCAGTTAATGTATTCTGTTAATATTCTGTTAATGTTTTCTTTTCTACTTTCTATTTATTTTTCCTCTTTAATCTCGAAACTGTAGGTCACTCTTCATTATTTATTTTTCTCGTGTCATAGATTAAAGACTTTCTTTTCATTCTGTGAATGTTAAGAAACGTTTATGCATTTTAATGTATGATTCTGAATTGTATTCTACCTTTCGAAAAAGTTGGCGTTGGTTGTTTCCCGTTTCCTGTCGCTGCTATGCATACTCAGATTGTCTCTTCTATTCTTTAAATAGCTTATGTTAAAAAGGCTTTACGCTTTTTATTGTCGTTAAAACTACTAACTCAGTGGGACCCATAGATAGGTCTGGCGACCTATCTATGGGTCCCACTGAGTTAGTAGTTTGTTAGTAGTTTGGAAATGAGAGAAGTACCCCTTAAAACGTAGTTCAGAAAAGTCATGTAACTCGTGACATGATGTAGTTCTTATATCTAAGGCTTTACATTGCATTACAGAGTGCCTTGGTACAAAACCAATGTAATGCCTGGCTTTAACACCCAATCGTCATCTTGGGAGTAATAGCCTTTGAACAAAGATAACCTCATTTTCAAGGATTATTAATCTGTATGGGAAAAATCTTTTTTTTTTTAATAGTTGAGTCACTCAATAAGTATTATTTCACTGTTCGTCATCATCATTAGACGGAAGGATCATTATCATGATCCACTGTGGCACGCCCAACAATTCTCCACTTTTTCGGGTCTCTTGAATTTTTCAGCATCTGAGTTATCTTCATTCCAGTCACCTCTTTGATGTTTTCAGTTACTCTTGTCTTCGATCTTTTTCTTCTCCTATTTTCTCCCACTATTTCACTGCTGGTGTAACAAATATAGAAAGTGAAAATAATTCGCTTTTCTTTGCAGCTGAATATTGAATTGAACGTTTTAAAGCCGTTACTTTAAATAAAAAACATCTATTACCTTTTTTAGCGAAATCCATCCCACCGCTTCATGGTTCGGTATAACAAAAGGGATTGTTATTAAAGTATTTTCTTTACTTCTAAAATCATTAGTTATGTATGACTAAATAGCACCCTGGTGTAAAGCTTATGTTACAATGGGTTTTGTAAACTCGTTTTTTCTTAGTATAGAGGGCACTGCAAGACAACATTTACCATTGAGCATTGCTATATAGGTTGAAGACATTTATTTGTAAAGCTCTGTACCTGGCCATAAACCTTAAATGTTTACTTGTACTACTTTTGAACTTATTAACAGTTAGGTGAAAGGAGAAATCACAAACGTTCTCTCTTATATTTTGACCCCTCTACACAAGGTTGAAAAATGTATTACATACCATGAAAAAAATAAAGGAAATAGGGCAAAATACGGTGTTTCTGTTTTACATGGTAAGCAAAATTAGTTGTTGCACTAAAAAGGTCAATGGTCCTACCTTTTTTTCTTATGCATAAGTCCCATATGATATTGTCTATCAACGTGTGTGGCATCTGCTTACACCAANTTGTAAAGCTCTGTACCTGGCCATAAACCTTAAATGTTTACTTGTACTACTTTTGAACTTATTAACAGTTAGGTGAAAGGAGAAATCACAAACGTTCTCTCTTATATTTTGACCCCTCTACACAAGGTTGAAAAATGTATTACATACCATGAAAAAAATAAAGGAAATAGGGCAAAATACAGTGTTTCTGTTTTACATGGTAAGCAAAATTAGTTGTTGCACTAAAAAGGTCAATGGTCCTACCTTTTTTTCTTATGCATAAGTCCCATATGATATTGTCTATCAACGTGTGTGGCATCTGCTTACACCAAAGTGATCCTGATGACCCTAGTCACACCACAGAAAACTTCGCTCATTGATCTCAGACAGTGGTAATTAAATCCAAAATATTATCCTGTTTCAAAACTATTATATTTCTTCTATTTCCTTATCTTTTCATCGTGTATTTACACATTAATATCCTTTAGTTCTGTAAGATCTTATTTAACAGAATATAAGATAGCTCTGAAATTTATACATTGTTTTCAGACTTTTTGGCCCTTGACGGCTTTCTCATTTAAAAAATCTGTAAAGCCTGACTTCTTTTTGTTAAGTATGTCATGTTCTTTTACATACTTTAGCTTTTAGTAAGCATTATCATGGCTTTCTTTAGCAATATTCTCGCTAAATACCATGTAAAGCCTAGACTCACCAACTTTTTAGAACTGTAAAGAAATTACTGAAAATAACGTTTTGTCCAAGAGATAAGAATTGACCTTAAACTTAAAAACATTCAAAACATATGATATAGGAAAATACTGAGAAGCTAAAAACTTACACAGTCAAGCCGTCCAAGGGAAAAAACTACATTCATACAAATATTTATTGCAGCGAGGAAAAAGAACTGCATTAAGACGAAGACGTTGACAGAAAAGAGTCACAAGAGAGGCAACAAACTGAGCTGGTATCAGTCAGAAAAGCTTATCAGAGCACTTCTGACGATAATACCTATGGTGAAGAATAAGACTTTTTTTACAATGAATAATAAAACAGTCTTTATTCTGTCAGTGAAACAAAGACTGAGCACCAGTAGCAAGATTTTGGGATATCCAGTTACAAGGAGGTCTCTAAACTCGATCATGAACATCAAGATGAAATGAAGGCACACCTGTGTGTTTAGATGTGACAACAGTATTCCATGCAAGGATGGTTGGTAGATTATTCGAGATACAAAATAGCCTCTGGTGTAATGTACTCTAGTACGATAAAAAAAGCCCAATCTCTTATTTTTATTTGTATTTTTATTTATTTATTACTCTTTATTTACATTACTGTAAATCCTTTAAAATGTATATAAATTGTAACTCTTGGCAAAGATTTTCTCTCAAGGAAATAATCCCCTTTTTAACTGTCAAACAAACCTGTTAACCACAAAAATAATTTCTGAAGGAGCAAAAAAGTATTTTACTACTTTCTATATCATCTGACTTTGGCAAATTGGTTTCTCTACCAGACTTCTCTCCGCAAAGTGATCAGATTTTGGACTCTGTCAATTTAAATCTAAGATTAGTTGCAAAGATTATTCATGGGCTTGATCCATCTAAAGCTCATGGTACATTTTTGATCCCAATAGTGATTTTGATAGAGTGTGTTTCTAAGCTACCTTCCTTGCTGTCCAAACTTCATAACCTTTTGCATACTGGAGCATTGTTTTCCACCATCTTGGAAATTTTCAATTGTGTTTCTGTCTTCAGGAAACCGGATGATACTTCTCATCCTCACAAATACCGACCTGCAAGTCTTCTTTCTGCCTTTAGCAAGATTTTTTAACGTCTTACCAACACTCCACTGATAGAATTCTTGCAGAGGCTACTACATCTTTTTGTGAATGTTCAGCAGAGATTTGGAGGCTCTTGCTTAACTAGCGGCTTTGACTGACATTATGGAATGTAGCAATAGGTCTATGGTTAAGTCTGGTAAAAGACCTGCTACAGATCTGGATACATTTAAAGCATTTGATAAGAAGTGCGACACTGGTTTGCTTGCTATGGCATTTGGGGAGGGACTTCAGTATCATTTAAACCTTTCACTCAGATTGTTAGATACGTATTACACAGGGTTCAATTACTTCTGGCTTGAATTCCATTAATGTTCCTCAAGGAATTCCTCAAGGCCCTATTCAGTAAATTCAGTATTTTCATTACCAAAATAAGCGCTCGGATATAAAAAAATCTTTTTTTAGACACTGTGTCTAAAAAAATAAATGTTGGAAATACTTTAGCGTTCAAAAAATTAAGTTTTTGCAACGCTTCTTTTTTTAGACACTGTGTTTTCTTTTTTTCCTAGTGCTAAGATTTCGAAATTAATCCAAGTTACGTTCTGTTTCCTGTATGTGATGTGCAAGTGCAGAGTGAACATATGTTTTGCTTAACACATCGAAATATTCCGTCCTTCTGCCATGTAGCTGATTTATTGTTTTTCCTATGTATGTTGGACCGTAGTCCAACAGCTTGCACGTTATAGAACTTCTGACGTTTATGAATGACAAAAAATGCCCTTGTATTGAAAAAGTAATTTACAGCAGGTATTGGTAAAGATAAAAGATTTAACACATTTATACACAGCCCCAACACACTATAATAACAACTAAATGTATTAAATGAATTACATAAAGCATTGTAAGTTAATTTCATAACTAAAGGAAGTACAAGTCACAAAATACAGATATACAACACCGGGATATCATAAAAAACTTTTGAAATCTTTGTTTGTTTCCAAATGCAGAGCTTAGTAGGGAAAAATGTAACATGAAAAAGTTTTGGATGTAAACTTAAACAACGAAGCAACTATGTATTAAAATCTTAAGTGCTATATTACAGGTAAAGAAAAGCTAATAATTTACACTAAATTCTATAATTATCTACCCTATTGAGTGCTTTGTCACCAAGCGCATGGCTGCTTTTAATTTTGATTTTTAATGTAGTTTCTTGACTTTTATAAAAACCAATATTAATCATACTGGTTTCATAGCAGATGATCGTTTTAAGGTTAAAGGACAATATTTGAGAAAGAAAATTCTTTAAGGGAAAAAGAATATATATAAACATCGAAAACGATTAAAGCAGCTCCTTTTCTTTCTGCTATGTACCCATTTTGATATAACATAACATAATATATAATATAATATAATATAATATAATATAATATAATATAATATAATATAATATAATATAATATAATATAATATAATATAATATAATATAATATAATATAATATAATATAATATAATATAATATAATATAATATAATATAATATAATATAATATAATATAATATAATATAATGACATTTTAGTTTTGGCTTATTTGATTGGGGCTTTCGCAGAGGAAGGGTTTACTCCAGAATTGACGCATTATAATATAATATAATATAATATAATATAATATAATATAATATAATATAATATAATATAATATAATATAATATAATATAATATAATATAATATAATATAATATAATATAATATAATATAATATAATATAATATAATATAATATAATATAATATAATATAATATAATATAATATAATATAATATAATATAATATAATATAATATAATATATATAATATGGTGTAATAGTAATGGAAAAGTGGTCATAAAGAAAGAAAAGAACAAATACCCATTATTACAATGTTGGTGTCATAATAAAGAAGCCTTTTATTTTTATGGAATAAGAGATTAAAATTCCTAGTTGATTTTTATCCACCAAAGCGTCGCCAATATCCATTTGAAACTTTATTTTTCTTATTTATGAGCATCTCCACTTGCAAACTTTCATTTATGAGGACCTTCCCACTAAAATCTTTCATTTTTGTGAATCCACCCCTAGTAAATTTTTTACAAATTAAATTGAATTTCAAGGAATTAATTACAAACATTTTATTTCTTATTTAATCATGGCATAGTGTGATTACTGGTGAGTTAAAAGAATGTTTTAGGATTTATTTAGTTAGGCATTCATTCTTTTACGTAGTGAAATTAAGGTATCTTTTATCTAATTAAAAGCAACCTTAGCTAACAATACTTTAAAAGCACTCACAACTAGTGGCCTGTTTTTTTCATGCAAGCTGTTTTTGTCTCTAGGAGAAAAAGCAAAAGAACCTCAAATCGAATTTCCTTATTTAATCAGGAAGCTTTGAAAGGAAGCAAAATATTTCTCAGAAGAACCATTGATAATTTAAATGCATAAAAATTTGCTTCAGGAGCACATTTAGCAGAAAACCCATGGCTCCTCGGTAGGGTACAAGCCCTTTGTTTCTGTTTTCTTAAAATGAGAAATCAAAACTTGCATTCTTAAGGTTGAAAACTCAGTTAAGAAACTAAGATGGAAATTACCCAATTAGCAGTAAGTAGGCTTCACCTTAGTTTAGAAAAAGGATTTTCTGTAACCTGTGTTTAAAATGCCGTCCCTCCATTTTGGTCCGACACTAGTTTATATGGCTGTATGACTGTATTTTTAATAGAATGAAGCCGGTTTCTGTACAGCCTTATCCTACCATAATTATACTTCGTAAACAAACGGAAGAACTTTATTTTGGCATGAAGTTAAAAATATGACAATAGCAGTAACTGGAGACAGACCTAAAGGAAAAAAAATGTTTGAAGAATAAACGCTGTATCCATGATTTGCATGCAGCCTTACTGCCTCTTCATTCCAATCTAACTCTTCTTTTCCATTTCCTCCCCGTTTTACCTCCTCTTTTTCCCTTCTTCGTCCAATAGAGAGGATAAAATCTTGCAGCGAATTTCGTTTCTATCGAAGAAATAAAAGCAAATTGCCTTGTAGACGCAAGAGTTTTATCATGTCTTCAGTTGTAAGCATTTTCTGAGCTACGTTTCGAGAGATACTTCTCCCATCGTCAGGCTGTGACGGGACGTAGTTTAGAAAAACCTTACGACTTAAGACATGATAAAACTCTTACATCGATGGCTTTGTCTGAGTCCATAAAGTGCAGAATTTTCAAAATTGTCGTGTATTTGCATTGAAAAAGTAGCCACCCGACACAATTTCGAAAAAGAAAATTCCCTCGATGGCTTAGGATTCAAACAAGAGGGGTTCACTTCTCGATATCTCTACTGTACTAAGAAAGCCATATGTAAGTACCATTGAAAGAACCATGTGTAGAGTCTATTGCGATTACTGATAACATCGTTTGGCATGTATTGTCATCAGTTCCATATAAAAGATTTCAAGTACCTTAGCGACAGTGGTTCTGGCCTTCTATGTTTGTTACTCACACTATCCCAGATAGTAAAATATATCATTCCCTCCTTAGTTACTCTTATCCGTTTACTCAGACGTCTACTCCTAGTCCCGCGAGTGAACTCCTATTTAGAAACTGGTACTCGTCCTTGTTCCTAAATTCTATGAAAAAGGGTGTAAATATGTGTTAATCCTAGGACCTAGAAGTTTCAGAAAGGAGTGTTTTTTTGCCTATTGTCAGAGATTTTACAGAAAGGTGTCTAAAATAGATAACATGTTCGAAGAAACTTGTCAAGCTAAAAGCATATAACCTGTCAAAGACACTTGCACTTGAAAAGTTAAAGTTGAATGTCAGTAAAAAGGGCTGAATTTAAAAGTACAATATCAGTAAAAGAATACTTTTAAAAAAATGGTTTGAGCTAGGACGAGTACCACTTAACCTATAGAAGTATACCAGCTGGGTATCTGAGACTTGAAATGGGAGGATATTGGACTTGCTATTATAGATAAATATTAAAGTGATTACCTTCAAACCCGATATTTTTCTTAAATTACACCTTTGATGTGACACATTGTCTTTTGCTCTTTTTTTTTCTTGTTGCAATAGCACATTGCCTAATGATATGATATATTTTTATTTAAAAAATTCTTAAATTGTAGAAAGTAATATAAGTTTTATCGTTGCGTTTTAAGACTCAGCTATTCCATCTATTTCTTCCAGAAGATGGAATGAAGGTATATGCATTATTTGTATCTAATTATACAGAAATAGCATTGAACTTTAACATAGGAAGGTAGAGATAGTTTTAGTACAGCGACGTTACAGAAACCATCATGATAGCATGCCATAGTTACATCTGAGTAACTCCTGTAACAATGCTAGTACATTTTATAAGCTGAAGAAAAAAAGGACTAGTCAATTCACAGAGCATTTCAATACCAATGCATTAATAAAGCAAAGTAAGAGACGCTTTAGATCTTCAGGGTAGTATTTTTATTCTAGTTCCATGTTAGGGGACCAACAGATGCTATCTGTATAGTTCTATAGCATCAATTTTGATAAGAGTTGGGAAAAGGTAAACCCTTTATAAAGGTAGACTTGCACACACGGAATGCCACTTTCAGGCATTCCGTTGACCTTTAAAGTTTGCCGGCTTCTTGTTTGCCTGCAAATGGACAATTAAATCTGAACCTTTTAAGCTCAAAGCAAAAACAACAAAACTATTGGTTTAATGTTCCTATTTCGACCTATTGTGTTGTCATTTTATCCCTGTCCATTTCTTCCTGGACCAAAATAAGAAAACACAATTTAAACAGTTGTCGTTGATAAGAAAAACAAAGAGTATGAACCGTACCATTTTTGTGACTGATGTCAAAGAGAGATAAACACTTTATACAATTGAATTCTTTAACAAAGCTAATGATCTAATTAAATCCCACGAAACTAATTAAATTTTATTATTAAAAACGAAGGAGAGTCAACGAAGAGGAAGGAAAACAAATTGTCTTGCCAGTTAAAAAAAATGATAGAGATATAGCAAAATCTAAGTTTAAATCACATCATTTACAAAGAGGTAGTAAACACAAGAGCCTTTATTTTGATTGACATTGCTTCTTATAAGCTTTTCCTTACTTTAATTACAGGTAAAATAGTTTCTTATATTTGCATGATTATGATTACCGCGATAATGATCAGAAAGGAAAGGATACAGAATACCAAACAAAATACAATTTCTCATATTTTTTTTTGCTTATTGAACTATAAGCCCCAATTAATGCATTTAGCATATTGTTTGTAATGTACTTGAAATCTGATTACCAAAGTGCAACTTTATTTTATATATAATACATAGATATTAAATAAAGAGCATTAGTTTATCTAGTAGCATTTAAAATTTCTACTAGAAGAAAGGAATGGTTAAGATTTAGGTGTCAAATGGATCACAAATTGAATTTTCAAGTGAGTTTCTGAGTTTAAAGTTTGTCATAAAAGTAACATTTATTACATAAATAGCTGAATTAAACTAAAAAAAATCTTGAAAACTAACATACATGAAAGTAAACATGACTACTATTAGAGGCTCTTGAAAAGAATATCGGTAAAAAATGGTTCAAAAATATATTTCAGATCAGGTTAACCACAAATCTAAAAAGTTATAGGTAGAAGTGTCCGACTTTTTTGTAATTAAAGCCTCCTCAACTCGATAAATTCGAAAACAGAAAAATGTTTCAAATTGTGCCTCTGCAAATTTTCAAGATGCGTTCAAGGTCTTTGGTTTTTCTCACAATAGGAAGTATTCAGGAATATCGAAACTGATTTCAAAATTTGGTCTCTTTCTGGTAAAAAAAAGTAAATGAAAGAAAATAAAAACTTGAGTTACTGCCATGTAAAATATTAAAAAATGTATTCAATTCATGCAGACTTATGCGTTGCAAAACATTGTTGCCTCGCAGCAGGAAATTAATTATGCGAACCAAATAACATTCATAATCAAGTGGCTTATTACAGTGGTGATTCTAAACGAGGCTAAAAGGTGTGGTATTCCCGACTGGCCTTACTGAAAACCATTTCCTTATTTCCTTAATTCACCCCCTATTTCTTAAAAGAAATTTTGAAAAATATTACTGATCATTGTTTGCTTCATAGTTCTGCTATAACCAAATGCTAATAGATGAGTTTTTTTATTATTATTACTGATTTGGCTTTTCAAGGTATCATTTGTTAGGGTATATGGAATAGTTTTGAATAGAAGACCTTTCCAAAGATCCATGTATAATCAGTGGTCGAGAAAACTCAACATATTTTCTAAACGTTAACACAGATTCATAGGGAAACATTATTCCTTAAACCTCTTGAAGTAGCATACTAGGTATATGTGAAAACAAAAGGATTGATAAAGATTCTTTTATGTTAAGTAGCATGAGATTTTGAGAGAGGGATTCATCCCATGAGATTATGATGACGTTTAGAAAATAAAAGTTTTGTGTTTTTGACATTTGATTATCTTTTGGCTTCTCAAACTACCAGCCATTTTGATATTTTAATATATTTCGTAAAAGCTTACAAAAATATCTTGGTAAGGCAGTATTTGTAAGGTTAAATGGAATTTAGAGAGGCCTTGGGCTGTACTAGAATACAAAAGAGCAACGTCATTACCCCTAAATCCTAAGATGGCTTGGATAATCCCCTCAGATTTCTAGGCCTACAATCACCCCTATATATTAGTCGAAGAAGATACAGAAGTTTGCATTTTTAGGTTTTTACCAAGAAATAATTTCTGACCTTAAAAGTGGCACTGAGGCAATTACAAAACTTCCAATTGATAAGAGCAACCATCACCATCATCGTCGTCATCAACGTCGTTACATAATGGACCTTCTTCAAAAACGAATGCAGGTCACTGTTGCCCACTATTGTCTTTTGTCCACTGCCATCTCCTTGTTTCTCCTAATCCTCTGGTACAACGCAATACATAACTGCCATCTATTCATCCTTATCTTGGTCTTGAATGGCCTCTTCTTTCCTCTATATTTCCCTCAAATATCACTCGTGACTAGTCCTTACCACTTTCTCTCATTATGTGACTAGCAACTCTGAGTTTTCTTTTCACGAAGTTATTCACCATAATTTTTGCTGTTAACCCAGTTCCTTTCAAGAGTAGCTTTTGAGGTTAAAATAAGGAAGTTACACTAAAATGCAAATATAGACAAGAGTTAGAAAAAATGATCTACTATCCAACTTTGTTTCAGAGTGTGTATTTCAATGGGAAAAGACTTCCTTTAGATAACACTGCTATGCCATATCAGTTTTACCGATTCGTTAAATTATGAAGATTATTCTGTATGAAATCTCGCTCGCTTATGATAAAAAAGACACTAAAACCCTCAACAGGGTTCAATCACCTTCTGATTTCTGAAATCAATGGATAACTTTTATCACTGCATTTTCTTCATGTAAGAACTGTAGTTTACATTGCTTTAAAACTCAAAGAGAGCCTTATCCTGCAAAGTCTACATCTTAAAGTAGCTTGTGTAGCTCTACTACGAAAAATTTCCGAAGTTCTCATAGAAATGCTACATTTTGATTTCTATGTTGTGGATGGATGCAAGAAACAAAATGAATGATATAAAGCAAAGGGATCGATCGAATTTAAAGAAAAAGATAAAATGAAATTTAAAATATATTTGTAGCAAAAAATACTGGTAATAGTTGGCAACTTGTAAATACAATAAAAGCACTAACCGTGGGAAAAAACAGCACCATCTGAAAAGGTCAAAGGAGGAACATCCAAAGAAAGGAAAGGGCAATGGTTTGTGCTCTTTAAAAATCTATTGGGAAAACTTGCCGAAAAAGCAATGTTTCGAAATGTTTAGGCTCCTCTCCATGGTCTGCAATGGATGACTCGAAATTAGCAATGGACGAAGGAATAAAAGCTAAGAATTTAGAAAAGGAAGGAAAAAATACCTGTCAAGGAGGGGATACTGCCTGACATTCCAAACTTTGTGAAATAGATAGGATCTTGCTTTATTATGCTAATAAACTGCTGATTAATGGTGAGAAACCAGAATAAACATAACTGAAGTTGGAATACGAGAAAGACCGAATGAACATATCAAATTTGCTGAAAGAACGAAATATACAAGGAAATGCTTATAACGATTGGCAAAATTTGGAAGAGGTGCTATTACTGATTTAAAGCCTGAAGAAATGTTGTTTGATGGTTATATAGAAGCAATGTATGGAAAGTAGTGTTATGTCGAAACGCTTCATCATCATCAGATAGAAGATTCCTTTTCAATCGCTCTGGGTCCCCAAGCAACTCTGTGTGGTGCCAGCTCCATTATGTTGATAAAACTTCTGGCACCAATTTCTTTGATGTTTTCACTAAATCTAGTTTTTGGTCCTATGCTTTTGTTACCATAGCTAAGACTGGCTAATAGCTCTTGCCATTTTTCTCTTCTTGATTGGTCTACGTAATCGTACTTTACTACTTTTTCTCTCTAAAATCCATGTTTGTTTTTCTTTCAGTCCAACTTATGCGAGTTAAACGACGGTAGCACCATAACTCACACCCTTCTATTTTCTTCTCGTCCGAGTTTTTCAGACTCGAGCACTCTGAGCCATACGTATCTATACTAAAATCCAATGACTGGAATAACCGTTTCTTTGTTGTAATGGAACGCTCTTTTCAGATGTTTACAAGTAACACCATCTCATTTTTTGCAATTCCAAGCCTTGTTTTTATTACCTTTGTATCATTGTAGTTTTTTGCAGACATAGCACCCAAATATGTGAAATTTTTGACATTTTCTATGTTTTGATTGTTAATAACTATGTGTTTTATACCATTATAGATTTACAGTTATAGTTTTACTTTTCACAACTTTCATAACTTAAGTCTCACTAGCATTTAAGGAAAGGTCAATTTTTGTTCTCTCCTTGTTTACTCGGTGAACTAAACTTTGTAATTCTTCACTATGGGCCTCATCATGGGAGTACCGTACGTTCTACCATTAATTTTAGTAACAGTTCCAACATTAACTTCATCACCACCCTCGAAGTCTTCTAGTGCATTCCACATTATCATTTCTGAATATATGTCAAATAAGTGTGGTGATAATAAACAGCTCTGACTCACTCCATACTTTTCATTAAACGAGTCTGTTAGACCATAAGTAGTTTTTACTGCTGCTTCTTTGTCAGTGTACAGATTTCTTATCAATTCAATTATATGTGCTACGAAGCCCATTTCGTACATAGTTTTCAAAAGTGTACCATGTGAAAATTATTGTCGATCGGTTTACTGTGTAATCTTTAAAACAAAGAAAAATGCTTTTTCTATGTTCTCTGGGTTTTTCTATTACCATTTCCAGATGTAAGATTTAATCGCCCGTTCCTTTCCCAGGTCTGAAACTAGCTTGTTCTTAATTTATTTCTTCCTTCAATTTAGTTTAGATTCTTCTACAGTACCAAATTAGCGCCAGTGGTCTTTTGTTCCTTTATTGTAGAATATCGTCATTTTGAGATGTAGGGACAATAACCAATTTTAGTTAGTCGTTAGGGTATTTTTTCCCTCTTCCATATACCGTTACAAAGTTTGTGAAAGTAAGCAATGACATAATCTCACTACCTTTTATCAGTTCCGGAATGACGTTGTCAAAACCAGGAAATATGTTATTCTAAAGTTTGCTGACTGCTTTTTCAACTTCTGAGTAAAGAATGAATGGTTCGTCTTCATAGTCTAAAGTATGTGTCATTGGAGGTTATCTGATTTTGTAATTTGTCTTGTAAAGTTGGCTAGTGTTTTGCATCCATCTTTTTTTAACATCATCGCCTTTAATGCGATTTGTGCCGCTTTCATTCTTGATCTTGTCTACCGTAGGCCTCAATTTATTGGTTAGATGTTTTACGCCTTGATAAATATCTTTTATTACATTAGTGATGGAATTTTCTTCGATACGTTGACATTGTTCATTAATGTCGTGGTCTTTATTTCTCCTCATCACCCGTTGTGGTGTTGCATTTTGTTTTCCGCAGCTCCTCAAATCAATTTTTATCTAATACCTTTAGCTTTTATTTCTCTTCTTTTATCAACTTCTGCTATAGTTTTTTACTTATCTATGCTTTATATTTCTTTTTCCGCTTTGGTAGCGTTTTTCTGGCCATCTAAATGAAAATGCATTGTACTTCTCCTCACATCTCGTTAAACAATTTTTAGTTTTCACAGCCAAACAGAGTTTGATACTGATTGGAGATTGCAACATTGTAGTCGTTGTCCATAGAGGCATAAACCAGTTCTAGAGGGGTTATTGGTTTAGTTAGATGAACTTTCAAATCTGCCACTAGACGTTGGCGATAACTGTTATTCAGCTCCGGGTCTTCTTATTGTGTTCTGTAAACTACTTTACCATTTTTGTTTAATCATGGTACAATCTATCTGGCGATATGTAAAGATTTCTTGGATGTTGTTGAAAATGTGAGCTGGATATGACAAAGTTGTTTGTAGTACGAAGTTCTTAAAGATCAGAACCTCTTTCATTCTGTTCACCAAGCCCGAATGTACCACAAAATTTTCCAATTTTAGCATTTAGATCACCTATAACTATAATCAAGGCTCCATTTGGAATACTTTTTATAGTGAGGCGAGTCGTAGAAATTTCATTTCATCGTCATTTGCTCCACCAGTTGGGGCATAACATTGAATGATATTGATGTTGTGCGGGTTTCCTTGAATTCCTAATTTCATTATTCTGTCAGTAATAGAACGGTAACCTAGCACTTTACTTGTTTTATTGGACCGAATTGCTGATTTTCCATGGCCCTGTACCTGGTTTCACGATCTTTTCCGTAGAACAATACCATCTCGTTTTCATGCGTCTTCAAATTACCACTCCTGCTCTAGTTATTCTAACATAAACCTAGTATTTCTATATTACTTCTATCCATTTTGTCTCAAACTATATTTAATTTGTCTACTTCTTTCCTCTTTCTCACGTTTCATGTTCCTATTCTGAATTGTGTTAAGTTCATTACAGCTGTCTTCCAGTAATAAACTTAACATTCTCATCCTTGTTAACCGCTGAACAACGCGGCCTGTGATAAGCCATACGATGGCCGGTGCGGTATGAAGGTTTATTCTGTTGTGTTATATCACAGGGTGTAGTCAAGAGTAAATGATAAACAAAGTAGAGGCTCTTAAGTTCTTTCTTTCTTCTCAGTGCCTGTTAAATAGGCGAAATATTTTTGTCGAATTTTCCAGTTGAACTATACTTATGACAGACATTAGAAAAGGTATGTGAGTGACTGGATCATTCTAGCCCCTGCAAACATCCATGTCCTGTTGCCAACAACTGAGCTCAGGGGAATCCCAGGGTGCAGTTTAATGCTTTGCCCAGGACTGCCCGAAATGTTTATCCATCCTGGAAAAAGTTGTTCTTAAATTAAGGCAGGATGTTTTCAAGATATAGTATTTTGGTGTAATATTAAGGTGTTGTTGATAGTTTTGCTCAGTTAAAATTAGAGTAAATTGAAGCAATAGGGAAGCTGTGAATATATATTTACCTAGTCATCATAAACTGTCGGTGTCCCCAAGAGAGACATCTCAGGCAGCTAGCTGAGCCTTCTAAAAGGGACTCCCTATCCTGGACAAAAAAAAGTACAAACACTAATTACTCATTATTTGAAAGATTTCTCTTTTTCCTGTCTGTAAATACTCATTGTTATTCTATTGATCTTAACAGAATGACAGCTTTTGGCCTTTTAAGCAGTTTAATTCAAAGTATCTCTCTTCCGGTATGTACCCTTCACTGTCATTTCGTCTAACTCTACATCCATTCGCGGAAGCCTGTTGCTATTTACTTATTA
Organism: Morbakka virulenta; assembly: GCA_003991215.1. Classification (NCBI taxonomy): domain Eukaryota; kingdom Metazoa; phylum Cnidaria; class Cubozoa; order Carybdeida; family Carukiidae; genus Morbakka; species Morbakka virulenta. Next base: position 973,392 of record RDPX01000158.1, read on the forward strand.
TTAATATCTATCATACCAAACGTTAAAAAATATGTTAGGTTATGAAATAATAAGATCGGCCCTCCTTATTAAAAAAGGTTTGTCAGTTATCTGAGACAAATGTGAATTTCTGTTACAGTGTTTGCAGCCTTTATTTTCTATTATTTTCAACCCTTTCAATAATATAATATAATATAATATAATATAATATAATATAATATAATATAATATAATATAATATAATATAATATAATATAATATAATATAATATAATATAATATAATATAATATAATATAATATAATATAATATAATATAATATAATATAATATAATATAACGGTATTCAATGAAAAAAATGCAAAACTTTTGAATCCTCAATACTAAAAGGTATGCTCTCTCTCAAGCAATCTTAAGTTAAAAGACATAGACACATACATACAGACAGACACACACACACACACATAGAGATTTAAGGTTTTAAAAAATGTAGATTGACAAATAAAGAGAGAATATGAAAATAAAAGGACTGCGTTCAGAGGACAGTCAAATCCGAAATTGTGGTAAAATGAAATCCGAGCAACTGACCCCATACCAGCGTAGAATTCATTGCAGTCAAAAAGTTGGATATTATGATTACTACTCGTTACTTTTATTATTACCTTTTGTCTCATGTACAATAGTACCGTATCGTAAATATGACACATTAATAAATAAAGCACCTTTAGTATTTGTTACTAAAGATTTTTAATCAAAAGTGCTTATGTTTACGTTTATACTTGCTGCCTGCTCAGTCTTAATTGTGAAACAAAATGTTGTGGTTTGAAATTATTTAGCATCCATTCCATCCTGATCTACATATATTTATCCATGTGTTGTCGTAAGGTTTTTTCCTTCGACGTTAAACATAGTATAGTGTCTTAGAATATTAAAGTACAATTAAAGTACTAAATCTGGTTATCTATTTTCTTAGGTCTCTTGTTTAATGATCATTTTTGACATGGTACATCAGTTAACTGTCGCTGTTTTCCACAACAGTGGGCCCGCCTTTAATTTGATGGGACTCTCCTGAAGTGACAAGACACGGGTATTTTCTATCAGATAGTTCGTTACCAAACTTCTGCTACTGAATGTTGACGCAACAGGACGTTGTGAAGTCTATTTTCTCCTCCAATGTTTACGCAATACACTATTGACATTTAAAAAATATTGTCTTCCTGTTTTAATAAAATGTTTTGCCTTACTTAGATTTCGGAAAAAACTGGCGAGGAAAACGGTTTAGCCTTTCTTATACGCATAAGATAACAATTTTCGGTTTCCGTTTGGACAGCTATTTCATAACATTATGAATCTATGAATTCTATAACTTAATGTTTAATGATTAAGTAAATTTGTTGTATGCATAGAAAACATCAACATCGCAGTCAAAACACTTTGAGTTGTGCTTGAACTTTTCTATTAATAACAAAAAAAAGTATATTTTGAGTTAAAAATATCAATTTATCGATACAATCCTCAATTTGTATCTTACAGCAAATATATTTCCGCCTTGACAAACAAAACTTTCCACGAAGCAACCTGAAACACTTTAAATCACTTTACCTAGATCTCGTCCAATATAAGTCAATAATATAATTTTAAACATTACATTTTTAAAAGTACAAAAATAGATTTTCATAAGAAAATGCAGTAGTTGAATGCTTTTTTCTGTCTACCCCGATAAAAATCACACAAATACACACATACATGCACTTCTGTCTCTCGCTTTCTGCCTTACACAAAGTACATTATGCCATAACACTATTGAAACTAATGTTTTCATGTATTTGAATGTTAAAAGCTAGACTAAAATGGATCAATTACTTCCGGGTAATACCTGGGTAATTTTTCATTTAAAAATGTTTGCTTTTTGAAACCCATTAATATTCTTGTACATAGGTTCAAGAAACGGGCAGTATTAAGATTTGTCTGTATTAATTATAATTGATTCATTTTTTACCATAGACAACGGCAAACGTACCACATGTTGCTTAAGAAAATACGAATAATAAATGAAAAACAGTGTCTTAGCTTCTGTACACTAAGCCTGGCAGATTGTTTTGATGTTTTCTATCAAAAGTGACGCATTGCTACATCTAGGCCTCAATAGTAAAGATGCTGACACGTTTGCGTTCGACGTCTACTTTTCAATACTTTTGGAATGAAGCTAGTCAAGATTAATTCAAACCATAACGATTAAAAGACTCAAATAAAGTAACAGATCTCCTGATCTTAAAGAAAGTTAATAAGATTCTATGAAGTAATGTGGCCCCATTTTTTGACAAAGAATTTAATAAATTATTTACTATGCTTTAAAACAAGAATGTTGGGCATCTGTGCATCGATGTCGTAAGTAAAATTCACGGAACAAAAAACATTTTGAAGAAGATCACAGATGGGATAGAGTTCTTCAGAGTTTTGCCTTTTGATAAAAACTCAGTTGAAATAACTGAAAAATTCAAAATTCAATTAAATATATCAAGTACTGATTCCTTGCTAACTAATACAATGCCTAAGTCATTTTTGGTGCGTCGGAATTCGCCAGAAAATCAAAAATGCGACCAACGGGACAAGGGTAAGTGAACAACTACTTGACGTTTAAATTTGTTTTTGAATAAAGTATTTTGTAAAGTTTACCGCTCTTGAAACTCATAGAATTAGCTAATTCAATGAAGTGGTTTCATGGGCTAACTTCTGATAATTTTTTCTATTCATTCGAGAACTCGATAATGATTTTCAACTAATATTTGCACATATGGCTACACTAGTTTGCCTGTTTTGAAACGGATAAGCAAAAGGCCTTTTAGTAATTTCAATAATGTATGTCGTCCAACTCCTGAAGAACTTACTTCAAATGGTAGATATTTTAAAGTCATAGTCATTTGGAGGTACTAGAGATACACCTTTTATTGTCAGCTGCTCTCTTTCTGGTCGTAAGAAATGTTTCAAAAATCAATGAAAATATATAGGTATTTTGGTAGAAAAATGTACCAAATATTCTATTCTGAGCTATTGTGTTACTTCATAATTAGTTTATATAGAAGTGTTCCCTGCATATATTTTCATTTTATTTGCATTTTCATCAGAAATATTATTGTACTTTATAGATTAAAATTTCAACTCTTGAAAAATTAAGTCTTTTAATGTTGTAATAAAAATAAGAATAGATTACAAAACAAAGAATTTGTTTTTTCTTTAAAGACTAGACTAGTAAATATAATGGCTTTGTGCTCCCTCCTTCCTGTTTACTTCTTTTACGGCAGAAAGGTTTTGAAGGGTGGGGAAAGGGATACATAATACTGAAATAGTCAAATCTTGTAACATACATCGGGTTTGTCACAGTACTAGCGAAATTACTAAAACAAAGTGAAGTATAAGACCAAGTCAATAATTGATTTTCACGAGTGGCAAAGACAATTTATCATTTTACTTATCTAGAAAAATCGATATGCACTGTTTACGGTCATCTTCTGATTAGATTACATGTGAAGAAATAACTTCCTGAAACATTAGAAAACTATATTTTTGCCTGGGTTTTAGCCTTTGTCTAAATAACAGTAAATTCTGTTTGCTTTTAACTTGGTGTCAATAACACAAACACCATTAAGGATCAAGTACATTCGCAATATTAGCAACCAAGTATTAAATTAAATTGTCTGGAAATGACGCAGAATACTTGCTATTTGTCTTTTAACTATATTCCACTCCAAATTCTACACCACCAAAAACATATATAATGGGAATCTACAAAACTATCGTACTCCTTTTTTGTCTTTCAAAGATATTTCAAAAGAGGAGTTAATTTTCACTTCGGTAAACGAAATTATGAAAAAATGCAAGTTACACGATTGACTCAAATAAAAAAACAAAAAAACAATAGAGGTACTTATATCACCTTTTATTTGTGAGCGAATGTTCTTGTTTACTTGACTTAAAACTTGTAAAATGTAAAAAAATATCTGCAAGGAAGACAAATGGTTCAGTTCCTTTTGCTATATTACTACGCTCGCTGCTGTCTTTAATATTTTTGAAGCGCTAATTTTTTGCTTAACTGTAATTTCAATGAAAAGTGATATAAAATGAGAAAATTTGTTAAGATCTTTTAATAAAGTTAAGGTCTAGTGAATATCAATCGAAGATTAGTACTCTTCTACAAAATCTAACATGCTCTCTAAGCTTAAGTTCTTCTCTCCATTGACCTATCTTTGTTTGCTTCCTAATTTTGCTTCTGTATTTTTTCCTTTTCATTTTGATCCCACCCCTCTCTTCTACCATTATTTTCGCCTCTTACTGTATTATTCTCCGTTTGTTTCTGTTTGTCTCTGTTTCTCGTTTTTTCTCATTGTTTCTCACCTCTACTATCCTCTATTCTTTTCACCGTGTGTTTCTCTTTGTCTTTGCCTTTCTATTTCTTACCCTTTCTCTCTCTCTCTCTCTCTCTCTCTCTCTCTCTCTCTCTCTCTGTCTTTCTCTCTCTCCCCCATTTTAAGTCCATTTACCTTTCCTGCTTCTTTTTCTAACAGATAATCTATTGGGTATAATTACAATTAACGTTCAGTATCCACCATCATCATTAATACGTTTTCTACTACATTCGGACCACATTATTAAATTGTAACAGGGATCATGAAAGTATTATCAGCTATGTAAATTAAACTTTTGTCCACAAACCTTTAAGAAATATCAAGTACTGCTCAAAACATAGCTTTTAAAAAACGAAATTGGAAATCATTATGGCAGTTAATTTTAAACATTGACACACCTTTCTTTGAGGCTTTTTAAGACCAAATGTTGTTTTCGGTGGCAAAGGAAAATTGTAAAAATTGGAAGATATAGACTTTAAAAAAAAGGGAATGATATCGAGAAAAAAAAAAGGACGAACTTTGTTCTGAAAAAGTTTAAATTTTCTCTTAGCACCGTTTTTTGTACCTGGAATTCATTTTAAGTAAACCTCCTAATAATGAAAAATAGATTTCTATGTATGTCAATGTTTTTTTGCTACCGAGAGCTTTTTGATATTTTTGAATGTTTCAATTTGAATCCCAGTTTTGCATCTCACATACATCAAAATAGCAAGAAAGCAAAATATTTTGAAAAGTTGATTTTTACTTACATTTTAGAGATATTAGCACATAAATCAATTTATGAATAATTTATATTATTACCTATTGTCAGTATTTTGACTTTCTTTTCCTTTTTAACTATAATGTCTATGTTTCTCTTTTAATGCACACTTTTGCACAACATTTTCAGATTAAAGTACAAATTTATTAATATTGTTATTAAAAAAGGGAAAGAAGCAATTTTGAAATATGAAGATTAATTGCGAATTTCTTTGTTTGACTTCTCAATTCAGTGTTAATGACATTTCTCGTTTATTATGCTTGACCATGAAAGTTTGGTGAATGGCATTTTAAGAGATCCTTCTCTCATCATCTAACGAAGATCTTATAAAAAATGATCACTTCACTTAACCCGTTGATGCGAGAAGTATCTCTCAAAATCACACTTACTAAACGTAGATGTTCAAGAAATGATCATATCAAAGGATCATTTCAGTTCTCCCAATGATGAAATAAGGATCTCTCGATACACTGCCTTCTAAACTTTCATGTTCAAGTAATAATAAATGAAAACTCTTTGTAGATCAAGATTATAGAATTATTTCTTCATGAGTTCTTGCCAGAAGGATAATAACAGGCTTTAAATTTTTCCGTGCAATGTCCTGTAACCATAAAATGCATATAAAATATTAAACGTATGCGTGTTAAATCATGGGAAATATTATAAGTGAAATAAATGTCAATAGTTTCACAATTTTTAAACATTTTCATATTTTTTAGATATTTTTACAATTTTAAATAATTAATAATTGTCCCATTTGTCCTTTTTCTGACGTGTAGGAAAAGCAAATGCAACAACTTGAAATGCCGAAGAAAAATAAAAAATTTCAACTGATTTTTCTTTCTTAATTGTTATTTGATTTTGGATATGGTGTATGACCTCCATACGTTAAAGTTAGCATTATGAAATTTGGAATGTTATCACAACATCTACTGTACTTTTATAACTGACATACATCATTTAATAATAGACAATAACTTCAGAGTTGGTGTTTTGAAAATATGAGCATGATTTTGTACTCCTTTAAAAATACGTTTTATTTAAAAGAAGCTAAACATATACAAATATTACAAATGATGAGTCATCGAGGGTAACATTGTTTATACAACTATCTACTTTCTGTTATACTACTATTATTATTACCACTAGTATTACTACTAGTTTTAACAACACTATTATTTCAACTATCTACTTTCTACTATACCACTATTATTATTACCACTAGTATTAGTAACACCATTAATACAACTGCTCCTTCTAAATCTACTAATAACATCACTTTTACCTTACCTATCACTATTTGCACTGCAAGAATTACTTTTTTTTACTACAGCTACTAAAATTGCTACCTTCACTATTACAACTGTTTTTCTACCACTATTCCTGTTTTCATTGTTTGGCTCTGTGAATGTGAAAGATTAAAAATGTAGAAGGAGAATGATGTTTTTCATGGCAAGCGTCTTAGTAGATCCTATGAATCATATATCAATCAGAATGGAGTTTTCGTAGTGTAGCTGTTTGATAGAAGGAAAAAGGTGAGGCCAATGAGTGGGAAGGTTAGAGGACCTAAAGTGGAAATTGACTATTTGCTACGATAAGACGAAATTATTAATAACATACAAATGATATAGGGTTCTGAGGACAAAGAAAAAGTGGAATACTAAAGACTACATGAAAAAACTTACGATTTAAAAAGAAAGGAAAGAACTAGAGAGGATTGAAACAGGGAGTTAAAGTAAGAGCCAGAGAGAGAGTGCTTAAAACACTGCCATGGCACCTTCAGCATAGGTGTTCCACCACATCCGTCATATCAAGGCGACTTATAGTGACTTGAGTACTTATTGATATTTTGGGTTGACAGGAACTTATTTCACTTATCGTCAAAGTACGGGGATGGCAAATTTATTTTACCAAGTTGTCAACAAAATTCAAGAGACATTAAAACTTTAGTTGTGAGATTAGGGCTTTTTCCTTAACAATAAGGAACTTTACATAACATTTACAAGAAACGAAAGAAAGCCAATTATGAAATTTTTCAATATTGAAAACGAAATAAAACAATATTTAGTAAAACTAATCAACAATGGCTTCCATATTTGAAGGAACTACTTCCTCATAATATCTAATGTTATTTGTGAATGCTGTAATAGGCTATCAATCACTTTGTGAACAATCTTACTACTTCCTTATTTAGTTTATTGTACCAAGCTGTCAATGTAAAATTTAATTATATTAACAGCTTCTTGTAATTAGGACTACAGTACAAGAGTGAAAATTCTTTTTCTTGCAGTCTTTTTCTTTATAATTTTTCCTTCCTCTCTTGCATTAAAAATTACTTGCTATTTTTTTTTCTATTCCTTTATCTTCCACAACTTTCTCTCTTTCTCTCTCTGGTAACTGTACATCCAAACATCCATCCATCCAACTATCTATCTATCTATCTATCTATCTATATTATCTATCTATCTATATATCTATCTGTCTATCTATCTACCTGTCTATCTATCTACTATCTATCTATCTAACTAACAAACTATATTTCTATTTATGTGTGTATGTATATATCTATGTACGCATCTATCTATCTATCTATCTATCTATCTATCTATCTATCTGTCCATCTATCTGTCCATCTATCTGTCCATCTATCTGTCCATCTATCTATTTATTTACTTATCTATCTATCTATCTATCTATCCATCTATCTATCTATTTATCTATCCATCCATATATCTATATATCTACACATCTGTCAATCTATCTATCAAGATACCTATCCATCCATATATATATCCTCTACCCTAACCTTTCCACCATTTTCTTAATAGGCTAACCAAAATTAGTTTTGTCTGCATTTTTTATTCATTTCGATGACTTTGTATTCCTGTATTGGAAATTCATTNATCTATCTATTTATTTACTTATCTATCTATCTATCTATCTATCTATCTATCTATCTATCTATCTATCCATCTATCTATCTATTTATCTATCCATCCATATATCTATATATCTACACATCTGTCAATCTATCTATCAAGATACCTATCCATCCATATATATATCCTCTACCCTAACCTTTCCACCATTTTCTTAATAGGCTAACCAAAATTAGTTTTGTCTGCATTTTTTATTCATTTCGATGACTTTGTATTCCTGTATTGGAAATTCATTATGTTAGAAATGTAAGCTACCAAAACACCTTAACAAAAACAAGCCTTTCTCTTTTTTTCGCTCATCACCTTCGATCATTAAGAGACCCACAATAATACTTTTCCTGTCCTCTACAGTGGACTTGTTAGCACATTTATATAACACAACTCCCTGCTTACAACAAATACCCTGTATACCAGACCCTGTTGTTTTTGAAAATTTAGCTTTTTTCTCAAAACTGAAAAAAACCCCGAAAAGTAATACTAGCATTTAACTACTCCACGATCGCCAATGATAAACACAACATATGTTTAAAGAAATTCGTTTTTCCATTTAATTGTCAGACCATTGAGTATGTAGAAACTTTCACAAATAGAGTTGGAGAAAGGGAGATATTAGTTGATAAAAAGAAATAAAAATACAAAGACAAAATTTCAGTTTATAACTAACTCTGAATTGAAGTGGCTTCTAGATTTACTTCGATCGAAACAAAAAAAAATTAATTATACAGTTTTATATTAAAAATCTGTGTCCCTATATCCATTATTATTATTAGTGTTAATCAGTAATCCCTTTTAAAAATCGGGTTAGTGCAATGTGCTCAATCTTGTTCGTCTCCTGTTTCAATACCACTGGCTTTATGTCCTCCTTCACACTGTCTAGCCATCTTTTCTTTGGTCTCCTTCTCTTTCTCGCTTCTGGTACTTCCATACCCATTACTGTCTTTCTTACATACCAATCATCTCTTCTCTACACATGGTCGTACCATCTCATCCGAACCTCACTTAATTTCTCTGCTATTTGTCTCTGACCAATAATAAGTATCTCATTTCTAATCGTGTCCCTTCCCATCACTCCTATCGACCAACCTAAAGCAACGCAACGAAAAACTAAAGCAAAATTTCTCTTTGCTTTTGGCGTTGTTGTTTACTTTCCATTTTCTACTGCTTTTCCATTTGGTTTTTTTTATTACATGTTTTATTTTTTCTAACTTCTATTTCTTTGCATCCTTTTCCCTCCTTTGCACTTCCCTCACAGAGATTTCCCACGTTTTTAAAAAACTTTTTCTCGTTTGTTGCTTTACATTTTTGTACTCCTTTTTTATACTTTTTGCATTACTTAATGCTGTACATGTTACTATTTATTTATGTTTTGTATGATTTATGAACTTTAGTTGATAGCTTGGGTTGAATTATTATGAAAATTGTAATCTCAATATCCTAGTTTGCAATTGAATTCAAGCCATGTGATGAACTGCGAGTTGTCATTTCCAAACAGTTAATTCGATAAACGTATTTTTTTCTTTACAGTTATAAATAAAAAGGATGGGATAGTGTGTCCCGCTGTTTCACAGTCTTACGGAAATAAGCTTCCTGCTCATTTTGATAACAGCTGCTCCGTTCATGAAGGCAATCTATCCATTCCATGCGATCGAAAAATCTCTATAAAACAGATACCCCCTGTGGAAGCATCGCCTCTTCAATTCGTATCACATTGTTCATGTATTCAGTGTCGTATTCACCAACGGACACAGTCCTATACTTCCTATTGTCCAAATGTAATTACCTTCAGACAAGCATATCAGAAAGCTTGTATTTCCGCGTCACCATTGCAGGAATGCCCCGAGGAAGATCTTCATTCACCTTTAATAATTAATGAAAAACAATTTAAGCCGACAAGTCAGAATCGAGGTACGAAAATCAAGCCACCACCAGTCACCTCAGCAATTGAATGCACTGTTAAAGAACAAAAAATCAATGGATTTATGGTTACAGATAAGAAAAATATTAAGGCTAGTTGTGCTGATATGGCTGAACAGATGATAAAAATGAAACCAAATTTTCAGTGTGAGCAATGTGGCAAGGTTTTTAAAACAAAGTACACGCTAAATATTCATTGTAAAATGCCCTCCCATACAACGTTAAAGCCATTTGTATGCCCAACATGTGGTAAAGGATTTCGGTTGTCAAGTACTCTATGTCGACATAAAATTATCCATACGACTCAAAGGCCTCATTGCTGCCAGATTTGTAATAAGTCCTTTAATCGATCCTCAACACTTAAGACTCATTTAAGAACTCACAGTAATCAAAAGGAATTTGTGTGTGATCAATGTGGAAAAGGTTTTCATCAAAAAGGCAATTTAAGAAACCATGCCTTAATCCATACTGGGGAAAAACCATATTCTTGTTCTGTTTGCAATAAGTCTTTTAATAAGCTTTCAAACTTAAAATTTCACATGCATTCACATACAGATCAAAAGCCGTACAGATGTCGGTTTTGTAAAATGCCATTTTGTAGACGAGGAGAATTGAAGCAACATATAAGCAGATTTCACAGAAGACAAAGAGAGGAGAAGAAAATTGAAGCATGAATGTCAAAACGTAAATGATGTAAAATCGTCATGGACGAAAGGAAACTTTGATAGTTCGATAAGTTATTATTTTAATTTTTATCACTATTTTTTTCCTGTTTGGAACAATTTTTGTGTTTCAGCAAGGCTAAACACAAAATATATTTTGTAAACTGGTTGATGTATTAAAATTAAAATTTGATAAGTTGCAGCTTATGAATGCAAGATGGAATATGTTTTTCAGTAAAGCACACAATTCAAATGGAAGGACTTGTGGAATACACTTTGTGCATCACGAAATTTTAGAAGTTATTGTTTCTAAGCTGCATCACTCTGTAATGGCATCAAAATGAAGTACAAAAGAGGAAGTCTTTAACGTTTCTGAGGAAGTTGGAAATAAAGAAGAAGAGTAATAAAAGTGGAGAGAGAAATGAGCAAAAGTTATAAACAAATATTTCTGCTGAGAAGTACAAGTAATCGAGGTTCAGCAATAAAGTTTGTATTAATATGCCCCAATGTTTCAGTATTTATAAGAGCTCTGATAGAGTGTACAAATATAAGAACGCTTATAGAATGAATTCTTTAAATATAGTATTTTATATGCTTTGTTTTCCCAGCAGTTGGTTTTTTATGAGTGAAATTAAATATAAGTTTGTTTTCTAATGCCAAAAATTGCCCTGTCAAATGGTAAGTTGTAAAGTTGAAATTTTGTGTTTCCATTTGTAAAGAGAAACCATAATATTAAAAGTGTAGTTTTTGACTCTATTGAGTAATGCCAGAAAATGTAAGCTGATGTGATATTGTTTTGATGCTAAGTTTCTCTTTATTGTTTGAGAGCTGTTTTCTTGAATTCAAAATTTAAACAAGATCTCAAATCTTTCCTTATATTCGAAGGGAATATTTAGCATTTAAATNTATAGAATGAATTCTTTAAATATAGTATTTTATATGCTTTGTTTTCCCAGCAGTTGGTTTTTTATGAGTGAAATTAAATATAAGTTTGTTTTCTAATGCCAAAAATTGCCCTGTCAAATGGTAAGTTGTAAAGTTGAAATTTTGTGTTTCCATTTGTAAAGAGAAACCATAATATTAAAAGTGTAGTTTTTGACTCTATTGAGTAATGCCAGAAAATGTAAGCTGATGTGATATTGTTTTGATGCTAAGTTTCTCTTTATTGTTTGAGAGCTGTTTTCTTGAATTCAAAATTTAAACAAGAAAAAACAAGAAAGGAATATTTAGCATTTAAATTTTGATAACTTCTAGAATATTTCATGAAAAGACAAGTATCCTCCACTTTATCTTAATAGTTAACACAACATACCTACAAACGTGAAATCTGCAGTCATGGACATCTATTCGTTAGAGGTTCGAGTCAAGGAACATCAATTTGAAAAGTACGCTTTCGTTGAAGACAAAAAAATATATGGAGAACGTTGTTCTCTTCATACGTATAAGTTCAGCAATTTACATGAAGAGAAGGAAAATAAGTCTTTTAAAGCTAATAGCTAAGACGCTTTCTTTACTTTGGATTTTTTGTGTCTTTGATGAGATTCTTCTAACGCTTGTCTTTCTTTCCTGTTGGCGATCAGGCTGATACCTGTTAGAGTTTCATATTAAGGCAAAGGTATTTTGTAAATTTGATGCCTTTCCTCACAAAACAATAAATTTTGGTAGTATTCTATAGTCCCCCCCCCCTGCAATGCAACGGAGAAAAGCTTTGATTTTATGTAGTTAGATAACAACAAAATGACTTTCATTAATGACTTCTATATTGGTTTATTTGTGGCATAATCTTATCCCAAGAGGGCCAACATACAAATATCAGGCTAGAATGTTTGTACTTAACGGATGAAAGAAAACAGCAAGTAAATAACGAGCCTGTTTTCTTTCTTTTTAAATCTATTACCACTTTCAAGTCTATTTGACTTCACTGGTCCTGACTCTCGTCTTTTCCACAAATATTAAGTCTATGAGGGTGGGTAAATTAAATCGAAACAGCATTTTATTAACTGTCTAAAATAAAGAAATTAGAAAATTTGCAGGAAGAAATATAGGTAAATCCAAAGAGAGTTTCAAAAAATAACTAAAAGCTAAACGCTTGAATTCCCAAGGCAAATAAGCACAACATTTTTCCTGCTCAGTTTTAATAATGAGTTCCATACATCTATTTAAATGTAATGATTTTCTGTTTGACCATTTACCCTCCAATTTAATGAAGCTTCAATTATTAAGAGACATCAGGTACAAAGCTACCACTGCTTTTTATGCACAAATATTATAAAGAACTCTGTTGCTTAGATACGCTGTCATCCCTGTCTCTGTCATTTTTGTGTTCTATACATATACGTATAGAACAGACAAAATGGGGTTAAAATTATTTCGTACATTTTTAAGTTTACCATTGCTATCGGCAGGTCCCTATGATGAAGACCTGTATCCTTACAGGTAACATTGGTTCAGAACAGCTTTTAGCACATGATGACGGTAATGGAGCATATAGTGTTCTCTAAGGTGCTTATTCGGAATGCCTATGGCAGTGACTAGGTAATTAGACCCTTCTTTGTTGCACTAATAGAGATATATTTATTTGCAAAGCATATACTTATTTAAATTTTGAGTGATCGCTTCATCGCATGTTTTAGTCGCCCCTTTAATTTCTGTGGCTATTCAAACGACAATGGATTATAGATGTGAGGGCTCATTTTTACAAAACATACGACCAAGAGATTCAAAAATGTGCAAATGGCATAAAACTAAGGTTCGATTAGAGCTAAAAATGTTCTTTTCTTTTCGGATTGACCATGTGTAAACGGAAATAACTCGCGCCAAGTGGAGTTGTAAGTTGAAGAAATCTAAAGATATAGTATGTTTTGTACAGAATTTTTAATTTCGTAGGTTGCTATTAAGTACACTTTATTAATATTTAAAATCTGTATCACTCAATAAATGAAAACAATAATATGACATTTTCATCAGATTGATACTGTAAAAGATCATTCAGAGAAAGCGAAATTGAGCAGGTGAATTATTACATGATGACTGGCCGAAAAAGAAAAACTGAGCCCGCAAAATATTTTGAAAAGTCAATCTATTTTGGCTTTTGTTCGTCCTAGACTATTACATATAAACTTCAAAAGCTCTATTTTTAAAGTGATATTAAATTTTTATAATTTGTATTTGTATTAAATCAAGTTTAACACTAGTTCCGCAAACCATGACTGACTCTGTGATCAATTTCAATTTTATGTCTCACATGGACATATTTTGTCTTGTTAGATGAAATTAAAGCTTATGTGAGGCAAAATGGATGGGAAGAGGCAATCTACTCTCCTCTGCAGAAAATGACGTCAAATAACAATGAGTTAGGGCAATCCACTACTACTCTCCTTTGTATAGAAAATCAAAATGATTAACAAACAATTAAGACGACAGCCCGTGTTGTTAAATTTTTAATTTACAATAACTTAAATGATAATGTTTTAGGCAACGTTTCCAATAATACTTTTCCTGTCCCCAGTATTAGTTTATGGGGAGGTGATTCATACTTTTGTGTTGATGGAGAATGTTTCAAAATCCTTATTTCTGAATGACATAGAAGCATACTAGTTGTGAATGTTAGTGGATTACTAACTATGATGCTATGATTTTGACAATATTCTTTGCTTTTCGGATGGTATTGTCATCCAGGTAGGTCTCAATTAAAACAGGATATTATTTTGATGCAATGTATGCCATAAACAAAAAAAAACACACATAAATTAAGTACAAGAAATATTACTTTTTATTGAATATACGTGATTAAGGTGTAGGGATGTACATTTATCATTCTGATTATCAAAATTAGAACAGCCAGATTATAAAGTCAGCCCTGGGATAGCTGAAGAGTTAAATGTGTAGGCAAGTAAGTTGGCTAACTAATTGTTAAACGTCCAACGGAATTCAGTCGGTCTCCTTGACGTTGCAATACCAAAATTTTCTGTAGTTTATGTTCTAAACGGCGTCTGGAAAAGCGTTCAGGCAGGAAATTCCTTACTGCCACAACAAAATCCCTCTTAAGGGCATCATATGAGTCCAAGTACAGGGGAAAATGACATAAGAAATTTAAAAAAATGTTCTAGATTTTATTTAGAGAGGAAACTGGGCACGACCTTCTGTGTTTTGCTTTCGTGGTTTTAGTTTGTACGTTCATCATATAGGTATGCAAAGCCCGTCGAGTAGAATTTAGAGTAGCAAAATAGGAAAATTCAAAATTGACTTCGTATCTTATAACCCTAAAATCTTTGCTTGGACAAGGAAAACTATAAGCTTAAATGACGACGCGAATTCAAATTTTTTCCAACGGAATTTGGACAATCCATGGACAGATGAAAATCTTCAATTTTTTTTGACATCAAAGTCTTACTTTAGGCATGCCCTTTTTGCAGAACAAAAACAACTGCTTGTGTTAAAGGCAAGGATCAAAAGCGAAAGGAAGATACGAAAATGTATAATATAGGTGTAAGCATAAAGGAGCAAATGTCTGTTCTCTCCATCGGTTAAAGATGAAGTATTAGATGAGCATTTTATTGGCATAGAGCATTTTTATGTTTGTTTTTAACGTCATTTTTCTCCAGTAACTGGGGCTCAGACGGTACCATTTTAGAGGGGCTTTGTTTTTGCAGTTAGGAGTTTCTTGGCTGGATGCCCTTCAATAGCTTTTCCTTTTGTAAACTTCTAAATGCTTTACGCGTGCTCGGGGAATCCATCCCGGAATCTCTTAGTTACGCTGCAACTGCACCGTAACCAAGAGTTTCCACTTTTACGCCAAGGCGATAAGGCATAGCTACAGAACCACTTTTTCAAAAAAATGAAGAACACATTAATTGTATAGGGTCTAACAATAAACATACTTGTTGGATGCGAAAACGACAAGAAAGATGCTCCTTCTTTGCTGGTGCAACACTGATATGTAAAGGTCTCTATGCATGTACTGATGCCTCTTCTAAAAAAATCCTTCTCGTTCACGAGTCTTAGAGTAACAGTGATGATATCACTAATACGATAGAAACATAAAACGGAATTGCTACATAATTGATCAGTAAGCAGATGGAAAAGAGAACGAGCAGCAAAGACCATATTTCAGAAAGGGTACCTCTTTTAGAAGTGCTCTAGTAACTCAGGCAGGGGAAATCAGTAAGTGAGCTTGACAAAAGACTTTTCAACTTTAGTCAAGCTTTTGTCATATTGTGTTTTTATATGTTACTGTATCAAAGCCATGGTTGCAAAAATGATGTAGTGAAGAGCAAGTGCTGATGCCATATGAGGTAGAATATGTGGCCATAGTAGGTAAAGGCACTGGTTCGAATCCATTTCATCGCAAAAAAAATTTTCATTTCTCTAATTTCTTTATATTTTAAAGATTTTTCAAGAAATTTTTAATGACGTGTCTGAATTGCGACGTTGACTCTTTTCAGCATCGGCAAAGTAAAACTTAGAATGAAAAAGCTACAAAATGATGCCGAGCTTAAGAAGTTTACTAACAAATTTGAGAATATAAGTTTGGGTCTCAGACCAAAAGAATCTTTAGAGAGAAGAAACAAGAGATTATAAAGCACCTTGACAATAAAAACAAGGCATTTGAAACTCTAGCTTGATTAACAGTGTTACAAACTAAAAATATCAATAATTGTGATCCGAGACGATGTAACCTGTATTCCATCTCCTGCTTGACTTTAGTCAAGCAGGAGATGGAATTCAGCAGAATATTTGTTAATAGAGAGTAAATAGAGGACAGAGCATCTACCATTACTGAAATAATTACTCCCTTTGAAAGTTTGGATTTAGCTTTTCTGGATAAAAACCTTGATAAGGTCTATATGTTACCAACGTATTTTTAATACCAATGAAGACCACAAGATCAGAGAAGTTACCGTGAGCACAGTTACAGAGGGAACGAATGCAAAACCAGTGAATCAAGGATGTGTACCAGCGTGGAATAATACGTTTTCCATTTGGATGAGAATTCTACTTTCATTACCTTCTGAAGAGAGAGTACTAAGTTAAGTGAGACATCCAAAATCTTGCAATACATTTAATAAACATAATGTTTGCGTTTATGAATAAGGTGGCGATGAATGATACTGACAAAAAAGGGATCACTGAAGAATTTGCCATAAAAAATGAAAACATTAAAAATTTTGACATCTGCCTGAAAAAATGTCTCAACTCTTTATTCATATTAAACTTATCTTGTAAGGATCTGTCGCCTTCAATCTTCTGTCTTAATAAATGGCTTTTGTTTTAAAAAACAGAGACTTCGTTCTCTTTTCTTTTACTTCTCTTTATATTATTTCTTTTACACCAAATTATTTGGTAACACATAGTTTTAATACCTCATTTTCATAGCAGATAAATTGGCATCAGTTGCAGGCATTCTCCTTTTCCAATGTTATATGCACATGCTGGTTTGTCTGGTACTTAAAACACATTCAGGTATATATTAAACAAAGTTTCTCATCAACTGTGTGAAAAAGAGAGTCGATACATTTTTCTACTTGTGACTGCTTTGCTTTATCGAAAACTTTAAGATATATTTGTTTTTGGACCAATTCAACAAATCAATAATAAGATTTTTAATAGCAAACTTAGCTACTTAGGAGAAAAAATGCAACTTCCAAAGTTATTTCAAAGTTGTCCCATATAATGAACGTTGAATGAACTATATTGGACACTAATTTCAAGGACCTTAGATCCTTCTTTTTATATAAACTTCCACTAACCGCAAACGCACCTTCCATAAATCTTTCAAAATTACGTCAGTATGGCCAGTTGACATAATGGCTGCCATTTTTAAACAACAACTAGGAGAAAGAGGCTAAGATTGAAGTATAAATATCATTAGAGGATCCTATGAAAAATAAGTTAGCTAGAAAACTAAGGGATTTTAAAATAGAGGGTGTAACGATAAATATAGTTTTCTTCCTGTACCATTTAAATCATTTATTAAAACTAAATCATTTATTAAAAACAAAATATTTTGTAGCCGTTGCCAGGTCTGGGACAGATAATTTCAAGTGGAAGTCCTACTCTATTTATGCTATGAGAAGCAACGTGCTTACAGTTATGGGTGAGTTCGATACAAAAATCATTTTTTTCAGAAAAACATTTTATTAAAAATAAAGCAAAATAAAAGAACAAAATTATTTTCAGTTAAGCTATTTGTAGGCAGAAAGAACTTTTTGGTACTCTGGCGAAGTAATGACCATCCACTGTTACAGAGACTGGTACTTTTTCCGGCAGTAATATTTACATTAAAGACATTCGAATGAGATTAGTATATTATTTGTACCAAGCTTACTCCTACTTTCCTCTTAAAATAGAATTCTTGATTATGAAAACAACAATTAAATAATTGATGTGTAAAAAATTTGCATTTAACTTGTAAACATTGTCAAAGATCACAAGGAACTAGAAAAGGATTATAAAGCTCTTTTAGAGAAAATTAAATGAAAACTGTTATGGCGAGCATCAGATAACTTGATCCAATCTTGTAACCTTAGTCCAAAAAATGAACAAATACTGTATTTATTTAAACGGCTAAAACTTCAAATACAGAATACTAAAATATAAGAATGAAGAGGACTTTAGATTCAAAAATTTGTTAACTTCAGTCCAATCTTTAAATGATTGACACAGTAAAAGATAATCTCTCGTGTTCATAAAAATCTACTTATTTTAAGTTCTACAAATAGAACAGACCGTGAAATTAACTGTATTTAAAAGAAATAGGGCTGTTTTTAAAATTTTCTGCAGAATGAGATTTTGTTAGAAAGCACCAAATGTAAGGAGCGGTATGAATTCTAAGAAGCAACTGAAATCAATATTCTTTAACAATTTTATCAATAAAGGGTGGTATTCCTCCCCTTAAATAACCTCGTGATTTAAAGTCTGTATGCAACCTTTATTAAAAGACTTTAAACAGGGATATTCTAACAAAACTATGAAAAGTCAAGTTCTTTCATATTTTCAAATTAAACTAAAATGAGAGCCCACCAGCTCCACATCTAACTAAGGGTGTTCCTAGTCAAGTTGAAAGCATCACGGAGAAATACAAAGATGTATAACAGATTATTTGATGATATACTCAGAGATATCAAACCCTCAAAAGCTGACCAAAATCTAAAAGAGAATAACAATCTTCACAAGGATCTCAAGTTTCTCCTGGAGCCAGAATAAAAGGTAAGCTCCCGTACGTAAAATCCTAAAGGTCATCTATGATCATGATACAGGTCAGTTTTCTTCAATATGGAACAACAAGCCCACAGACACAGGAAAAATCATAAACTATTACGTATGGGTTGAGGGGTCTTTCAAACGCAACAAGCGTTCAGTACTGGCTGGTTTGTGTATTGTATCACTGATTATCGAGTTCTTGGCATTACTTCCCAAAAGGTCTAGAGAAAGGCAGTTACCAAGTTTGCTAGTTTTTTTCCAACATGGGCGACATATTTAAAAGTCAGTCGATCTGTATACCGAGTAGACACAGAATGTTTATTTATATATAGTCATTGGCAGTTATTCAGAAATAAGTTGGAAAATATTTTAACTACTTTCCTCTTTATTTAATTGGTAAGGATGAGCAAATTCAATGCATAGGATTTATAATAACACATTTCATATTACCATTTTGAAAAAACCAGCTCTTTGAAACTACATTAGAGTATTCAGTAGCCTTTCCTTGTTATATATTAACATTTATGTGACATAAATAGCTCAAATGTCTGAGTTAATTACTAATCCTCTTAATCTGATATTATTTTCTGCCATTTTTCTTAAGAAGTCATCTTCAAGTTGGATTTCATAAATTAATAGACTACTTTACAAAAACTGATAAAACAGTAAAGAAGTTATTTCTGTGAAATGATCGCAAAATAAGAGGGATGGTTCAGATTGACTAAGAAGAACTCGATATTATTCGAGGGAGGGTTCAGATTGACTAAGAAGAACTCGATATTATTCGAGGGAGGGTTCAGATTGACTAAGCAGAACTCGATATTATTCGAGGGAGGGTTCAGATTGACTAAGCAGAACTCGATATTATTCGAGGGAGGGTTCAGATTGACTAAGAAGAACTCGATATTATTCGAGGGAGGGTTCAGATTGACTAAGCAGAACTCGATATTATTCGAGGGAGGGTTCAGATTGACTAAGAAGAACTCGATATTGTTCGATCCATTAAAATATTTTCTTCTTATCATTTTAAATAATTCTAGTTCAGAATTGATCATTGCTAAACAACTGTCCAACTACATTCCTCTCAAATATAAATGTTTGAAATATTAAAGAGTTACATAAATATTTAAAAGACAAAGTAATATCCTGGTGTCCATATAAGTGCGTGAGGTGGTTATTAAATACGATTATGAAATAGTAATTTTTGTGATACAGATCTTGTTTAAAATATTAGCATTATAAGAAACTTTTATTTATCTATNTTTTCGAGGGAGGGTTCAGATTGACTAAGAAGAACTCGATATTGTTCGATCCATTAAAATATTTTCTTCTTATCATTTTAAATAATTGTAGTTCAGAATTGATCATTGCTAAACAACTGTCCAACTACATTCCTCTCAAATATAAATGTTTGAAATATTAAAGAGTTACATAAATATTTAAAAGACAAAGTAATATCCTGGTGTCCATATAAGTGCGTGAGGTGGTTATTAAATACGATTATGAAATAGTAATTTTTGTGATACAGATCTTGTTTAAAATATTAGCATTATAAGAAACTTTTATTTATCTATTTACTTATTTATTTATTTATCATTTATTTATAATTATTTATTTATATTTATTTATCTATTTACTTATTTATTTATCATTTATTTATAATTATTTATTTATATTTATTTATTATTTGTTTATTTATTTTATTTAGTTAGCTATTTATTCATATATTTCCTACTATTTATACAGGATTTAAAAACACTTTCATAATTTTTATAAAAACATATATAAAAACATCACTGTTGTCAATGTGTCCTTTCTTTTAACGTCATTTTTCTCAGTAACTGGGCTCAGACCATGCTTTTTAGAGGGGCATTGTTGTGAGAAATGTCTTGGGCGTACAACTATTCGCAAACCAAAATGGTATTTTCTTTTGTGAAATTCCAGACTCGTTTTGCCTGCTCGGGGGGATCAAACGTACAACCTATTGGTCACACTCCGACTACACTAACCAATAAACAACGGCTTCTCGACAATAGCCTCTCAAAAAAACAAAAAAATTGAATTAAGCCTATATACCTCTCCCATCGTCAAGACAACGATGGGAGAGGTATCTCTTAAAACATAAACAAAAATCTTTCGACTCATGATATGATAAACTTTTCCTATCTAACACTACTACTGTGTCCATAAAATCAAGAATTTTCAAGACAAGGAGAGTTTTTGATTGGCTGTCTGACACAATGGGCGACGACATACTAAGTTTCCCGTTTATGAAGGAAGGCAATGAACAGTTAAAATGAATAGCCTTTAATGGCCCTAGTTCAAAGGCAGTCTGGCTTTAGAAATTATTTTGTATTCTTTTTTCTCAAATTTTTAACTACGTTCACGATTTAGCAAGAGATGCTGTACTATTTTATGTCAAAAGAACCGCAAGTGCCCATTATTTACATAAACTAATTCTCTGCAGATCGAGTTTGGCCAAAACGATAGTAAAACTCACTTCATCAAATTATTAATTAAGATTTACTGTGATTTGAATACTTAAGCTAATTTCAACTTTTGTAAAAGAACCCAAAAGAATTCCTTTTCTGGTAACACTTTTGAGTTCTTGTGCCAGAAAGAAATGAGAGGGAGACAATTGGATACGTTACCTGTTGTCTTTGCCGGATGGAAATATGGGAATCTGTTATCTCTTTATCCACTTGGAGAAAATGTAATATTGCTGAAACAGTGTTTTACTGTAACAGGAATTGTTGAATTATTGACTAATATCAGCTTTTACCACAACGTCATTCATAAGTACATTTAATGCTTGGATAAGCTCTCAGTAATATTGAAACACAAGACAGCTATGGTGCTTCTTGTTTATTTCAAAGGCTAATATTCCAATAAAAAAGGCTTTTCAAGAAATATATTTCAAAAATTTGTTGTAAATATTTTCCGATGAATACAAGCTGGAGGGGAAAACGCCAAAGTGTGTAACATATAACATATAACATATAACATATAACATATAGCATATAACATATAACATATAACATATAACATATAACATATAACATATAACATATAACATATAACATATAACATATAACATATAACATATAACATATAACATATAACATATAACATATAACATATAACATATAACATATAACATATAACATATAACATATAACATATAACATATAACATATAACATATAACATATAACATATAACATATAACATATAACATATAACATATAACATATAACATATAACATATAACATATAACATATAACATATAACATATAACATATAACATATAACATATAACATATAACATATAACATATAACATATAACATATAACATATAACATATAACATATAACATATAACATATAACATATAACATATAACATATAACATATAACATATAACATATAACATATAACATATAACATATAACATATAACATATAACATATAACATATAACATATAACATATAACATATAACATATAACATATAACATATAACATATAACATATAACATATAACATATAACATATAACATATAACATATAACATATAACATATAACATATAACATATAACATATAACATATAACATATAACATATAACATATAACATATAACATATAACATATAACATATAACATATAACATATAACATATAACATATAACATATAACATATAACATATAACATATAACATATAACATATAACATATAACATATAACATATAACATATAACATATAACATATAACATATAACATATAACATATAACATATAACATATAACATATAACATATAACATATAACATATAACATATAACATATAACATATAACATATAACATATAACATATAACATATAACATATAACATATAACATATAACATATAACATATAACATATAACATATAACATATAACATATAACATATAACATATAACATATAACATATAACATATAACATATAACATATAACATATAACATATAACATATAACATATAACATATAACATATAACATATAACATATAACATATAACATATAACATATAACATATAACATATAACATATAACATATAACATATAACATATAACATATAACATATAACATATAACATATAACATATAACATATAACATATAACATATAACATATAACATATAACATATAACATATAACATATAACATATAACATATAACATATAACATATAACATATAACATATAACATATAACATATAACATATAACATATAACATATAACATATAACATATAACATATAACATATAACATATAACATATAACATATAACATATAACATATAACATATAACATATAACATATAACATATAACATATAACATATAACATATAACATATAACATATAACATATAACATATAACATATAACATATAACATATAACATATAACATATAACATATAACATATAACATATAACATATAACATATAACATATAACATATAACATATAACATATAACATATAACATATAACATATAACATATAACATATAACATATAACATATAACATATAACATATAACATATAACATATAACATATAACATATAACATATAACATATAACATATAACATATAACATATAACATATAACATATAACATATAACATATAACATATAACATATAACATATAACATATAACATATAACATATAACATATAACATATAACATATAACATATAACATATAACATATAACATATAACATATAACATATAACATATAACATATAACATATAACATATAACATATAACATATAACATATAACATATAACATATAACATATAACATATAACATATAACATATAACATATAACATATAACATATAACATATAACATATAACATATAACATATAACATATAACATATAACATATAACATATAACATATAACATATAACATATAACATATAACATATAACATATAACATATAACATATAACATATAACATATAACATATAACATATAACATATAACATATAACATATAACATATAACATATAACATATAACATATAACATATAACATATAACATATAACATATAACATATAACATATAACATATAACATATAACATATAACATATAACATATAACATATAACATATAACATATAACATATAACATATAACATATAACATATAACATATAACATATAACATATAACATATAACATATAACATATAACATATAACATATAACATATAACATATAACATATAACATATAACATATAACATATAACATATAACATATAACATATAACATATAACATATAACATATAACATATAACATATAACATATAACATATAACATATAACATATAACATATAACATATAACATATAACATATAACATATAACATATAACATATAACATATAACATATAACATATAACATATAACATATAACATATAACATATAACATATAACATATNAGGAATATGGGAGCATGAAGCTTCGCACAACAAAGAAGCCCCTTGGATTCATATAGTCAAAGAAGAAGTGCAGGATGTACATCAACAGGAAAACATCCATATAATAGTGAAAGATGTGAAAGATGCCATAAGGAAGATGGCTAACTGGAAGTCTCCGGGACCCGATGGTGTCCAGGGCTTCTGGTTTAAGAAGTTCTGCAGACTGCATCAGCAAATTTCTGACCTTCTTGGATTGTGTATAAGTAAAGGAGATGTACCACAGTGGTTGACTGAGGGTCGAACGGTTTTGGCTCAAAAAGATGTCAGCAAAGGGACTATAGCCAGCAACTATAGACCAATAACTTGTCTTCCACTCATGTGGAAGTTGAATACGTCCGTTTTTGCTGACAAGATATATCAACACCTTAAAAACCAAAGCCTTCTTCCAGATGAACAGAAAGGATGTAGGAAACAATCACGGGGAACGAAAGATCAACTGTTGGTAGATAAAATTAAAATTAAAGCACTGTAGAAAGAAGCAAAGGAACCTAGCTATGGCATGGGTGGACTACAAGAAAGCCTATGACATGGTCCCTCATTCTTGGCTTCTTGAGACTATGAAAATGACAGAGGTTGCTGAAAATATTTGGAAAATGCTCTGTAATACTATGAAACATTGGTCCACTAAACTATCTTCGAATGGACAGGAGCTAGGCAAGATAACAATCAAGCGAGGAATTTTTCAGGGTGACTTGCTTTCGCCTCTTCTGTTTGTTATCATCCTGATCCCTTTGTCCATCATACTGAGAAACAGTGAATATGGATACCACATTGGCAATGAGGAAGTGGAGAATGAGAGTGGCCGTAGAGTTAACCACTTGTTCTTCATGGATGACCTGAAGCTTTATGCAAGGTCTGAGTATGAACTGAACACTCTCGTCCACACAGTGCAAATTTTCTCTGATGACATTGGGATGACGTTTGGTCTGGACAAGTGTAGTATTTTGGTTCTCAAAAGGGGCAATGTGAAGAAGACTGACGGAATTGGACTTCCAAACGGGGAAACTATTAAGGTAGTAGATGAAGAAGGATACAAGTACCTAGGAGTATATCAGTTGGTGGGAACACTGCATGATTAGATGAAGGACATCATATGCACAGAATACTACAGGAGGGTGAAGTTACTGGCCAAATCCAAGCTGTATGCAGGGAACCTGACTTGTGGCATTAATGCATGGGCAGTCGAAGTCATTCGGTACGGTGGAGGTATTCTGAAATGGGGAAAAAAAGAACTGGAGAAGATGGACACAAGGACCCGAAAGATCCTTACGATGAATGGGGCTTTGCACTCCAGAAGAGGTTGTACCTGAAGCGAGCTGAAGGTGGAAGAAGAATTTTGAGTGTGAAAGATGTAGTGACTTGTGAACGGATCAGCCTGGCTGAGTATCTTAAAGTAAGTGATGAGTGGTTGCTGAAGGAAGTGAAAATGCAGGGTATTGTGAAAGGGGGAGAAGGTGCTGAGGACTACAAACGAAGAGTAGAGCAGGAGAGGCGCGAACAGTTCCATGATGTACCCATCCACGGAAACTTCCTTAGAGAAGTTGAAGGGATTGCCCATCCAAAGTCGATCGATTGGATAAAAAGCGGATATCTAAAGAAGGAAACAGAAGGCCTCATCTTTACAGCGCAGGAACAAGCTTTGCCAACACGATCAGTAAGAGCCAAAAGATACCACGAACAAATCTCTCCTCTATGCCGCTTATGTGGATTGAAAGATGAAGATGCCATGCACATTGCAGCTGGGTGCAAAGTACTGGCCGAAGGTCAGTATATTGCCAGACACGATCAAATTACACACAGAGTGCACTGGGAGTTGTGTCAAAGGTTTAGAGTGGAGGTAGGAGAGAAATGATTCGAGCGCACCCCAGAGAATGTGATGCCAGTGGACGATGGCAATGTTGTGCTGTACTGGAACACGGTTTTGTCAACAGATCGCCGAATTAAGCATACCAAACCAGACATCTACATACACGATAAGCGTGAGAAAACCTGGACGCTCATTGATGTTGCAGTGCCAATGGATGTTCGAGTTGTGTTCAAAGAGGGGGAGAAGCGAGAGAGGTATTCAACTCTGCAAGAGGAGCTTGAGCGCATGTACCGAGCCAAAGTGACCATTGTGCCGGTGATAGTTGGAGCCATGGGAACATTACCACCTGCAATATTCTAAGCATTTGAAACATTGCAGATCCCTAATATTGCTGTAAGTGCTCAGATTTCAGCACTTTTGGGCACCACATCAATCTTGCACAGTGTTCTGCGCCTCTGAGGTCCTGGTCCGGACTTGAGACGTAGACATACNTCAATGTTGCGCCGTGTTCTGCGCCTCTGAGGTCGTGGTCCAGACGTGAGACGTAGACATACTTATCCTAGGTTACCTAGTGACGAAGTAGTGTAAAAAAAAGAACATACATATATATATATATATATATATATATATATATATATATATATATGTATGTTCTCAATGACGGCTCTAAACTGACTCCTTAAAAACACTAGATAAATTCATGAATTTACCAGGGATTTCATCAAATCTTATCAATTGCGTTTTTGGTAGCGACGTCTGGTAGCAAATTGCAATGAAAACGGAAGTGTAATATCAGGAAGGAATTATAGCTAGATTTTTGGCAACGGCTTTCACACTCTTATTGTAACATTTACAAAAAATTCTAAAAGCATATGTGGTTTTTAAGCATTTTTCTGCACTTCCTCTCTTAAACTGTTTTTCGTAAACCATCTTCAATATTTTTCTAAAGGAGAAATTTTCAAATGAGTGTGTTATTGGATATGGTACAAGATGCATGAATGGAGTCCTTCGAAATAAAGTTACCTGGATCAACCAGATCTATTGACAACATAAATGTCTAATTGTATTTCCTCTCTTTTCCTTTTTTCGGTCCCAAGAAGAAAATTACATAATAAGAGCAAATAAGACAAAATAAACAGACAAAAAAAATTGCAACGGACAAGAAAGTGTAACTTCTCAAAAGAAGTAAAGCTAGGTTTGTAGTATTGACTGAAAAGTATAATTATAATCTTTTGGACTTAAACAGGAGACCAAAACCTTTTTTAAATGAAAGTTTGTCCTAATTTATTTGCGCTGTGTATACAACTTGTGGCTGCAGTCTCTGATCGTTATAACATACGTGGCTTCATGGCTAGGAACGCAATAACCGTGCTTTGCATTATCGTAATTAAAGTTACGTTCATTTTGCTCCAAAGCGTTTTCGCTGGTACTCTACAGAACCAAAACGCCAGAATAACATAACGTTAATCAAGTGCTTTTTTTATCAATACTGAAAACAAAGGGAGGGTTGAACCCCCACCACCAGCTCATTGAGACTGGTTGTCTAAAACAATTGAAGACCATACACAAATTCTTTTTATTTACAAAGAGGAGGCAATGAAGTTTGAATATTAATTGCTCCTAATGCTCCTAACTGGGGAGCAAACATAGCTTTGCCAATTACTTTGAGTTGTTTTTTTTTATTGAACTCAGCTAACACAAGGTTTTTCTGTGTCAACATTAGACACTGTATTATATCGAAAAATGTAAAGAACTGTTTTTATAAACAGGGTTCGAGAGGTTATCTTCTAAAAACCAATAATAAAAAGTTCTCCCTTTTCTAAGACTTATATCATTTTATTTTATCTTAATACTGTTCCATTAAGTTGTTACTTATAATTCATCAGGGTGTGTGTTTTTAGGTCTTTTGGGGTTTACTAGGAAGCTCACTTTTTGGTAGTTTTGCTGTATTTTGTTTCTTCTTACTTCCTTGTTACTTTTTAGCAATAAGAAACTTGTTAGTTTTTGCATACAATGTTGTTTTGTTTACACTCGGAAAAACCGATTATACTCTCAACTTTTTCTGGCTTCCTTAGGACCACTAATATAGAGATTTCCCAAATAATTCATTATTCCATATTGAAAGTGAAATAAAATATGAAGTTAAAAATGTAGTTGGTTAAGAATATACTATTCATTGACGGTACAAAAGTTGCTATTTTTTTGACCACATCTATCTTGTTTTCTCGAGTGGTAATTTTTTTCTAATACATATGCAAAAGAAATAAGTACTTGTCTAGGCAAGCACGAGTATGGATCTTAAAAATTTTGAACTTTATGGACTCAGAGGAAGCCATAGATGTAAGACTTTTATCATGTTTTGACGATGGGAGAAGTATCTCTCGAAACGTAGGTCAGAGAAATAAAAAGCTTGCAACTCAAGACATGATAAATCTCTTAGAAGTATGAATATTACATTTAACCTTTATGACTTGTTGGTGTTAGATTTCTTTACTTTCTGTAGTACAGGGCAACTCTTGACCTAATGTAGTCATTTTGCTGACACATCAGTAATAGAGGTTGTATTTGACACATACCAGAATGTTTTTTCTTTAAACACTTCCAAAAGAAGTCTACGAGACTTAAATTCTGTATTTTATTGAAAGTTAGTTAGATAGTATGTTTTTTTGATGAATGAAGGATAGCAAGGATCTTCTGCAACACAAAAGCTCGCATAAAACCATTGCCTTTTTATCGCAGTGACAGATTTTGCATTTATTGTGCCAAGCAATGGGTTTATTTTTCAAAATGGCTTACAGACGCTGCTACTTGACACGGTAATGTCAAGATACAAACAAAGCAGGAAATTATTTTTATACTTATATTTTCAGAATTGAAAGCCATATGGTCTAATCACCATTGCTTGACCCAAAACCACCTGTCATAACCATTTGACGGAGAAAGCAATTAAACTGACCTTGAAATATGTACAGAACTAAGTTCATAACATTCTAGATTTTTCCAAGGCTTGATGAGGAATTTCCTTATTTCATAGCAACTTCAAAAATCTATTTTACGTCTGTATCAAGGGTTAAAAGCGCCATAACCATATGACGGAGAAAGCAATTAAACTGACCTTGAAATATGTACAGACCTAAGTTCATAACATTCTTAATTTTTCCAAGGTTTGATAAGAAACTTCCTTATTTCAGAGCAACTTCAAAAAACGGTTTTACGTCTGTATCAAGGATTAAAAGCGTGGGGTGGTTATGAACATTAATAGTTCACTTATTGTTCAGGATAAAATACGATTTTAGATATTTAATACAAGGAAAATTTTTCTTTTTGTAATTATTTCGGAATACGTTGAAAATATTTCCCTTCATTTGAACTATTTTATGGTAAAGTATAATAAAATACTGAATTGAAAATAACAAATGTAAACTGTACCTATTGTACTTTAAAATAGTTAATCAAATATTGTGAATTTGGTCATTACCGTATTACACGGTCCTTTATGCACAATTTTTAACATATTATGTTTTTCTTGATATAAAGTAAATGTCTTCTCCTAAGGTGACACAGATAGGATCCTGTTCCATTGTCAATGTCATCTTTTCCTTATGGGAAAAAATGGCAAGTCGTAAAAGGCATTTTAACAAATAAGTGTCAGGCTTAGGAAGATAAACCTCATACTGAAATAGACATGCTGGAAGAGCATGCCATAAGGGGGCGGTCTCCTAAATGTGGCTGATCTATGCTTATTTATAATTTAAGGTGTGACAAGCTTTGTCTTTTCTCTACCCTTAAAATATGCTAAACAGAGAATATTGACCAAGCAAAAATTCAATAGCTTTAAAATCAGATATGCTGGCTTGTACCAGTTGAAGAAAACAGATATTGATCCGATTTGTCATTTCCCAGGACTTAGGCCACCCGATTTTTATATATTTCAAATTCGATTCATTAGTCGAGCTACGGAGTCCAAAAATCTCTATATAACTGTATAAAATTAACGAAATGTGCAATAAAAATTTTATTGAAGTAAAATCATACTACCATCTTACAATGTTTCTATTTGTTTGCGAATCAAAAATTCAAATTACTCAGGTATAAACTTTCTTTTATCTGTTATAGCAGATGAAAGATTATAAAACACTGGACGAGCATTACACCCCTAGCATCATAGAAGGGGTCTCAAATTCAAGCACCTCCGTACTACTAGAAATGTTATATTCAATTCAATGTCAGCATTATCTTCAACAGCAGCATTATAATTATTATCATCATCAGCAGCAGCATCGGCATCTGTACATCAAATAGGTCTTATGTGCATTGCTCTTTACCAGATGCTGTCAAGCTGTTCAAAGCAGTATTAGCTGTACAGTACATAATGGAAATTGTCCAGCCTTTTAAAATTATAAACAAAGAGGTCTTCTTAGGTATTTTTCTCCACACTTTGCCAGAAACATCCCTATGCATTATTGCACAAGCAAAACTAAGTTTATTTTCACGACAAAATCATGTGAAATAACTTTAAGGATTGAAAAGTGTTTTTGTTACTTTGCAATTTTAGATAATTTTATGCTGTAAAGGTTGATTAGTTCTATGTGCTGTATATGTGTAATGATGTTCATAGATTTTTCTGTAGCACCTCTTTTTAATAGCAAAGTATTGGTCTTTTAGTTTCTGTACTCGAAATAATAATTTACAGCGATACACACACACACACACATATATATATATATATATATATATATATATATATATATATACTACCAATTATTATAGCTCTGGATTATCCAACTAGTTTTTCCGTATCTCTTGAATATACAAAAATATACGAAAGAAATTCCATTAGAAACTATCCCTGTGAATCTACCTGGCATGAAACATTTCCCTAAGATTGAAGTACTTGCCTTCATAGAGTCAACTGTGCTATCGTAATGGTAAAACAAACATGTCTTTACAATTATTGGTAACATACGTGTAAATAAATATAGGTACAGAGAGTAGACTCTGTATTTTATATGTGCTTTTCTAACATGGTGTAATGAACAAAGTACTCTCTCTATCCGCTAGATTTATGTAAATTTAAACTTACTAACTCCATACCCTAATTTAGTATGGACTCCAATTAAGCGGGAGTTGTTATTGATAGATAATATTGTCTTTTGTATGTTAACTGCATTCCTCGTTTCATAAACGGAGCTCCAAAAAAGAAGTTGCACTTTAAAAAAACCCAATATTTTGGGGGAGCCAGAGGAGAGAAAAAAACAACACATCTTCTTATTTAAATCCCCCATAAGTACGAAAAAATGAAAGCTGAAATAAGCATTCTGGGTGGTAAAAATTTTAAATATTACTAATTGGTGCAGGAAAAAAGACTCAGTTTAAAAATAGAGAAAAAAAACATAGCAGATGAATTTTTATGCCTTTTTGAAGTGTTACACTTTCTTTAGACAATTAACAGTAATCTTGATTTAAAAGTATACCGTAAGAATATGACATTTGACAATTATCATATTAAGATCATACGAATGCCATATCAAAAAAGGAATTATCAGAGGCAGATTAGGGGAAATGATTAAGCTTGTAGCCGGTGTTTTCGTAACAAAAACCTATGAATCAAAGCCTACATGTGAGTTGCACCTATCATTACTTAATTTCCCTATTTCATCATTTATCATATTCCAATACATATATCATATTTAAATGACCTTGTATTATTCGCTTGCCATTAAATCATTTTTGAAAGTCGTAGTATAGAATAGAGCCATGACGTTCATTACTCTTTACTGTTTAACCTCTCATCCTTACAACAGTTTGGATCAATACAGTATTACACCAGGGATTCGAATTGTTAAAAAAGATGAAATAAATTTATTAGTTCAACCTACAAGTTCAACACACCAATACACTGACATTTTCAGTATTCAAAAAGTTGAGACCAAAAGTTTTCATACAGTTACAAATTTGTCTGTCTCTTTTAAAGATAACCTGCGTAATAAAAAAAGCATAAAGAAATGCAATATTTATGAGGGGAAGCGAACTCTTTCTGAAAGAGAGGCATCGTTCTTTGAGTACTGTCAAAATACCAGCTTATGCATGGCTTCCAGGGATATTTCATTTTTGTATATTTCTTAATACATTGAACGTACACTTAACATTAATATTTATTAAGATTTGTGTTATTAATTTTTAAAGATTATTACATGAAATACCTGCAAGAGTAGAATTCACCTGGAGACTGGAAAGCAGAGAAAATCTTAAGATTGAAAAACGGTCATCAATAAAGCGCAGACAAATTGGACCAAGCGAATAGACCTTAAAAGTAGTCCAAGCCATAGCAAAGATGACAAAAATTTAGTGCCATACACTTAATCAAATTGAGGAAACTCAGATATACGTTTAAGATATACGATAAGCTTTGAACAAAATGTAATTCCTACTGTACAATTTTGACATTGACAGCCTTAGACCCTATATTGCTGTAAAAGCTATATTAATTAAACGGATTAATGCTGGAAAGAAACTGGCAGCTAATGTCAAAATATAAGAAGAGGTAATACAGATTGTAAGGCTTTTTTAACATCTTGATACGATAAAGAAATAAAATATGAACCGGGAAATCATGCTTATGGTTTAAAGAGACACAATTGAATAATACAGCAATAATATTCGTAAAATCACAAGTGTGGTCAGTTCTCCTATCCATGCTGGATTAGAGAGAGAGAAATGGGGAGAGAAAAATGGGGAGAGAGAGAGAGAGGGAGAGAGAGAGAGAGAAAGAGAGAGAGAGAGAGAGAGAGAGAGAGAGAGAGAGAGCGAGAGCGGGAAGGTGGGGGGAGAAGAGGGGAAAAAAGAAGCTTAAAGAGTTACAATTATCTGTTAAATGTAAATTTTACAAAATTGTTTTTAATTGCAAACTCAGTTTGTAGTGCCATAAATGTAAAAACTCTGCTATATAACAAGGATGCCAATTTAAATCAAGTTTTAAACCAAAAGAAAGAGAAGCAAATCAAATAAATAGTATGCTGATAACATTATGAAGACACTAAAAATAGGAATTGTTAGTTGCTCTATGCTCTGACAAAATCAATTTTAGTGGCTAAAAGCCTTACTTCTACGGATATACATGTGAATAAAGGTGTAGCGGTCTTTCGTTCTGGTGCTGTGAGTTAAAGAAAAATAAATAAACACAATGAGATTGGAGACAAAATTTTTCCACATCAATATTTTAAAAATCTCTTTTCAGTAAATAATACGATTTAATGACAATTCACAACGTGACTGAAATCCAAAGATGTCAGAGGAAAAATCTTTTTCATGAACTCCACTGAAAAATACGTTAATACTGACCCTGAATTTTGCATGCTCCTTAAAAAAATAACAGCATGTCTTACATGAAAGCTATAACTGTATTTCCTAAAATTTTTCTTCTCCTTAGAGATTAAACCACTTACATAATTTTTGTTAAAAAACGCTGTTTCTAAAATCATCTAGCGTCATCTAGGATATAAAAGCTCTAAACGGATTTGTTGTAATAATGATTTCCTTGTTTTGTAAATAAAGTTCAGCCTGACTTTTCGGGTATGGAATACTTTCAGACTGTCAGATGTTTAAGAGCGTGGTTAATGTCGATTTTGCCGTATGAATTGGACGCTTCAAAGGGATATTATTTGAAAAAAGTAGTGGAAAATGACTTTCAAAGAAAATATACATTGAAAAATATCTAAGTATTAATAATCAGGCAATTCTGTAGAATTTGTGCTGGAAAGAGAGAGACAAAAGTAGCAAAACATTGCATTTGGTGACTCACAGAAAATGTGCATATAGTCGTAAAAGAGAGAAAAAACCTTACAAGGGAATTAGTTACAAGTTAAAAAATCAATCCAAGGATGCAAAACATATGAAAAGCAAAGGAAATTAGTGATAGCTAGAGCAAAAACTGAACTGAGATTAATGGGAAATCTGCACAATTGCAAAGACAAGAAACGTAATAAAAAGATATAGAGAGGAACGACTATAATAAAGGAAAAAGATTGGAGAACATTGACAACTAACACAGGGAAAAATAAGAGATAAAAAAACATTGTCAAAAAATCTCAGGGAGATCTACTAAAATGTGACAAAGTGAATAAAAGCATTTGGCATGGTATGGAGACTTAACAAGATATTTGTATGGAAGCATACACTGTGGCACACAGTTCGGAATCATACAAAGCCATTTAGGTTAAAGTATCAAAACCACAAGCCACATCTGCGTAAAAACAACATTACGTTGGGGCTTTTTTCATACTTTTTTGTCATTTCATACTTTTTATCATTTCATACTTTTTATCATTTCATAATTTAAAGTACCATTGCTTTCCTAACTCTATATCGAAAAATTCCAAAGAAAGCTGTTGTCTTCCACCTAAAATGATGAAGCGGGTTAGTAAGGGTACTTGAATGGCAAACCTCTCCAATGCAAAACTGATAATTTTACATGAGTTTTATCATAAAGAGAAACAGAATAATTTTCATTGCTTTTTATGAAAAACAATGTTTTAGCAATAAAGCTAGGGAAAGCAAATAGCTTCTTTCATTTAAAATGTTGGAATTCAACAATAGGATGTAACATGGTATTTTTACTAAAGTTAGTAGTAAAACAATTTTATATATATATATATATATATATATATATATACTTTCTGTCTTTTCGCTGCTACCAACCTAATATATTACTGAACACGTCTACCTCTCTAGTTTACGACATCTGTTTGCCTCAGCAAATGCTTAAGCTAAAATTACCTTAGAAATAAAGAGATAAGAACATATGGAAAGTTAATGAAAGATTTGGCTGTTAAATATTCAGTTTCGTCTTGAAGTGAAAAAGCCGGAAATTATTTCTTTGAACTTACAAAATTCTTATCATTTCAAATTGATTCTTTTCGACCTGTATTTTGAATAGCATCAATAATGGTTCCATCAACTTTACTAGTCTATGATTATCATTCTATAACCACTGCACTTATTAATAATTCATATTATCTTTAATTATTGCAGCCAGAAGCTTAAATCTAGGTAAAAACTGAAGTATCCAGATGCTGTTTACAGTTAGAAAAAGCAAATTTAATGTTTTGTAAATCATATATATATTTCTACTGAAAGCAAGAGGCAGAGAAAACGACCTAGTACAAGATTTTGTTATCCTTAACATTGGTTTTATCAAAATAACAAAAACTACAATAACTGAAATTGTAGGAACGTTAACATTCAATCAAATTAGTAACCTTCTTAATTTTCCAGCAAATAATATAAATTACGGTACAGCAATCTTCATTATATTTGCGGTTTTTGAAAATAATTAATAATTCTTTTCCACCAGTTATTTTCACTTCAAATGAAAATTTATCAAGAACAACAATGTACATGTTTCTCTTTTTTGTATAAATATAACAACCACCAGAATAAATATTTACTCAAACGCACTAAAACATTATTAATCAGGCTATAATCTTAATATTTTTTAACTTGAGCTTTTTTCCCTAAAAGAAAACTCCCATTGTCAAAGGAAAAGTCACTAAAGATTTTTAAAGATTAGTTATTAACCAGTGTTTTCCAAGAAGATAGGAATTATTAATTTTATTTCGTCACTTATTGGTATGAGTTGGCACAAATATTTGTCTATTCCATTTGTTTCTTATCGTGTATAATGGTTCATGATCTCACTGTTGTTCAGAAAGAGGAAATGATCAACTAAGACATTTGAAAGCCTGTCACTTACTTAGAATGCTAAACGTTAAGCCTGGAGCTTCCCTGAGAGGGTATTAAAAAGAATGACTTCCAGATGGTACATATGACTATTGTTTTTTTAGATGTCATTAGACCACAAAATAACACTCAAGCGTTTTGATCAATTAATCCTTTATGTAGTGTACAGAAAAAGGCATGACAATCAAATAGCCTTCGCTGTTTTAAACAGCCGGACAGACTTGTTGTAATAAATAACAGACAATATTTATAATTAATTTACATCTTTTAGAATTTGTCGCCAAGTCCCGTGATTAAAACTTTGAACTTCTATGTTGCATATTTTCCCCAAATCCTTAACATCTGAATGAAAATACTGCATGGTTCTTATTAATTAATATATTCAACTCAGTAATCACGAATTTTGGTGCCCATCATTGCTATGTTATATCATCTAGTTCTTCCCATCACTATTTTATGGTTAAAAATAATGCAGATTAATCTTTTATTTCAATCAGTCTTTTGGCAAACTCTTTCCGTTATGTTTTTCCTAAACATAGTTGGATGAATTTTTAATTAAATGATCTTTTGATCTGCCAAGTTCCTTTGCCGTATCTTAACTCTTGGAAATTTTATTTTACAACGAATAAAAAGAAATTGGGTATAAGCAAAAATTCTCTCTGCAATCAATGTTGTCTCCTATCTAATTTCTCTCCTACTAATTTCAAGCTGTGTCTTTGTAAAGCCTTAATGTCACGTACAAATTAATTTTGAAAGTACTGTTTATCATCTGCTTTTAGCACTGTACATTGAACATCTGACCAGAAATTAAAACACAAAAGTAAAAAGATGATTTAAGAAAGAAGTTCCAAAACAACGACCTGTTATTCCCTTAAGAAGGTACTTTTTCTTTTCTCCAACTGAATATAAGCACTTTCGATAAAATTTGGAAGTGTTTTCTACTGATAATTTCATCGTTTACATGTTGTTGTTCTTGTTACTGTTGTTGTTGATAAATTGCCGATGCTTTGAACTGAAGATAAACCACTCTTAAAAAATTGAGTTTTAAACTTCCATTCTTCGGCAACAGGAAACAGAGCATATGCCATTAAACTGGTGTGTATTTTTTCAGTGGTACTTTGTTTATGACACGTGAAAGTGCCACAGATTGTTTCACAACCAAAGTTGCGGTTCAGCTATTTTTCTGACTGTTCGTCATGTTCTGTTTTGCGCTCAGTGACCACCAGGCAACGATATTTCAGAACAGTGAAAATACAAAGGCTATATCTGTAAAGAAATTAGAGTGGATGTTGTACACATCACATAACGTTTTGGTGTATGTAACCTGAGTTTCTTCCAAAGTGATTTTTTAACGTTTATAATTCTTCACAGACGATTGTAACTGGCACCTGGATGACTTTGAAATCCTGATTTTTGTGTTATGATTTGACTTTCTGCCAAAGAAAATAAAAGTAAAGGCTAGATATGATTAAGATATAAATCATTAAACAACTACTTGAAATAAAGTACAGTTACTTTTTTCTAATAAACTTAGGCATAACCCCAGT
This sequence comes from Morbakka virulenta, assembly GCA_003991215.1. NCBI lineage: Eukaryota > Metazoa > Cnidaria > Cubozoa > Carybdeida > Carukiidae > Morbakka > Morbakka virulenta. The sequence goes on from RDPX01000158.1 coordinate 1,010,881, forward strand.
ACTTGAAAGTCTTTTAAAAAGTTGGTAAAAAGTTTATCTATCAGAGTTTCTCAACAGTTTCTTAAATCTAGGAAAAGAGAAACACTCGACAATTTTTTTAACAAAATACAAAAACAACGTTGAGCCACTAAAATCAATTAAATAAATCATAATTGAAGAAAATACATGTAAAAAAAAGTTCGTCTACCTCTAAATAATCATCTATACAAGTGTCAAAAATCATCCAGGTTTTGTCAAACGTTACATTGTGACTGTGCCTGTAATCCTTCCATTTTCATGAAAAACGCGCAATGCTGGCCCAACCAAATGGTGGGCCGAACAGTCCCGATCATTCTTATTAGCAATCTCGAGATCATAAGCCGTTTTCACATAAGGTTTATTATCTGTCGGAATATAAGTTGGTAGCTCAGGTGTTATGCAGTCGAAGCAGATCTTGTTGAAAATGATGGTGGGACTAGTTACTAAAGCAAACCTTTAGGAGTAATTTCATCATCATCTATGCCATCTGCAGTGATTAACAGCCAGTGCGCTGAAACCATTGATATCTCGAATCTTTGCGTTGGTCTGATTGGATTTTCTTGTATGCTTCTCCAAACCTCAGAGTGCTTCATTTATGTTGTTCTTCTGCAATCATCTTCTTTTCTGAGTTTCCCTGCCAGATATAAATATTTTCGTCACTTTCAAGCCACAGCTCCTCTTCATCATTTTGAGATAGTTAAGTCCAAACTCTACAGGTTCCTATACATTTCCTATACATAAGTGGCATTGGGACTACATACCATAATGTTCCACCACACTTGGTCAGTTCAGTTTTAAGTAAATCGCTTCACTGTCCTTGTAAATTGTCACAGAAAAAGTATAAACTTAATTGACTCGCTGCAATGTTCCTTTCATCCAATCTATGCAGAACTCGGTATCTTCCTTAGCATTCGTTTGCCAATATACATCAACATCCTGGAGATAGGCTGCCTTTTCATCGTCTGAGATCTTGGATCATGTTCTACAAAAATAACATATATTATCACTGGTGGGGTTGAGGCATAACTGTCGTTTCTCTAAACCATTGCCAGAGTTGCCTATTCACACTTTATGGTCACGTTAATATTCTTTTAGAATCTTAAATTCAAAGGTCATTTTACGATCAATCACAAAAGATGCTAAATCTTAGTCAATATTTAGCCGAACTTAGGTTTATCCCTTCCCGTTTTAATTACTTCTGTTCTCGACGTACAATACTTTTTCACTGAGGCAGAAGCAAATCATTTTTTAAAATGACGTGGCTTGATCTTGTATTTCGTGTTAACTTCATATTTTGGTATGCGCTTGGAGTTAGGATGAACCTCAAATTTTATTTGGTTGTGTATAGTTCTGGAATCTTTATTTCATTTTGATACAAGTGATTAATCAATTCTTTTTTCAACTGCAACATCCGTTGGACATTTACTTCCATCCAACTGTTCGACAAGTCTCATTTAAAATATAAAGTCGTATTTTGTAGGCTTGCCAGCTCCCCTTTTTTCCACTTTTGTAAGAGACTGACTCTGAGTATTTTGTCTCTAGTTTTTCAACTGAAGTACTCAATCTTTTTTATCCATGAGCTGTAGATTTTTGAAAAAAATGCTAACTGCTACCACCAGCTTTTTTCAGAGCTCTATGTCCCCAAACTTTGTGAATAGATAAACCTTGTTTTGTTTTAAAGCAATATGAAATAGTGTTTTCCAAACCCAAAGTTGAATAGTAGTGACTGCTTGTTTTTCTCTGATATCCTTAAATCTTAAATCTTAAGACGTCGTAAAAGTTTGCATGAATCATTTGTTAGAATTGAAAATAGAACATTCGATGGTGACATTTAATCTCAAGTATGTAAACAGGTTCAGAGATGAGGAAAACTGAGGGAGAGCAACTCAACCAAAAAGAACTGCCAGCTTGATACGACAATACTTTCTTTCCACACTTAAAATGCAAAAAATGCAAGTTTTTTTACGTTTTGAGAAGTTTCTTAGCCTGCCAGTGGTCAGTAGTGAGAGTTTCATAATTTTCATTGTATTCGAGTACCAGTTTCATAAAAAACAATTTCTTGGGAAAAAACACTTGCACGTCAAGATTGGTTCAGCTTGAATTACACTTAATACATATTTAATTGTCAGTCAGTATTTATTGCTACTTCAGTATTTTTAATGTAATAACAATTTACCACACCATGATAAATCAATTAAAGTCATATAGTCTATAATGTAATGGACACATGGTTGTTTGGTGGTTTCATATATTCTCAAATAGCGTGTCAATACACGTTTTTTAGATGAGTTTACAGCAAACTGTTATACACCCTTAACCACTGGAATACTCTTCATCAATATCAACATAAAATCTTCAACATTTTCCTACAACTATCTGCTGAAAGTTGCAGGCTGGAAGTAGGTATCCAAAAAATAAGCTACATGAAGATATACGAAGACTTACTTTCTTGACATCTTGTTCCGACAAATATGTCACCTACATTATAGCTAACTACTTCTTTCAGTCTAAAAGATGATATGATGCGAAAAAGTCTTTACCGAAAAGTACTCTCTTATTTGAAATGTTAGGAAAGAGGTATCAGTTTTACTGCTCATTTTTTGTCAACTTTTGTCAAGATTGAAATGGTTATTGAATCTGTATCGTACAATGCAACTGAAGAAGAAAATATTTCAACCTGGAAGCATGTTGCAATGGCCTTGACATTATTTTGTTGTCTTGTTCTTAGCAAGGAGAAGCTTCCACTTTCTCCCGCCAAGCGAGATTCTCGTTGCCAAAGAGAGTCTAAAGAAAGAGCTTAAACTGTCATCGAGCTTTCACCTGAGAGGACATGGTTAGGGTCCTTGTTCCAGTTTAGGAGAGTTGTCATCTACAATTTAAAAAAAAACAAAGTATTTTAGATGACATTTCTTTAATTTATCTTTTATGTTATTTTATTGTTTTTTGACGTCCTTTTCTCCCGGATTAAGTTTGACTCGAAATTACAGGAATGTTGAAATTCAAGAGATTGACAAGTTGAGAGAGATTGACAGGTTGAGAGCAAAAGAAGCATCTGTGAAGAGCAATAAAAAGTCATTTCCGAAGCACAAACTTAGTGATAACAACTTTGGTTTTTTTCAGTTCCATCCATAATAAGTAGGAAGGATATTTTAAGGAATCGACGTCAGAAAGAAAAGATCTTTCGTTTTAATCAGAACAGATGGCAACAGTGTGGCCTGTTTAAGTGTGATAATAATCTGGTCAGTTTTGTACTTGCAAAGAGATTATTTTTTCCCTGCCTTCTAAGTGGTGTCTGTTCTTAACTAAACAGACATTGACAAGTCCAGTGACCAGAAATATGAACAGAAGTATTATGCAAACAAATTTACCTTAACATAAAATTGAAAAATGTGAGTCATTAATAAGATCCATGAAAGCAAGTGGATATCTTCGAGATTCTTACACTCCATAGACCTTAAAGAACTGCATGGAGATTAATTAAATTAATGACCATTCACTGTCACCCTAATTAACAATCTGTTCTTCCGAACGAAATATGCTGCTTGGTGTCAGGAAATAGAAACTTATCCCCTAAGTTCTAGAAATTCAAATCTTTCCTAGTGACCGTTAAAGATGCTGATCAGTAGGGAAACTGTGAGTGCTAAGCATGACAGCCAGTTTCACGAAAAAAATTTTACAAGGAAGGGAATCAAGCGCAATTTTATTGGAGATGTCAACAAAAGTACTTCACCACAAGATTAAGAAACGATTAGCCCTCTCTGGGTTGTATATTATTGGAATCATTAACCTAAGTCAAACTTTTGTAATAAACATATCGAGCATCACAAGTGAGATCCTGCTAGATTTTTTGCTCAAAAATTTCAAGAGATTCTAAAGCACAAACAGCAATTAAGTAAATTTGGAATATTATAAGACCACTCATATTTCATGTAATAAGAGACCTGATATTTTGTAGTTCAAAAACGGCTTACTTTAGGGCGAATCTTTTGTTTCAGTATTGTCAAAAATAACTTATTTACAGTTAGAGAGCGCTGAAGAAAAGAAAACCAGATTTAGTGTATTGCCCTTTTACATGCAAAAGTATTCAACATTTTGCAGTTTCAATAGTACAGATAGAGTATACAATTACCTTTTCATTGCGTACATGGAAAAAAAGAGGTTTTTGCACCAAGTATTGAAATCGAACTGCCCTTGACTTGGTTAAAACCATGAAGCCTTAATTCTAATCCACGAAGGTCACGAAAACCGGGACTCTTTTTTTTTAATATCAAAGGGTAGTCTTGTGCACAACAAGACCAATAAAAACAGGAAAATAAGTTTCTGAATGCATTGGTCTACGACTCGGCAGTTTCCGTTGCTAAATTCAAATCCTCATAAAATAACCTTTTAATATAGATGGAGAGGACTTTGAATTGTAGTATAGTGAAAAATATGTCTGCACCAGATTGGATTCGAACCAGTGCAAGTTGCTATCATGACCAAATCTCCTACTACCAGAGCTATCGGAAAAATAGTTCCATAAAATGATCTGGTAAAGGAATGGTGCCGATTGTTCAAGTGGTAGAGCATGTTGCTATGATAGCCACAGGCACCGGTGCTAGTCAAGTTCGGTGCAAACATATTTTCTACAATCTACAAAACCTTTTAAAAATAAATAGTTGTTTGGTATTTCGTATGTTAAAAATTACCCAGTCAGTATACATATGGACTAAGGGTATTGCTTACAAAATAGCAATTTTTGTCCGAAAATTACAATATAATTTGTTTTCTAAATTTTCTCTCCAATGCGTGTAATCAATTCCTTTTGTTTAAACTCCAGGAAAATGTAATGTAGTTTCCTTCTAAGCACTGAGAAATGTATTTAATTATTCCAATAGAAAAGAATCGCATTCATTCAACACATAGCACTTACTTGCTGATAACTTTTATTTTGAATGAATTAAATTAAACAAAATATCATATTGCCTTCTATGAATTCTATTCCTGTTGCTGCTAGACCTTTGATAACGCCCAGTAACACTTGTTTCCTACAATCCCATTCAGCGCTATCCTATTGTTCAGTTTAAGATAGTCGCAATCGAATTCCTTTTGCCAACTTCAGTACAGAATCTTACATGTTCCATTCCCTAAAATTAATTCAAATTTACCAGTTATCTTTCCATTTCTTTCAGTTCTTCAATCCTGTTTAAAACATGGTATATGTTTAAAAGCAGACGTCGTCAAATAACTCATTTTAGGGATGTCCTGTTACGGAGGCAAGCAGATTCCACCATTCCTTCTACAATCTACAGTGAACTGGTACGTTTCAGTTAGTTTTAAGAGAATTGGAATTTGAGGATTTTGTGGCTATATTTGCAGAGATATTACCGGAAATAAGGCCGTAAGAGGTACAATCGAGATAGGTTACTTGGTATAAAAGATCTGAAAAGCAACGCTGCAATATTTCGGTTGCATAACAGGAAACAAAAAGAGTCAGTTGATAAAAGGGTAGATGCATATACTTCTGCCGGCTTGAAAAAGATATGTTTACTGTGTTATTCTACGGACACAAAGAACAGCCAAAAAGAAGAAAGAAGAAGAAAGAAGGAAAATGATGTGTCTAAGCCAAATCCAACTGTCTGGAAAACATATTCGTAAAAAGGTTTTTTCTATTTTTAGGGGTATCTTCAGACGGCTCTCAAATAATTCTATAAGCAATCTTAATCCTAAAGTCAATAACTTTCTATATTTTCTCTGTATGATTCTGATACCCACCTCCGTGTTTTAATCATCTATGCAAGTAAAGATACTCCAATGGTCAAAATACTCAATTTTTAGTCTTCAGATATATGTTATATTTATTTTTTTCCTTCCAGTATTTTGCTTGCTTTTTCCCCTTATATTGTTTTCTTTTCTCTGACCCCTCTTTCTTTGTACTGTATTGGATAGTGTTGACCTTAGATACCTATAGCTCTTCTTCTTCTTCTTCTTCTTGTCCTGAGATTAGACATTGTCTCTTCAGTGGGAGGCTCAATTTAGAGCTGCTTCGGTAGTTTCCGCCAGGTCGATAGGCGTGCAGTTCGACGCCGTGCTGCAAGTGAGCAGATGGTCCATTGTATGTAAGGCTTCACGTTGGCATCTATCTGCTCTTGAGAGCCTCCATTGTTGACGTGAAGCAATATATCTACCATGGCTAATCCTGAGCCGATTGAGTGACTTCCAGACCAACCACACCTCACCCGCACTTAATGCCATTTGTTCACGTGGGACTTCGCCTCGGTCAATCCACCCTTGCTCTGAAAATGTCTTTTTGTTTGTTGGTTTCAGTGCTTGCTGTTTATGATGAACCAGTAAATGAAAAACCTTTTTTTTCATGCTTGGGTGCAGTAGTTATGTTTAAGTTATGTTTCTTGGTTAGAGGTATAGCTCCATTCGCTCAATATTGCAGACTGGATATTGACTTCCAGAATCTTCATGAAAAGCGTATTCAAACCAAACAAACAGAAGTCTGTTATCATTTGAAAACAAGTCTAGAAATAATAAACAGCTATATGAGCTAACTCAAATCTCAATTTAGAAAGCCTTTACTAACATAGATCCTTTGAAAATTCATGACATGATAAAGCTCTTACATCTATATCTTCCTCTGAGTCCATAAAGTCCAGAAATTTCAACACATCCTTTCTTTGTCAAGAAAAAAAAAGACATTTTGCTGTTCACAGCTCAGCTCGACATAACTGGGCTGCATCTAAACTTTAGGGACAGCAAGTATTAGCATCTAGCATTGCAATTTACGGAAAATATGAAAAAACAGTATGGGTGATATTTTTTCATAAAATATTTGAAGAAGGTAGTCAAAACATGTCTTCATGTAATTCAATCGATATCAGTTCTAAAGTTTCCAAGAAAAAATTGACACCTAATTTACTTTCAATATTGATTTTTGAATTAGAAGCTAACTGGTGTCAGAGGGATAGAAAGAATTTTAGGAGAGTCTTCTAAAATGCATATCTGGTAAACGATGTTAAACCAGTAGACTGGCTGGACGTAAAATATCCGTGAGTGCCATCCCATAATTCACGAAACATATACCTGAATGCAAAGGTGGCAAATGGACCTTACAGTAGATTTTGACTTTTGAGTATAAATTTTTAACTCTAAAAATTAATCAAGCACTACCAACTGCAGGGCAGAAACAATTGTCAGCTACATTTTGTATGGATAGTTACTGTTGCAGTCCGCGATTAAAACTTGCATTCAGCGATTTTAAGTATTACATTCCACGTCCTGATCCAAAGATCCAAATTACGTCCACTGTCATAAACAAAGAAATCGTTACCAAGACTGCTCTTGTACTATTAAAAAAAGATAGTAGTACAAGGTCAACAGTTTACATGTTATAAATAAACTTTAATCAATCTCATAAGGAGGCAACTACATTGGTCATTGGGGAGCAAGAAAAGTGAAGGAAAACCAAAAGAAGAAAAACAGAGGGATGGTTTCAAGAAAAAACTACAACATAATCAATTAAAAAGATGAAATTCTGAGGTGTGTTACTATTTTAAAGTCTCAATACCTAGTCTAAAATTATAGACGATATCTTATTGTAAAACAGAATTCCAGCTTTATCTTTTTTCAATTGAAAAACATTCGAACCCTACTTACTTTGAATAATCTTCAATTCCTTTATCACCGTTGATCTTACCCCGGAATTCCCGTAAAAGCAGATAACAACCAGTAATCAAAGATTTCACGGGTTCTCCCTCCTTTATTTCATAATGATAACACTTTTCTGAGAATACGTGCTGTACCCAGTAAGGCTGTCTTTTGGATTACCTCTATTCTGATGTTCCCTTGCAGTTTCTCAAGATGTTTCTTGCATTTTAATGAGACAAGACTTAACGCACCAATTACAACAGGAATGATAGTTACTTTTTCAGACCCCAGAGTCTACTGATTTTGTCCTTTAACATTTGATACTTTTCCATCTTTTCGATTTCCTTTCCATGCACCCTCGACTCGCCAGGAATTGCAATATCTATGATCTGGGCATTCTTTTTAACTTTGTTAATAACCACGATATCAGGCCTTCTGGCTTCAACGACTCGGTTACACGGGATATTCATATCCTACAAGATCTTATATTCTTCATTTTTAACAACTCCATCTGGTTTATGATTATACCACTCACCAGCTCTCTCTACTTTTCCTTTCCTCTATTTTGCCACGTTATCGTGTTTCCTCTTATATTCACCCTGGGCCAATTTGCTACATCCACTAACTGTACAGCTCACACACACACACACGCACGCACTCTCTTCTCTCTCTCTCTCTCTCTCTCTCTCTCTCTCTCTCTATCTCTCTCTCTCTCCTATTTCTGAGCACATTCTACAGAGTGGAGATGCAATGTATTTGTCTATGTGGTGCTTAATATAGTTAGTTCTTAGTGATTGTTCCTTCCCACTACATATCAAGCCTTCAGTTGTTTCCTTAAGGTCTCCTTTCTTTAACCACTGCCAAGATTCTTCCGATTTGATTTGTTGATTTTCTTTCTGAATTGTCCATGCAATATTTTATTCTTCCAGCTACTTTTCAATTTTTCTTTCTGTTCTCTCTTTTCCTGCTTATGGTCAATAGCCTCTTTAGTGTTTAGATCATCATGGACTTTTACTGCTGATATCATTTCCTCCATATTGGCTATTTTCCTCAGCTCGTACAGACGATTCAACTCTCAACAATCCTCTCCCACGATCTTTTCTTTTAACATAAAGTCTATCAACATCACTTTTTGGGTTTAGGCCTTTGTGGAAAGTCATAATTTGCAAGTCTTCCTGTCAAGCCCAGTCAGTTCATCTTTCTTCCATTGTGTTGTCCCTAAACCATACCTAATGATAGGTACATCCCAAGTATTAATTGCTTTAATTTTATTGCGACCAAAAAGCTCAGATTTAATTACTAGCCTTGTCCTCCTACAGTATTCAGGCTTAAGTTTTGTTTTCATTTCTGTCTCCATTATTTTGTCTTTCTCAAGGACACCAAGGTACTTATATCCGCCATCTTCAATTTCGTTTATTATCTCTCCATCTGTCAGGTTTATTCCTTGGCTTTTTACAGCCTTCCCCCTATTCATTACCAACAAACCACATTTTCTCAATACCAAATTCCATTCTGATATCTGTACTTACGGTATGAACAGTTGATAACAAATTATTAATTTCTTTCTCATTCTTTGCAAAAAGTTTAAGATCGTCCATAAACAACAAATTGTTTATTCTCACTGTACCTAGCGTATATCCTGGACTCATCTTTTTAGGGATGCTCGATGATGGCATTACACAGATAATAAAAGCAAGGGGTGAAAGAACTTGGTAATAGATTTTGATATATTTACAAGATTCATACTTTCAATGATCCAAGAATGCGGGAACATGTCATAAGCTTTCTTATAGTCCACCCATGCTATGGCCAAATTCTTGTGTCTTTTCTTGCCGTCTCTCGATATTGTTTTATCAATAATCAGTTGGTCTTTCGTGCCCCTGCTCTTTCTCCTACATCCCTTTTGTTCATTTGGTAGAAGGCCTTCAATGTCTAGTTATTTATATATATCATTAGATATAATTCCAATCATCAACTTCCAAATTAAAGGAAGGCAAGAAATCGGTCGAAAGTTTCCCATTTTGTTTCTTTTGGCCGGGTCTTTCTGGCACGAAACAGTTGGACCTTTTGTCATCCATTTAGGGGTTTTTACTCCATTGTTCAACATGTCATTCAATTGTGCAGCGATGCGCCTATGTAAGATATTCAAGCTTTTCAACCAGTACCCTTGGACTCCGTCAGGGCCTGGGCTCTTCCAGTTTGGCATTCTTTTAACTTGGTTTTTAACATAATCTTCTGTTATATCTAAATTATTTTGATGTACATCCCATTTTTCTTCCCTAAGTATTTCGAGCCACTCAGCATCACTCTCATGGTCAACCCTTTTGGACCATATATTTGACCAAAACCGTTTACTCTCTTCCGCGTCTGGGATAACATTCTCACTCCACTGGTTTCCATTAAGTCGTTGGTAAACCTTTTTTGGATCGTGTGCAAATATCCTATTGAGCTTATACTGTTCTGTTCTCTGCTTGTATCTTTTAAGTTTGTAACTTTTAGCTTTAAGACGTTGTTTCAGTTCTTCAATGACCACATTTAATCCCTTTGACTTCACTCGATATTTTTCTTCTAACATGTCATATTTGGCCTTATTTATATCAGTACCATTCTTTTTCCTTTTCAAAATATTGATATGTTTTCTCAATTCATTAACTGAATTTCTTATCCTCCTCTTCCACCAGGGTTCTTGTTGTCTTTTCTTTAAATTTGGAAGAGGTTTAAAACCCATTTTTTTGGCAACATAGACAGATGTAGCATAAATAACCCTGTTAGTCTGAGGGATTTTTTTTTAGTTCGTATATCTCCTATTAGTTGGTTAATCTGGCTAGTCATTGTTGCTAGTTTTTTCCTGTCAGCATGTTTGAGACTAGGAAAAAAAAGTTTTTCATCTGTTTCACAGATTGACATGATGTCTCTAATCTCTTGTTTCTCCTCTTCTGTTCTTTCAGCTGCCCGATTCAATACCCAAATCAGACCTACCTTCAAGCGTACCCATATCACGAACAACTTCTACAACTCCTTCAGCCATAACCAAATTATCCCTTACTTCCTCCTTTACTCTTCTTTTTATCATTTCAAGTTCAACCGGAGACAATCACCATTTTTCCTTATCACTCGTGCTTGATCACAAAGGTTCTGCTCTTTTATTTCAAACATCCCATTTTCACGCCATATGTGGTCCATTTTTTGCCTATATCCCCTAATAGGCCTATCATTCTCATCAACAGGATTGCTCATATAGTAGCATTCCACAACAGTCACATTTAGTTCCTTATCCCATTTCTTCTTAGCAGTCGTAGGATATCGACCGGGTCCCCGCTGGTGTGCCAGGGAGCAACTGCTGGACCAGGGACCTTCACATAAAGCTTCAGCTCCATCCACGACGTTATTTGTAGTATTATTTTGATTCATTTCAGTCATAAGAGGATGGTTTGTGTAAGGTTTTCCATCCCTCGTATTTTTATCGTGACACCATCACTAGAGGGTTTGCCAACCAAAGCTAAAGAGTTCTCTCTACCCATGAGGCAGACTGGCCCCCGCCGGATGCCAACCCGGCATTTATTGGTCTCGAGAAGAGCTAACAGGTACTACACTTTGCTCAAGGGTGACCTGGAGCTAGTTTTGGCAAAGGGTAACCTCATTTTCCCAAGCCCCACAATGCAGTTTAATGTCAATACCCAGGACTAATTATTATTATTATTACTATTTTCTGGAAAGGATTTTCTCGGATTTACCACCGGTCTTTGTCTGGCACCGGGGCCTCTCCGAGGACCTGGGGTCACCAAATCATCTCATCTGACTTTTCAAGCACCTTTCTCAAAATATGTGCACTCCCTAGAAGAGCTGCCTTATGTATCGTTTCAACGACAACCCGACGCCTACCATGGCAAGATAAGAGGCGAACCTCTCTGTTACGGACCCGAGAGTACTCAGACCAACTGGTATCACCAATGTTTTCACGTCCCAGAGAGGAGATACCTCTCGAGCTAATTCTGAATATTTATCAATTTTCTCCTCTTCCTTGGCTGCAGTTCGGGCATCAGCTGGGACAGCAAAATCTACGACGATACACTCCTTTTCTTTCTTTTTTATAATTTTTATATCTGCTCTCCTCGCTTCAACAAATTTATCAACATGGACATTGAAGCCCCACAAGATTTTAACATTTTCATTCTCCACCACACTTTCTGCTCTGTGTTCATACCATCTGTCTGAGTGTGGTAGCCCATGCACTTTCATGATACTCCAGTGTACAGCTCCTGGAACGCGGTCGTGTCGCCCTTTGTATTCTGACTGTACCAATGTACTGCATTCGCTGATGATATGCGACACTGTCTCGTCCTTTTGCCCACACATTCTGTGCAGCGCTGATTCTCTGCTGTGTTCAATTTTGGCTTTCCTGTAGTTGGTACGGAGTGCTTGGTCTTGAGCTGCCACTAGGAGACTCTCAGTTTGACGCTTCAAGCTACCTCTCTTCAACCATTGCCAGCTTAATGGGGATGCAAATTCTTTTGTCTGCCTGACATGTTGCCCGTGCATCGCCTTGTCCTGCAACCCTTCTTTCCTCTGTTGTTTTTCCTCCTTCCTGAACGTTTTTCTTTCACTTTTAGATTGTCTTTTCACATACGTTTTGACTCCTCCCATGATGTCAGAGCTCTTATTGGCGATGTATTGGCTTAGGCTTTCTTCTTCATATTTCACGATGTCGTAAACACTCATCAGACCTCTACCACCCTCTTCTCTGTGAACATAGAGGCGGTCTACATCTGCTCGTGGATGCACAGCACCGTATGCGTGCATCAGCTTTCGTGTCTTCCGATCTACTTGTTCTAGCTCCTGCTGCGTCCACTCTATGATCCGTCCTCCATATTTGAAGAGAGATACCGCCCACGTCTTTATAGCTTTTACCAGGTTTCCA
>RDPX01000158.1:1034732-1072256 GCA_003991215.1 Morbakka virulenta
GTAAAGGGACTTCTCAAGAAAGAAGATGATCCTGCAAAAGCTTTATTGTCATATCGCTCTACTAAGCTGGAGAATGGATATAGCCCCTCAGAACTCCTGTTTGGACGTAATTTAAGAACCAGGATTCCAGTTGCTGAATCAGAGCTTGTACCAAAATGGCAAGGCGTGACAAAGTTCAGAGAAGAAGAAGAAGCTAGGAAACAGGTACAAAAGATTCGCTTTGATAAACATCATGCTGCAAAGAAAATGCCAGAGATGGCCTCGGGAACATCAGTATGGGTCCGTGACCTGAAAGTTCCGGCTGTTGTAACAAAAACAGCAGACACGCCTCGTTCCTACATTGTGCAAACTCCAAAGGGATCTGTCAGAAGAAACAGAAAGTTCCTCACTGCTTTCTCACCGAAACCAGCAGAACCAGAGAAAGAAGAGCAAAATGAAGTTCCTGTCAACACCACAAAGTCAGGTCGTGTTAGCCGACCACCCCAACGTTTGGACCTATGAACAGATGTTGTATTTTAACAGAGAGACATTTAAAGACTGTGTTTTTGTTTATTTCAGAAGAATTATTCTAGTCACCGTCCTAGTAATATGTTTTGTTGTTTTGTTGTTTTGTATTTAAAAAAAAAAGAAAGGGAGATGTTGTATTATGCAAATTATGATAATGTAAATTTGACGTAAGAGTCACGTGATAGATAGTAAAAATTACTTGTTGAAACCACATGTTGATGTTGAGTATTATCGGTGAGTTTTAGCTACAAAACTCGTCTATTTCGATAATTTTACAGTGTACGTCTGCACACCTCGCAAGCCTGATCTCGAATGATAATGATGATGATTATAATAATAATAATAATATTGATAATAATAATAATATTGATAATAATAATAATAATAATAATAATAATAATAAAGACAGGAAACAAGGTAAGGTAAACGGCATAGATGCAAAGAAGCAAGAAAGTTGAAGCTAGAATAGAAGATTGAAGAACGCCAGCGTTAACGGAATACTCATCAGATCGAATTCCATTTAATGTGACTCGCATTTTACAATTTGAAAAAAAGGACCAAATAATCTGAAAAAAACCTATAAAAAATTCTTCTATAGTATAATAACAGAAATTCTTCTGCAATATCAAGATCAATAGAGTGTTTTTTACTAGACTTATCCATAAACCCAGAGATACGTTCCATGATAACAGTTAAAAGGTTACCAGTGTAGTGGCGACCCTCTAATTCCTTGTTGAAACTCAACAAAAAGACCAAGTTTTTGTAAAAATTCGTTCAGTATTTTATCAATAAGTCTTGCAAAGACTTTAACTAATGATAGAAAAAAGACTTACAAGTCGATTTTTGCTAGAATCATATGGATCAAGTACATTTTTGAAAACAGGGACAACATTTGAAACCATCTAGGAAGACGGAAAACAAGATTTCTACAGGTAAAGACCTATAAATTTGGACCACAAGGAAGGCACAATCTTTCAAGACAACTACCGGAATTGAACCTAGATCAGGAACTTTGAAGTGATAAAGGCCATAAATAATCTTTGCAACCAACCTTGGGTTTGTAATGACAGGGTCAAACTTATTATTAGCTTTTGAAGGGAAGTCTGGGAAAGAAACACCAATATCCTATAGAGAAAAATTGTTGGGAAACAATCTAGCAGAGATCAGTCTTTTTCAAGAATACATAAAAAATCAAATGTCATAAAAAGTCGACCAATAATGGACTTCCCAGAAAGCAAAACACTATTGTTAATTATTATATGAAAATGCTGAAGTAGGTGTAAGTAAGAAAAGATCATTTTAAAAGTTAAGATTTAATTCAAACTGTAATTCAAGGGTGAATGATGAGATAAGATCGGATCGCATGAAAAAGACTCTACATGAATCACATTAGAAAATAGTGCCATGAGAAGGAAAAAAGAAGCCAAACAAAAATGAATGACGAACGAATGAAAGACGAAAGATAACGAACGAAGGAATATGCTACACACTTTCAATGAGCGGTACAATGAAGAAATCACTATCTCTTAAGTAGAGAAAACGATCCAGGGTTTACAACTGGGGAAAGTACCAGGTTTGGATCAGATAACAGCAAAAATGAAGAGTTAAATGAATGGTCAGTCAAAGTTCTAATAGAAAAACAGCTGGTTATAAGAATGCTTACTTAATTAAAAAGATGCCTGAAAATTTCGCAGCTACAGAATAACTAGCACAGAATTGTTTGATGAGCCATGCCCTGATGTTGATGTTAAAAAGAGTACTCCGAAGAAATGAGTTCCTTGTGGAAGTTATGAGTGAAACTTAAAGTGCGAGGTATACAAGCTTGAATAGCGATGTGTTTTCTTGTTTAATCATTTACCGAAAAGCTTTTGACAAGAGTCTGTCACAAAAAGAAAGATGATAAATTAATATAGGATGAGGAACAATATAAGATTCACAACAGCTTTTTACTGGGATCACAGAGGGTTCAGAAGCCAAGAAGATAGTCTTTTAAAGTAAATCAATATTAGATGAGGTGTGACACCTTAGTTGCATCTTAATCCCATTTTCATTCAGTTGATAAACAGAATTAATATTCAGAAATATAAATGAATAAGGATAAATTACAATTTTGAAATTCACCGTTGTTTTGGTAGGAGGCATGGGTATACCGCTAATGTTACTACCTGCAATAAAAAATTATTCAAGTGATATGAGAAATAATTCAAGTAGCATATGTGTGTATATTTGTAGATGCGTTTTTTGAAATTTTACTTGTATCTCGGATATTTTCTTTTGCTTTTAGAGTTTAAGCCGATAATGGGTAAGACTCTGGCATATATTGTGAATAAATATTGGTAATTTCATAACTGTTCTTTGGTATTTACATAAATATGAGGGCATGATAGAAATAATAAGATACCCAGATGACTTAGTATTACTGGCAAACATTTAGGAGGAATTACAGAAAGTATTACGTCAAAATAATACACTTGAGAAAGAACACGGATTTGTAATGACTTACAAGAAAAAAGATCAAGAACATAACTAGAAACGATCTAACAAAATTAGTTTTTTTAACTAAAGGGAATCACATTGAACAAGTCTCAAGCTTTGTACATCTGGGTCAATCACTAAGTGCAGATTAAATGGGTACTAATCACAATTGTTTTCCTGCTACGACAGACAAAATGAACTGGTGCAAATGAGAACATTATTTGATTATTTTGCAACTGAAATTCAACTCCGTACAGCTAAATTAATTTTAAAACCCAGTTTCATAAAGGTTAATTCGTGGTCAAAATATAATTCTCTCTTTCAAGACCTCTTAAGAATCAATTTTCTCATATTTCGCTAGGAATGCTAATACATCAACAATTTTAAAGGGTGGTCCAACCAGGGTAAAAAACAACAATGTTAATTTCATCATCATTAGTATTTACAATCTATCACAAAAGCTA
This sequence comes from Morbakka virulenta, assembly GCA_003991215.1. Classification (NCBI taxonomy): domain Eukaryota; kingdom Metazoa; phylum Cnidaria; class Cubozoa; order Carybdeida; family Carukiidae; genus Morbakka; species Morbakka virulenta. Next base: position 1,038,179 of record RDPX01000158.1, read on the forward strand.
TCAATAGACAACAGACACATTTATTTATCTGACCTCTTGCTGACCCACCCACCCCCCCAAAAAAAATATAAAGCGCCACCCGAATCCTGAGCTATATCACAAGCACCATCAGATGTAGCTACAGTCATCAAATGGTGGTACAAAGGAAACATTAACTAAACAATTTTATTCTGTAGTGATAGACAATTTCAAAGCCTCTTTCATAAATTGTCATAAAATGTCATAAATGAAATAGAGAACTTCTTTAGTTTCGGAAAATATTCCAAACCCATTTCTTAGATCATTGGTCGCTGACTATGTCCACTACTAGAGTCATTTGATATAAAAATGGGCATCGTGTCAGTTGTATCCTCGAGAAAGCCTCTGCGACATTAATGATGAGAACGAACTTGTCAAAGCAGAACGTGATATCACTACAAAAACGTTGTCCAGAGGGCAACACGAAAACAAAGATAAACAACATCTTGATCAACATGATGTGAAAATGTACCATAGAATACGTTCGTGTTTACTTATAATTACATACTTGTAGTGACATACTGATATGTGCAACTTAGGACTGAAACTGCACGGAAGAAGAGAGAACACGTACAGACATGGAGATCGATTGCCACGCTTTGGCACCCAGACCATCGACATTCAATAATGCAATCTTGGAAGGTGCAAAAGTGATGCTGAGACATAACTAAACGAACAAGGCAAAAGGGTTGTAAAAGAAAGAAATTTGAGAGAAAGCTATCAGAAATAAATTTTGCAAAGTTAAATGGTTTATTTTCTGCAGAATACCAAAAATCCGACTGGGATAAAAAAGGAAAGGCCGCATGGGTGCAAGCTTGACCTTGCGGGGATGTGTGTCTTCCAAGCAAAAAAATTAAACAGAACAAATAGTATGAGCAGCATTTATAAGAACATTAAGATTATAAAGCATAACTAGAGTAAAAATGACGACAGAGTAGTGGACAGCGCTAATAGCAAGGTTTTTTCAAGAGGAGTTATTATGCTGAAGACACGGAAGAAGCACTTCGAGAAGAGTTATACAGGCCAGAACCCACAAAATGTCTTAACAACCAGCCTTTAGATAACGAAATCTATGTAGATGGAGGCAACACCAAAGTGGAAGATGAAGGAAACTCTACAAAGAATAAAGAATTAGAAGACACCAGGACACGTAAGAGTGATGATGCAAACTTTAAAGGTGAGTGAAGTTCAAATCGCCTGCTACCAATTATCCTTCAGCGGATATGAAGGGCAGAGAAAGTACTTATAATATGGCTGCCCCAAAAGGGAAAACTTATGCACTACTCGCACTGGAGAGGTGTCATCTTCCTCATACGTATTAGAAAGGTTCTCTGCAGAGTCATCCTGAAAGGAAAAACCTGATTTGCGAGCGGAGGGATCTTAAATTTGTTATGTTAATCAAATATTCGTCATTAGAAGGTTGACTTTGAGCCCACAGCAGTTGCCAACAAATGGCATGTAGCACTTCATACAGTGCTTTTGGATTTCAAGGAGACTTCCAACAGATTCCATAGTAAAATGTCGTGGGGATTACTTCGTATATACAGCATACTAAAAAAGATGTAAAAGTCATACTGTAATACATAAGCAGTTTGCTTGCAAGGTCACTTGCTGTCAGGAGCCCGCTAAAAGCTCTATTATTAAATCTGCGGTAAGACAAAGCTGCAACTCCACCATGGCCGGTTCAAAGCCAGGATGAGAAAGGAGGAGGGTTGGGCAAGGGGCCAATCACCCCTTCCCGTAAAACAACAGCAAACAAAACTATCTGTGGCCATAGAACCATGTTGTGTGAAATCCCTAAAGATAACGACCTCAGATAAGAAGACACGCATATGACGGCTGGAAATGAAACCCTACGGAAAGTCTCCAACCTGAAAACGACATGCATGAGATCACTTCTGGCACCAAAAAGATACATCCGTGAAGGATGTTGGAATGTAAGAACCATGTACGCCACCGGGAAAACTGCAATAATAGCAAGGGAAATGAGGCATACGCGAAGCAAGATGGACTGGTTTCGGAGAAGTGAAGGTAAAGACCGGAGAGTTTGTACTGTATTCTGGGTCAGATGAGCAACATCACAGAGGTGTAGGAATCATCTTGAGCCCTGAGACTAGGAAATCTCTAATCAAGTGGAACCCAGTGAATGAAAGGATTGTTAGTGCCAGATTCAACTCAAAATAAGTAAAAACCACCATTATTCAGATCTGCAGTCCTGCAAACGATGCAGATGAAGAGAAGAAGGATGATTTTTACTAACAACTCCAGAAAGAGATTGAGTCAACACCGAAGCATGACATGCAAGTAGATTTATCAATATATACCGGAAAGTAGACGGTCTGCTTGAGAGTTAAGGTGAAAACATCTGAATAACAGTAGGAATATGGAACAACCCGACACATTCAATTTCAAAAATTTTGAAGAAGTAAGGTAGTTTGAAATATCTTGGAAGCATCATAGAAACACAGTGCACGGTAAGTAATGTTTTAACAGCACTTCGGTATGTCTGGAAGCATCATAGAAACACAGTGCACGGTAAGTAATGTTTTAACAGCACTTCGGTATGTCTGGGTGCATTTATTGATTATTGAAAACAAGGTGGTAATCTTTAACACGTCATTTGTTCTTATGCATTACCCAGAGCTAGAAAATAAGGAAAGTCTTACAAAATTCACGTTTTCCACACCAAAGACACAAGACAAGCAAAGAAGATCTCTTCCCTCAACAAAATTGAAAATGACAAGCTGCTCTCTAAAGGAGAAGACGGTGCCGTTGGCTAGTCCATATACTGCACGGTGAAAAGATCATATCAGAAGGGTGGTTTTGGTAAGCATCTCAAAGAAAACAAAAAAGGGGTAGTTGTAGATCCAGGTAAAACAGCTACAGAATAAGAGCTTGCCGTACCACTCAGCTGAGTATTACACAAGTAATCCAAAGATGAGGAGAAAATATGATAAGCAAAGTGGTTTTTGCACAACTAGAAAGGAGTTAGTTTATTGGTATGGTATCAATGTGATACTGACTTTTCTATTTCATTTGCACATAGGAATATTTTCTCCTCTTTAGGAATTATTTTTGTGATACTGCTTTTACACTAATTGTACTTCAAAAAATGCAATTTCATATGGTACGGTACCACAACCCTCTTTGTGGCAGATCGTAAAAGGAACAGTAAGTCGCCCCTTCGGTACGGGGAGTCGGCCCTTCTAAGGCACCTTAGAAAAGTGCTGATTCGGCTCCCACTCCAGGGTTACGGTGAAGATGTCCTGCTGGAAGACATTGATAACCCTCGAGGAGGAAGAATTTAAGTGACCAGAGGCGTGAAATTTCTTCATGTTTGTCCAAATGTATATCACTCAAACTTTGTGATATAGATTGTGTTGATGAACTTATTTGACATTCCTTTACTACTGAAAGCCAATCAGCTACTTGTTTGGCTATGGGGTAATACGCTGAACCGGGCATTGACAAGACGGGCCTGAGTGGTGTTGATGGTTTGTGCACCTTTGCCAAGCTGTAAAGCCTGGGTGGTTGACTTCCAGTTGGTTTTATCTTGTCGAAAAGTCTTTCCGTTATTTTGTTCTGATCCTTCAGTTCATTTAGCAATTTTACTATCCTCTCCTCCTCCTTCAACAATGGATGCTTTTCGTTTTTTCGCGTTTTCGTATGTTTTTCAAACTGTGGTTAATAATATCAAAGGTTAATAATATCAACCAGTTTATGGTTATAACTATCAGTTTTCATTAAACAAATACCTGTACCTTTATCAAAGGGAACAGCTAATAAATCATTCCCTTTAAGGTACTTGCGAGTCATTTGGACGTTCCTTGGTGTTTTTTGTTTTTTGGAGTTTTTTATATATGTCAAAGTTTTTACATTGATGTCCGTCATTATTTCTCCACTAACCTCGTGTTGTCTGCAAAACCTCAACAACTCATCTAACTCTGAAAGCACTTCATTTTTTTCAAAACTCCCCACCACTGCATTTTTCGGACCCAAAGCCAAAGTTTCCATGACGTATTTTGGGGGTTGTTTCTCCAAGCTATAACATATAACCGTGTCTTTGACATTGAACAACGGTCTTTTCTGGTCTTTTGACAACCAGTACAATTTATCATTGAGTTTATTCAACTGACGCTTCCTTAAGTCCTTTACGAAATATCTTGTGTACAGAATCACTGACGGTAAACATTTGTATAGAACGTGCGTTTTCACTTCATCTCGAACAATGGTAACTTTCTCCTTACATAGCTTTAAATCGTGTCTGGCAGTGAAAGTCACTGCCCTCAAGCGAAGATGTTTTTACAAGTAGAAAGGATCATCACAGAGATAAAGAGATCATTCTCAGTAAACTGATATCAAGCAACCTAATTACATCCTGACCAGCTAAGAAATGGAAGAAGTAAAAGCCTTAAGTGATAGACTGGTATGTCAGAAACCATCTGCCTATGATGTATAGATTATTACCAAATCATCTCAGCCCCTTATATACATAGGAAGGTCCAAGAGCACGTGGCAGAAACCATATAGATTATGGTATTGTGAATAAACGTTACAAATGTATAGTTAGCAATGCAAACAAAAGAATTTTCTGGAGCTGATACTAACAGCTACCAGATTTCTTTTGTTATGACAAGCTCTCTAAAACTCAGAAAGATTAAAAAACAAAATCAACCCTAAAATACATGACAAACAGCCTCAAAATACAGAAATTAGGCTTAAATTTAAAAGAGAAGTCCTGAATACTATGAAACCACTTCTGGAAGAGAATCAGGACACAAGAAGTCATTAAAACATAATAAAATCTCTATTCAAAGGCCAGTCCAACAACACGGGAAAAGGGAAAAAAGAAACAGTCTCTTCAAAATGTATTGAATCTGTGGACGGAAAGCTACTTACGAAGCCAAAAATACTTTGGTATGCGGATGTGGAGTTGCTTGAAGATGTATATATAAATCTCACGACCTCTAAACATTAAAGAAAAAGTAGTTCAAGCAATGGAAAAAATGGAAACCAACAAGACAATGGGTCAAGATTAGATATTCTGGGATGTTAAAATCACTAAAAGAACAAATTGTAAAATTAATTTGGAAACTTATTAGTAGTATCTATGAGAGCGGAAATATACCTCAAGATTTTTACCTGTCAACTATTATTATTGTGACGAAAACAAATCATCCGGTAGTTGCCTGTTAAGATTACAGAACAGTGATCCTAATAAGTCACATTCTAAAAATAATTTTCAAAACTATGCTATAATGCGTTACATCATAAACGGGTCATGACATTTCAAATGTACAGTTTGTCTTTATGGAGAACAGACGGACAAGAAACGTCACCTTTGTTATGTGCATGCTTTCAAAACGCTCCATTGAACACTGGCAAAAGATCTGCACGTGTTTTATAAATTATCCTTTCCCTCCTATGTCCTTCCAAAACGTCGGCGGTCATGCTTGGCCACAGAGACCTGTCCTTTGCTATCCACAGCATTTCTATTTCACTTTTCCCGATCCAAGTTGATATGCTGCTTCATGAATGTAAGCCGTCTATGTCCTCGGCCTCTTCTTCCACATATCCTGCCTGTAAGAGCCAAGTTCTCCAGTCCTTTCTTTCTGATCACATGTCCTGGGAAGGACAGCTGCCTTCTCCTGATAGTTGTTAGAAGCTTCATGCTATAATCTGCTTGTCTCAAGACTTCGTCGTTGATTACGTGGTCAGTTCAAGAAACTGTCAACGTTCTTCGTAAAAACCACATCTCAGCAGCATTTTTTGCAATCGCTACCCTCCTTTTCAGTTCAACACCGCTTCTACCATCCGAGTTTAACATGCTTATAGATTATAGGAAAAGCGTTTGATAGAGTGAAACATCATCAATTGCTCAAGATGCCTTAAACAATAAACATAGATGACAAAGATTTGAGATTTTTCACCAACTTGTTTTGGCATCAAAACAAGTTGGTGGGACTAGTCAGATTAAACAGTGGGCTATCATCGTGGTGTAGGATCAATCAAGGAGTAAGCACAAGAGAAATAACTTCTCCAGACTACTTCAACCTTAATAATGATATCATACTAAGTTGTCTGATGCAATCTAAAATGGTTTAAAAGTGAATTTTTATTTGATCAATAATGTAGGGTATGCTTATGATACACTTTTTGAAATTAGTTAATGGAACTAATTTATAACCTTGATATCAATAGCAAATAGACATTCTGTATTATAGTGTCCAAAACAACCCGTAGACCAATGAAGAATTAGATGCAACAACACAGAAACAAAAGAGGTAGAGAAATTTAACTACCTAAGTGCAATGCGTAATCAGATGGCAAATGAGATCAGAAAATCAAACGCAGTAAAATGAAGAATCTTTTCACGAACAAATAATTAACCAAGCCTCCTAATTTTTGTCTTATCGAGTGTTAACTCTTGTCAATAATGTTATAATGGTGTGAACGTTAGACAATTATTTCTACCTCAAAAGCAACTCTCATAGGTGTAGAAATGTAGTGCTATCTTTACATGTTAAAGGCATTTTGGGTTGACCGTGTAACAAACAAGGAAGTTCTGAGAAGAATGGGAACAACCATGCAAATATTAAAGAAATTCAGAGCTAGACAATTCAGCTTCTTGGAACATATCATTTGGAAAGAACAGTTTGACTATTGGTCTCTTACAGGTAGGGTTGGTAAAAGTAAGGCAAGAGAGAGACCAAGACTCATGTTTTTAAATCATATTGGTCATATCATCTGTACTGTGATCGATGCGTGTAGAAGTTATATAGAACATATGGTGTGACATCGTATTGCTTTAGTGCCTGTATCGGGCTTGAAACATACAGACAGAGTTTCTTACATTTTTAGCTTTGAATTTGAGTTTTCCTTTGATAATGTTTTAAAATCAAACAAAAATTTTTTTGGTCTCAAATGATTTTCTTGATTTAGTCCTGTCTAATCAATACTGAAATTCGCCCTTGGAAACTAACTGCGACCTTGTCAGCTTTGTTTTTGCTTCTCTATATACTAACTATTGCTTTTTACTCGACAGTACACAAAATTGTTTAGCATTTTCCCTACTTAGTGATGAATATACGAGTATCTGTTAGGAAATACCAAACTTTTTCTTCGTGTTTGCCAATTATACTCCTCGCATTTAACTTTTTTATTTTATGATTAAACAGCTATATAACTTATTCCTGACAAATTTTCTCTGCATTGTTTCCCTTTGAAACCAGCAATACATTCTAATTTAGTCATTCGTAGGTGTATCTGAAATAAGGTTTCTTCCACAACTTCATCGGATTTAGTATTACTATCACTAGATATGTTTTTAAGTTACTATTTTTGCTTGGTTAACTTACAAAAGATACTTTATTTATGAAAATAATATAATTATAATATACATGGAGAGTATTGGAAATGATAGAAGAATGAAAAATATGTTTACATTGAGCTGGATTCGAACCAGCACCTAAGGATTCGAACCAGCACCTCATACCCACGTGCACCCTAAGGTTATCATACCCACGTGCACCCTAAGGTTATCATACCCACGTGCACCCTAAGGTTATCATACCCACGTGCTTCCTGAGGTTATCATACTACCGAAGTTATAGGCGCTCGTCTTTACCAGATCATGGCAATGATAGCCATTGGCACAGATTCGAATCCAATACGATGGAAACATATTTTTACTTTTATACTTTTTCTATGTCCACATTACTAATGCCCCTCTTTCAGAAAGATTTTACCAACGAAAGGCGCTTTTTTGTTGTTGAATCTTTTTGACCTGATCCTCATAACTATTAGTTATTCCAGTGTTTCTTCGTGTCATTTTCCTCTTGTATAAAGTCTTTATTTTTTATGGAATTTCTTAAACAGTTGTTCCCCAACTTTTTTATCGTAACTTAGATCTGCACAGTACAGTTAATTCACTGTTTCACTACCTGATTTACAATATTCCAATATTTCAGTCCTCTCATTGGATGTTTAAATATTGTGTGATCTACTACTATATTGTTCAAAGAAATCGCCTAAATTTCATACTTATTCATTGTTTTCTTCACAAGACCCAATCGTTTGACACATTTGAGTATTCCTCTTTCTATTTCACTTCCTTTAAATATCCCATTACTGTATAACACTCCAGGTTTTTACTTTCCTTGAAGACTTTTGTTGCCATACAGTACTTTGAATTCATTGGAGCCGTGGCTTAATGATTAGTGCAGTGGCGCAGAGGGAATGAAAAAGAAATTGGAACTTCACGAAAGAAATACACATTGATTAGCGTCCGGCCAAGAAATTCCTCACTGACAAAACAAAGTTCCTCGTTAGAACATCGTCTGAGCAGTTACTGAGGAGAATGACGTTAAAATAAATAAACAAAAAACCAACAAAAAACAAAGTTTAAATTCATTGTTTTCTCTTGTATATTTTGAATCGCACATCACACTGTTTAACTGTTATAAATCGTGACAAACTGCATAAGTATCTTATGTCTCATCAAGATATAGGATCTTGCCTGCGTTGCTTCTCAGTACCTGAATAAATAGTTCTTCTGATTCCAATGATGACCTTACCTTGTTTTCTGGATTTATAGTATACCAGGTTTCTTCCCTGTCATAGAAATGAAGTGCCCCTGCACTTGATTTCTACTTATCGTACTCGCTTTTCCTACCTAATACTGTCCCCTTTTATCTACCGTTGACCTTGCTGTCCATTTGAGTAGTCAACTTGTTACCCATGAGTACAAGGCAATTTGAGACCCAGAATATGTGACTGTTTAAAATAGTTCTGCTCTCTTGGCTGAATTTATTAAAATAGTTCTATTCTCTTTGCAGAATTTATTTAAGTTGGTGACGCATTTGGTGATGTTTAAGTATGTATACACATACATATATGTAGTTTTGTTGTTTTCATGTATATTCAAAGAGAAATGGTATTGCTTATATTTTACGGTCCAGCGTAACTATTTTAATTAATCCTTGAACATACCACCATATTTTTTCTTATCTAAACATAAATTTTAAAATAAAATCATTTCTGTCTCTACCATTAACATAAATCTAACATAATCATTCCTTAAGAAACAGAAATTAGCACGTCCCTGATAAGAGAGGTCTAATGATTATAAATATTTATAGTCTGTAAAGGACCTTCATCTAAGTAAAAATTAATTAGTTGCAGTTTCCACTTTTTTGGTCAAATTTCTCTTCGCCCTGCAGACTTAACACGTTTTCAATGAACAATCCCAAGCAAAGGCAATCAAAGAATCTATGAGTTCAAACAGAAACAACGATGAGCTAAAGGAGCGAAAAAAATGAATAACTGGTAAAACACTTTGGTGGTTTCCTTAAATTCCTTTCTCAGATTATCAATGCAATACCGAGTATAGTTTCATAAAAAATAATCTAGTGTGTCATTTAATTTCTTGTTTGATCATCACTCTGTACTTAATTAAATTTTATCTTCTATTCCAAAAGATAAATGACTAACTCAAGGTTAATCCCAATATCCGTTGTCATCAATGATATGCTCAAAGATAGGGATCAAGAGAAATAGTTACACAATAAAATGGAACAGTGTGGTCTGAGCTACCACGATTGAATCAGAACTCAACTATAAAGTCTAAAATCTTGTATTAAGATAAGTCACGAATGATTCTTAACGAACACTTCCCAAATGACTTAAAATGCATCAATTCTAGATCTTTGAACCCATTGGAGACAATTGTTTTAAAAAATTATTTCATAAAAGTTAAAACTATGTGTGCATCGATCTGGATGCAGATCGTTGCACACATCACAAATTCTCCCCATCCATGTTTTATTAAAATTCTCTTAGGAAATTCACCATCACTAAAAATAGAAGCCTCTGTAGCGCTGACAGTGAATCCTACATCTTATACAATTTTCTTTCATATTCTTTACCTCTTTTGTTAGTCAACTTGACCCTTGTTCCAATTATATCTATAAAACACTTTAGCAACTCAATTGTCTGCCACGTTAAACAGAAACCCTCCCTTGAGCTTAGTATTTGCATAGTCTGTGGAGGATCAAAACCAGGAACATCTCGTTTGTTAATCTAATGATTTGTAAAAAGTAAAAAGCACGATGACACTAAACTGAGTTCAAAGCAATGCCTGTGGCTATCATGGCTTGGCAAATATATAAATTATTATTTGAAATCCTCTCTGTATGTAAAATGTTCCAAATTGTGAACTACAATTCCAAATCCTCCCTATCTATACTAATGATTTGCTACGTGGCTACTACTGCTGAGGTGACGTCGTTAAGTGTATTTCGTAATTGGAATCTAATTCAAGTTACCAACGTTGCTTAACATTGGAAAATTATTTTATTAGCTAAGACTGTTCTTGACTACTATTTTACTGGTTTATGGCTTTTCTGAAAGTATTACCTCGCACATGATGATCAACCAAATAAAGGTACATACTGTGATAAAAATTGCAACGGACAGTGAGTCAACATCTCAGACATCTTCAGTAAAACCATCAAAGTAAAGATAAATGCAAAAACGTTTGTTATACATACATACAAACATACAATTTTTTTTACATACAATTTTTCCATCAGACATTAAAACCGGAAGCCTAGATAAGTCAGAAACTTTCTCAGATATTAAAAATCAATTCAATCACCATTTCACGAGTGTATAGAAACAAAACAGTGGTGATAACTCCACCGTGTTAAACTCAGTGAACAGGGATTTTCTGTTCCTGCAATTTTCATTTTTCCAGAAAATTTTATCTTCTCTTGAATATTTATTTATGTTTTAAAACATGTTAAGTTGTTACATACCAAAGCATCAGCTTATATACATGGATAAATTTTACGGTTTATTTATACACTGTACCAGTTCTAAAGAGGTGGAAATGAAGTTACATGGTGTGGCAAAACCAAAGAGTGGTGAGCGAACTGATGCAAACTTCATTTTCCTTAATTTTTGCATCCCAACATTCGTACAATTTATTATTTTGAATTACAGTTTGAATTGAGGACGAAGGAAAAGAACGAAGGAAAAAAAGCTATTATGTTTTTTTCTCATACATTTCCTGAAAAATGGCTTCTTTTTTTTCGAATTACTGTAGCTCTAATGATTTGTTTACCTATAGATAATCGTTGCATTGTTTTTTGCAAATCCCAATGTTCACGCTAAATAATGAGAATTTCCCATACACATCATTTGCTAATTATGCAATCTACAAATGTTCGTATCTGCGGACTTTTTCGCGAGTTTTATTGGAATACCGAAAAATCGGGTTGTTAAGCAGCTCGACTAAGTAGAGTATGTGATTATATTATATACTATTGTATGGCAGAACCGAATAATGCGTACGTGAAAACCTACAGCGAGACGATTAAAATGGATTCACACCATTCCATTTAAAATTCAATTATATCACCCTTTTCTATTAGCATAATGCAATCATGATGGTTACTAGTAACTACAACACCAACAGAAGTACTATAGATAGCCGCTTCGTCAGATTTTTGCATCTTTTGGATGGAAGAACCCGGTAGCAGAGAGTGGGGAGTACGCCCTCCTCTTTTGAAACAGTCCACACACCAACACAGGGATTTCTGACTGGGGTTTTCAAATTGACGTAATGAATTTCGAAATTTAGGTGTCTTAGACTTCGATTATTGCTGTTGTAGGCATGCAATATTAATTAAAGAATATTTGGTTGCTTAGCAAAACTATTCCTCAAAAGGCTTTAAATACAGTCCTAAACATAAACTACGGAAACTACGTTCAGTATGAAAAACGTTTTAGAAATTTTGATTTAGAAATGACTTTTAAAAAGTTCTTTTTCTAGGAGCGCAAAATTAAAAAATTTTCCCCCTCCCAAATCACAAACAGGTAAAATAATATTACGAAATAATGCTCTCGTGATTTAGGCTCGTATGTTTCGTTTCTTACGATGTTGTGAATTACAGTTCCATTTTGACTTTCCGAACTACCAAAGGCAAGCAAAACAGTTTGAAAAACCAAAGTTGGTATTTCCTTTATGTGGAAATTATGTTTGAATGTCAATCAAATGTCCAGAAAACAAGAATGTTTTGTATACCTACCTGGTTTGGATGGCCGTACAAGTTGTTTTTAACGTATCGTGCGATATACATTTTTTTCAGGCATTTGTGTGCTTCTAAAGGCGCTTTCAAATTAATTTGTTGATTTCGATGTTAAGTACAAGTGGAACAACAGTTTTCACACATATACACACACACCACCATAAAACGATAATCTATTTTCAAAATGTCATTTTTACCCGCATAGCCAGGACTTGCAATTCCCATTAGCTTCCACTTTCGAAAGAGACACACTGCATTTTCCTTTGAAACTTTTACTGACTCTATATTGAATGTGTTTCTGTTTTGTCTCAACGACAATTGCTGACGCGAGTGTAATAACAATTTTGAGTTTAGCTGAGGGTAGTCATGAGTTTCATATTTATGGTTCTTTGCGGACCCGAAAATTTGGACATATTTTAAAGTTACGAGGTGGAAACTGAATTCTCAGTGATTTCCTAAAATGTCCTTTGGACCATAACTCAGTAAAGAAAATCCGTCACTTATTATTGGGAGCAGTTCTCGAGAAGTTGTGCGATTGTGGAATTACTGGATGCAACCAGCTTAAGGTCATCTTCTCTTCCACGTTCATTTCTTAATACAATTACTGCCGCCCTATCACTCAAAACAGATAAGCACAGTGTAAGAAACAGAAGTCGTCAGGTGGCTAGACTGTTTTACGTGCCCTTCAAAATTCGTTTGTTACGACGTAAACCTCCAAAACCAAAAAAACTAAGTTTGATTGACAAAATCGATTGGCAAATTACAAAAAATGGGGTTTGCTACGCGGTGCTGCGCCGCATTTTGCAAGTCAAGAGCAACGGATTTATACGTACTTAAAGGTATTCCCGAATACCCTATCCATATGGTTGATAGTTTTCCAGAGTTGACAGATAACAATTTATCACTTCAGTTTTAGAGCTCGATGGGTTTGTCTGTACTTTTACTTTCAAACTAAGTATACATCTCTAATCAAAATGGTCCCACGTTAATGTAATAAATTTGGTCAAATGAAATTGAACTAGAAATTTCAAAAGTAAAACTTTCTACTAAAATCTGACGGCGGCAAAAGGCTAGAAGATACTGTTTAAAAGATAGCAATGAAGCATAATAACACAAGCATGATCGTGAAAACCCCAATGAACGACAAAGGATAAATGATCATCAGGCCTGCCTGGAATAAAAACGATGATCTTTAAAATCCCTTTGTTGCAACATTCAAAATGATAATTCAAGTACCAGTCATATTGTCAATTATTACAACCGAAATGGCAAATCGGACTAAAAGTATTTGTAAAGTCTAATCTTTTTTAAGTCGCAAAGACTATAGACACAGGCCAAAGACAAAACAATCGGTTTTTTACCTTATTAAAAATTTGCACAACTTACAAACATTACAAATTTCACAATTTCCATCTCTTTCCTCGTAAAACATCTTCCGCAAAAAAAAAGATGCAGAGTTTAAGTGAAACTCCAGACCTTCTTAAATCCATCTGCAGGAAAGCAGATGCTTCTATTGACGAATATGAACTAACTATGGTTTCGTTGTGACTGAGTTCAAAAAGTAGCAGTTTCCATAATTATTTATGACATTTACTATGTGATGCGTCCCAGCTCTCGCAGATGTTATACAGATTTCAAAAAGCATCAGTTTCCATTATTATTTATGACATTTACTATGTGATGTATCCTAGCTCTCACAGATGTTATATCGAGTTCAAAAAGCATCAGTTTCCATTATTATTTATGACATTTACTATGTGATGTGTCCCAGCTCTCGCGGATGTTATACAGAGTTCAAAAAGCAGCAGTTCTCATTATTATGACATCTACTATGTGATATATCCTAGCTCTCGCGGATGTTATAATGAGTTAAACAAGCACTGCATTTCTAAGTATTTAATCTTCCAGATATGATGATTATACACAGTTTTTCTCTTCTTGCACAATAATGATATCATCAAAAACAAAACAGGGTGTACCTAATTAAATTTAGTGTTGTTTATTCTATTTGTAGTAAAGCATAAGCTAAGGTCATTTTGACAAAATATATGATATCTACTAAATAAGGTATTGTAGCTTTTACGACAGTTGTAATGGTCGGCTTCAGGAATCGGAACACATCAAACGGTTTAATATTCCAAACGATGACCTAAATGTTTTCGGATGACGTTACGTACTTCAGTTTTATTCGAAGAGGTCACCCAGTCCTGCTTGTCGTGTTTGAAAAACCCAATGTGGTTTACATATCAAGTCTTAAAAATATTCACAGAAATGGACAGTTCAAAATATTTCACAACGGCTAATGTTAATCAAGAAAAATTATTCTTAAAGTATACAACACAAAATAGCAGTCTTACACACTTTAGTAAGTTACTCATAATGGTTAGCAAATCTATTATAAACGTGGTAACAATGTAATTCAGCAACAAATCTCAGTTAACAGTAACAACTATTGTACTGTCTCGCCTAAACTTACAATTTCATAAAGTGTCTGCAGAGCAATACAATCCCATCACTAGCGTATAACGACCTGGAGGAAATAGTATAAAGAACTAGAGTATGGTTACGGTGCAAGTGCCATCAGGCCCGAACACCTATCGATACTATCGAATGTGATACAAGAACTAGCCGTCAGTGAATAAAATTTGAGAAATAATTACAACTATTGATATAATCTAATGTGATACTTGAGCTTGTTTTTGGTAAAGAAGGTGAAACGAATGACCAAAAATAATTTTAAAACGCACCAAAGATCGTTTGGGTCAGAAAGTAAATTAATACGAATTATGGGAGACATGGCTAGATGCGTCGTTCTTCATCAAGCTACTAAAAGAGTCTTTTACAGTTTTTGTCGATGCTACAGGCTAACTGAATCCTATAACATCTCTTAAATAAAGCCCAACTGGAGAGAGAAAAACTCACTATTTTCTCAGTTTATGTCAGTTTTATATTTCAAAAATGTTTGACTGGATGATTGTTGTTCTTGCCTTTAAAATCTACTTCCCACTAACAAAGCTCAACACTCTGAAAGCTTTAGCGGAAAGAATTTTTCGTTAGACGGTAAAAACAAAGAAATCCTAATGAAATAATTTTTGAAATTTCTTGTTGTTCCAAAAAAGCCTTTTTTCAAGAAAGCACTACCTTTCAACCAAAAGTCGTCTGTGATTAGCCCTATTTGATCTCTAAATTCCGAGCAGTCGAAATGGAGTACAGACTGTAAATGTGATGATGCCTTTTTAGGGGACGGGTTTCAAGTGTTTTGCAGCTACCAATGCTTAACCAAATTGTAATAGCCATCAGTACTTCTTGGCTTGATAAAAAGTTTTCTGTTATTGGCAAAAAGCAAACGCTGGTGCAGAAAATGTCAACCAGCCCATCCCCAATGCTAAACAGGTTGGTCAGTTTTCGACATAGACCAATCCCGAGTCCACTGGGTTAAAATCTATTAAACATAAGTGTATTCATGTGTTAAGGAAGCTAGTGCCTATGAGGTGTTCCCAGTGTATGACCAAACATTAACATGTCAACTTTATAATGACAATCAACATTGATAACACATCTACACAAAAATAGTTTTTACTGACAAATCAAAAAAATGTTTAATCAGACATATGATTTGGAGTCTGTCAGCTTGCCAAGTTTTTTTAGTCATTGGCAACACATGCATACAAAATAAAAATACGAGAGCTCCACTTGATATAACTCATACGCCCATATTTGATAGCAACTTGCCATGCTCCTTATTATTATTCCTCAATACACATTACAAACACTGACTAAGATCTACTACAAACAATTGGCATTGTGTCAATAACAAACATGAATTTCGATATGAGTATGGAGTGTCAATAAATATTCCTGTTGTTGCTACGAATCACAAAAATCTATTCACCTTCTTAAAATAATCTGTTGGCATTATTTGCTTCATTTCTTCTAATGACAACCATTGTCCTTTTCCAGACGACATGACTTTGCATACTTCTGCGCTTACCAATGCTTTGTAGAAAAATACCTAAATCAGATAAACATTATTATCATAAACATTATTCAGTTTCTGTTTTGTAGCATAATCTCTTATTGGGCAACGAAAATTGTCCTACCCTGCAATTTGTTTTTCTGAACTACAAACAGTATAGTAATGAAGCTTCACCTAAATAAAAATTACAATGTAAAAATTTTATACCATAAACAATTATTATCATAGTCATACGACTCTTTCCTGGCGTTGTCAACAAACACAAAACAAACTTCAATGGTGTCAGATAAAAATGACAAAATATTTGACTAACCAAATTTGTTCTTTAAAAACAAAATAGTATTTCTATCATTCATTTTTAAACACACAGACACACACATACAAAAACCACACATATACACACAAACTGAATTTTTGTATTTTTATAAAGCCATTTTAACTTCTTCGCTTTCAAACCTTTTGACTCCAAATTTGGTAAACAGAAAGCAAATATCCTCTGGTTTAACTTACTATTATACACTAGGAAACAAAGTTTTTTTAATAAAGTTTTTGTTTATTTACTTATTAATTTCGATCCCCTGAATTCGAATATTGCCTTTGTTTTTGTGCTCTGCGTCCTGTTTTTGCTGCACTGCATAACCAAAAGCCATGATATTCGCACTTTATTGGGGAAAAGTTAAGATCAAATTATCTATATTACATGTAACATTTATGCGCTTAGCACCAAAGATGAAGTGCAAATAAGGATTTATATCTGACTATTGATGATACAATTACTAAATTCAAAACATGGAAGCACGTTGCTAAAGAAAATACGAAACCATGAACAAATATAGTATGTTTTGGTATGAAGCTAGCTAACCATAACGCTATTAACGTACATGGAGAAAGATGCTATAATTGCTTCACTGTCTTTGCTAATATGTGCTTTATTCAGGCAGGAACCGGCGCTTGTGGCGTTTCCGAGAATACCTACGTTGCAGATAGTTCCTCTTGATCAGGGGTTCTTAACCTTTTTTCCCTGATTACCCAGTATTCAATAATCAAACGTCGTATTACCCACCAACGAAATAGAGCTTTTCACGTGTTCAGGCATTCTTTATTCCGTGTAAATAATCATAATATATATGAAGTACTTGACTAACAATCAGTTATTGCTAAAAAGCTAGCAAATTATATAACTCTCACACTCTTCTGCACCAAATCGCCAATCCCAAAAGATCGCACACATTTTCAGCATTATTTCAGAACATGCATGTACATGTATATCTTTCTAACAATTCTAAACACAATAATATTATTGACATATACGTAACTAGGGTGAGTCACTCATAATCATCCAATTGGAAACTTGAGACTGCTTCTTGGTGACTTGGTGTCTTTTGATTTGATGATAACAACAGCTGAAAATGCCGACTGACATAGACAGGTGGAGTGGAAACCAACCAGCAACGTTAGCGCTTTTAGAGCAATCTATGGGTGTGCTTTTCGAACAATCACCCAAAACTTAGTCAGAGGTTGATCCAGGAAAGTGTCTTTAGCGCTTGAGTCATTTGCCGATTCTATTAGCTGTTCTCCCACATCTTGTATCTCAAAACACAGGTCCTCCAGCTTGACCCGGAAAGGATTCCTTGTCATTTTCATTATAGGAATTTCGATTTCAAAGTTCGGAAAGTACCGCCTGAACTCACTGATCAAGCTCGTAATGTGTGTCACAATTTCGACTAGAAATCTATCAGTAATTTCACCACGCGCTTTTAAGAACGGAAAACCAGTAGCAACATTCAATTTCCTTTCAAATTTGTGTCGCCACATCTCGAGTTTTGGGATGAATGCAGTTTCTCTTGTCTCTGTGACTCCAAAAACTTCAGAACTTCTGGTAGTAGCTTTATTAATGGATCAAGCATTGATCCTTTCGACAGCCATCGGACTGCAGTATGGAAAAGAAGTGAGGAGTATTCAGGGTCAAAATCTTCGCACATTTGACGAAACAATCGACTGTTCAAAGCACTGTACTTCACATACTTTACCAGCTGTATCGCAGTGTCCAGTACGCTCTTCAATGACTGTGGCAAGGTTCTACTGGACAGTGCTTCTCGATGAAGGATGCAGTACATCCCAATAACGTTTGGATTATTCCTTTTCACAAGCTGAATAAATCCAGACCTGGGTCCCAGCATGGCGGGTGCACCGTCGGTGCAGTAGTGGTCCTTTGTAGCGGCTGCCAAAACAGAAGATCTTCTTCGATGCAGTCATCTCCAATATACCGGATAAACACTAGTAACTGTGAAAGATTGGCAACATCTTCTGGTTCATCAAGTTGAATCGCAAACACTGGTGATGCTTTGACCTTTACAATCAGTTGGCCTTGGAGGTCAATCCACATGTCAAAAATGCGACTCTTTACTGTGTCGTTGGACAAAGAGACTTGCTTCATTTTCGAAGCTGCAGAATCAACTAGTTCAAGCTCCGTGCATGTCACAAGGCAGTGTTTTAACAGTTTCTCTGCCATGTCGTGTAGCTTTTTAGCTTTTTAGCCACAAGCAGGGCAGCGGTGCAAGACGCCTAAATGGTTGCCATTGATTGTACTTGGAAGTCCCCGGCTGTGTCCATTCTCATGCTCTTCAAATTTTTGGCTTTCATTTCGAAGAATTCTTTGATTTTACTAGCCCATTCGGAATGAACCCTCATGAGATGTTGTCTCAGCTGATGGAGTTTCATAGAGTCATTGAACAGTGTTTTTTGGCAAATAAGGCATTGAGGAAGCTGCTCTCCACTTCTCTCCACAAATGTAAACCCAAAGGTCATGTAATTTTCGTCATATTTTCGTTTTGGCATAGCCTACTTTTGAAGTCTGAAAAGATAAAAGGGAGAAAAAATAAAAAGTGCGTTTTCATTTACCCTGGAAGGACCAATCAAGATATGTTTTGTCTTGTGTCTCTTGACAGAAATATTGCGAATTTAATCGTAAAGATAAATTATAAACTTACCTCAGAACGAATTCTCGGAAAAAGCTTGCTGATGGGATGAAGCGATTGCAAATGGACTTCTAAATTGTGCCTGCTGAAATCTTGTTCGCAGTCGAAATGTAAGGTAGGCCTGCAAATTGTGTTCGCAATCAAAGATATGCAAGTGATATTCGCTTTCACTGCGAACAATCTTACTTGCAGACAGCTCATTAAACTTCACACGCCTCATTTATCATTCGCTTGAATACACGAATTCATCAGTCACTGCATGAGACTAGGAAATTACGTTTATGGCAGCTACGAAGGTGCTTGAACTTGAACGATGCTTAGACTTTCTTGGACGTGAAACAGATAAAAAATGATTAATCAATGTTAACAGCACATGTCACGCTCTGGATTGTGTCCTACGCGAAAAAACCCGCATCAAATCTGGTATAATCAGACTAATCACAGGCCACGGTCATTCCCCACCTGGCCATCCCGCCATTCCCCACCGGTTAAGAATCCCTGATGTAGGCAAAGCACAAGCCTAAGTCCTCTAAAGCATTTACATACAGCTTCATTGGTCCCAGTCTGATGTGTGGAGGCGGGGAGATGATCTTTTCTCGAGAAACAATATCGGCGAGTTTGGTTCGCCTCGCTTCAAGCTCTTTCTTACAGGCCAGTTTTTCCTTGACCAATGGTTCGCACGGATTCTGCTCTCCCGCATACAAAGAAAGCAGGGGTATTTTGTATAACCTCTTTGCTGGTCAAGACGAAAATTTACTACCTTAAGATGGTAAATTTTCTTCTTGGCCAAGAAACCAATAATGTCAGATGATGGAGGAAAGCACTCAGAAAGCAAGAGTTCCACAACCTTGTCAAGGAGAAGGAAAAAACTACATTCAAAGTTGGGGTTTTAACAACGACGAACAAAATTGCATAATGGTGAAACAAGTTCAGAGAAAGGACTCACAGGAGTGTACAACAAACTGAGCTGGTACCAACGAGGAAGGCTCATTAGAACACTTCCAAAGATAATGAAAACAAAAATATTAATGACAATGATAATGATGATAATGATGATAATGATAATGATACCTTTAGAAAAGACTAAGACAATCCATATTTCGTCCATTAGACAATGGTTTAAGACTATATGATCTATCAATTACAAACACGTCCCTGAACTCGATCAGGAACATCAAGATGAAAGGAGAGAGAGTGCACCTGTCCAGATGTGACAACGTTACTCAATGCAAAGACAGGTCGTAGATTTATTGAATATAAAGTAGCTTCAGCCGTAAGGTAATTGGTAGCAAGGCATAAAAAAACCAATCTTTTTACAAGTAGACCTACCAATAAATTGAATACAAGCATCCCAAGAAAGATTTGGAGGAATTGTCAAACCAAGCAACCCCAATGATGAGCATTTCTCAAGAGGAGAAGCGGCATCACCAAATTTAACATCAAAATAATTGTGCATGAATATTGAAGTCGGTTACGGGTTCAGCGTTCTATTCAATGACATCAGCTGCGTGTTTGCCGCATAGAAAAGAAACCATCCACTTCCTTCCCCGTTCTCAGGCAGCCTAATGGTCAGACTGCAAATCTTCCGTAAGTGTGACTTGCTCCTGTTGAGTTACCTGTGTATGCAAGAGTACAAGGTAATGCTGTCAGCATTGATGCAAAGAAGGAAGAGGGATGAACCAAGAAGAGACGCTTTCAAAACCCCAACTTTAATGGAATACTCATCAAATGGTAATTACGTCCAGTGTAATATTCATTTCACGAATTGGGAGGAAGAACTGAATGATGGACTTTGGAAGCAATCCGGCTTGCCAAATTTTGTCAAATACTTTGGAAATATCTAGAGCTAGAGCATGTCCTTCGACTAACCTATTCATAAACCTACAGATACGTTTCGTGATTACTGTAAAAAAAACAACCAATGGAGCGAGATGCTGTAAATCCGTACTAAAGATCAACAAACAGAACTAGGCTCTGCAAAAATCCACCAGTACATTGTTAGTAAATCGCTCAATGATCTTACCAATGACTGAAAGAAGACATCCAGGTCACTATCTGCCAGGACCAGATGGGTTACGTTCATTTTTGAAAATACACCAACTGGCACCACAAAGTGTACCTGGCTAAAAAATTTACTGCTCAAATATATCGCTTGTTTGAGAGCACATTCCAATCCAAATAGGACGGTAAAAAGAACATTGCAGTAAAAGAAACAATGCATGAAATATTATGGAGCCTTGCCGATAAAAATGAACTTTGTAAACAGAAAAAAAAGGCTGGATTCGGAGCCGTTTCTTTCTGCAAATCTGCATTCTTTTGTAAGGATGGTTCAGCATTTAAATCGCAAAAAGGAGTCCAATTTTCAGCTGTCAATTCAATATTATTGTTTAAGTGAAGCGATCAATAAACACTTCCATATTGTATTTAATGCAATGTTTTTTAGACGTTAAACCCACCTTACATCCTTGAAAGGAAGTATTACATGTAGGTGTATACTTTATTGTTCTTACGCCGGCAGGTGCATTACTCAAGAAAGTTACTTCCTTGTAATCTCCGTATGCCTCACCAAGTATACGCTCTGCTGCCTGTAACAATACAGAAATAAATGCGATAGTGTAGGTACTAAATAAATATAGAACACATACACACAAATATATATACAAACAGACATACATATACATACATATATACAGACATATACATACAGACATACATTTATACATATATACAAATATACATATATACACATACATATACACCTACATACACATATACATAAGACAAAAATACACACATGATTGCTAAATCTTCACGGAAGATTACTGTCTTCTGTATTCTTTATACCTCTAGTTTTTATTAATATTGATTGTTTTATTGCAATACCTCAGTTGAATTCTGAGCTCCACTGCAGATTTGCATACTTTTACGTATTTCTGGCAGATAAAAGGCGTTAGTTCCACTGGAATGCTCTATTTAGGTTGCT
Source organism: Morbakka virulenta (assembly GCA_003991215.1). NCBI lineage: Eukaryota > Metazoa > Cnidaria > Cubozoa > Carybdeida > Carukiidae > Morbakka > Morbakka virulenta. The sequence goes on from RDPX01000158.1 coordinate 1,060,226, forward strand.
GTACATGGTTTGAATGCACAAGAGTCGTTTGGGAAGAGAAATGGACTTGCACACGTCGCTGCATACAACCTATATTTTTTGCATGCAAACATACATACATACATACATACATACATACATACATACATACATACATACGCACATACATACATACATACATACATACATACGTACATAAATGCATACGTACATACATATATATACATACAAACATAAATACATACATATACATATAAAATTCAAACATGCATACATATACATACATACATATACATACATACATACATACATACATACATATACATACATATATGCATTAAAAGACAGCAGTTTCCTGGATTATTAATAAAAAACATAGGTTGGAACATACTTTATTCCAATTTTAGTTTTACCCTCTGGAATTACACTAAACTTATTGCTATTTTAGATTAACAATTTAATGGGCTTTGATAAAACTTGTGGGCAATCTTAACCTTTATCTTTTTGCTACTATTCTCTATTTCAAAAGATAAATTTCAAAAAAATCTGTCGGGNTAAAATTCAAACATGCATACATATACATACATACATATACATACATACATACATATACATACATATATGCATTAAAAGACAGCAGTTTCCTGGATTATAAATAAAAAACATAGGTTGGAACATACTTTATTCCAATTTTAGTTTTACCCTCTGGAATTACACTAAACTTATTGCTATTTTAGATTAACAATTTAATGGGCTTTGATAACACTTGTGGGCAATCTTAACCTTTATCTTTTTGCTACTATTCTCTATTTCAAAAGATAAATTTCAAAAAAATCTGTCGGGTGGGTGGTCATGTGATTACTTATTACATTGCAAGATAGAGCAAAATATAGATTTTTGTGTAATAAAAACAAGGTATTAAAAATAAGCTTTTTAACTGTCCGAATGATGTCTTTTTAAGCCCTAACCTGTCCACTCCTAGTATCCGTATACAAAGAAACATTACACTCTTTTATCTAAATATATATACCATTATATTTTGTTGTTGTCAGTTATGAATTCATGTAATCATAGTTAGAGTATTTCCTGTGGAAACTGACACAAGTTTTAATAACCTATCTTCTTGCGGAAACAACAGCTAAGAATACACAATTTGAAGATCATATTGAATGAAGGGTGAACAATCCTAAAGTATGTTTGCCTTTCATTATTTTTAAGGTTCTCACATTAATCTGTCACAAGGGAGCAACTTCAAATACAATTTCGTATCCTTGTCTGATGTAGGTCGCTATTGTCAGGGGTCAGAAATCATAACCTGTATTGGAAAAGTTTTTTCAAAAGTTTATCTTTATCAAGAACAAGTGTCATTTAACATATGAATGGCCTGCAATGACCAAAAGTTTAAATAAAGCAGACTTGCAACTGCCTTACCTATTTCAAATTAAAGTAACCAAAGTGAAGCAAAATGACAAGTCAGAAGAAAGTGGAACAATCATGCAACCTTTAATACAGGCATACAAAATTCTAGTGCAAGCTCCTTGAAGTGTGGACTCTTAAAAGCATTAAATACTAGATCCTTATGATAGTTTGCTAAATGTGTGAGTGAGGATTAAGGCAAGCCAATTTACAATGACTCTTATGTGGACTCCATAGGACTTGACAGTTTGTTTGGTACCCTCGCAGGTTCATCATATCAAGGGTGCATTGTACTAGCTTTTAAATGCAATAGCAAAAAAGCGATTAATTTATTCTAAAGGAGTTATAACCTGTCTAAGTGTTTCTTTCTTTACCAATGGACCTTCTGGAAAGCTCCAGCTGTCTGTGCCTTCTGCTGTTGTTACTAGTAAGAATAAATTTTCATCTAGCAGTCGATTGGCTGAATACTTATTTTCATTTGTATCGTCACTTGTTATTCTCTCGGCCAAAGCAAATTTCTTTTTCATATCATCGACATGGTCCTCGTGTTCCTGGGGCAAAAAATTGAATATTAATAAATATGCATGTTAAGCAAATCCTTTTTCATAAAATTATCATAATAGATTTCAAGAGTTACCTTCGATTATGAGGCTCTTTCAAACGATTGTCAGTTTTCTGAACACAAAGGACTAGATCCCCGGGACAAAGGTAAAAAGAAAGCTGATACTATATTTTTTATGAATACACAAACTTGAAAGAACCCACATCCAAATCAAATGGCACTGACTGACGTTCTCAACCCTAAGATACACTTATTTCATCAAACGGATGAATATTATGATAAAGATTATCAAGAAAGTATCGCTGACTGAAACGACGGCTACTACACCAACTATGATGACAACAATAACACTTTTACTAAAGACGATAACCCTCATGTAATCAAAATGACGGTGGTAATGTTATGGTCTACTGGTAATGATGTTGGAAGGATTTGTAAGAATGTCGATATATTGGATTACTTTCTAACTTGGAAAATGTTACTAACTCTGAACAAAACCTAAAAAAACCTTCACATCCAAATTACATAGCACTGGCTCACGTTCTCAATCTCAAGATGGATTTATTTCATCAAATAGGTGAATATTATAATTAGTATGAAGAAGGCATCGGTAACTGAAAAGATGGCTACTGTGCCAACTGCGATGACAATAATAACATTGTTACTAATGACGATACCCGTCATGTTATCAAAATAACGGTGGTAATGGTGATATGATCTACTGGTAATGATATTATAATCCGGGGGTTATTATGGTAAGGTTATGGAAATGACGATCCCAAGAAAGGTTCATACAACATAGGTTTGATTTGTAGAACATGAAAGTGGGTGTGAAAAGCTAGTTCATATAAAATCACACAATTAAAAATACGTTTGTTGCATCTGTAGTAATCATAACAAATTTCAATAAACTGGTAACGAGGTCTTTTTAATCCAAAATGCTTTTATGGTTAATATAAATAAATCAAAAACCGGAAGTAACTTTTTTTATTACTGCTAAACAAAAATAAGTGAGATATCATGTTAATCAAGACTACCAGGAATTATGGTGCCGCCACAGAGTATTTCACAAGCTTCTGGGTACTAAAATGTACACTACGTCCAAGTTTAAAACGATAGGGTTAGAAATGTGGTGTATTTTTTTGAATGTGCAAAGCAGTAGGGTTTACAAAGGGAGCCAGAAAGGATTTTGTCATTTTCACACAAATAAACACAATTGCGGGGAATGAAGGAGAAAAAATGTTAGGAAAGGAAGGCTTAGAGAATTAAAAAACCCAACAAAAGTTGACGTCATAACTTTGTGGCTGGTATCCAAACAGTTGTAGAACTGTACGTAAAGTAGTAAGAAAACTGTTGGAAAAAATCCACTTTGTCATGGGTACAGCCAAGGTAATGAGAAACGAACTGAGCTAATAAGGCCTAAAGTGACATGACGTAAAAAACAAGAACTTCGTCACAACCAATGGTAACAAAGTTTTGAAAGACTTAGACTACCAATGAATAGCGTTGAAACAAGGGCTTCACTTATATATATCCATTCAAAACCCATCCTGCTTATAGGAGGTAAGGTTCCTTTGTTTTTTTATGATTTCTTAACAACTCACACAATCACGTACTGAATAATAATTGCGTCTTAGGTTAATAGTTCACGAGGTTAAAGTTGTCAAGATTTTATGGGTTGATTAAGTTAAAAAGTGCTCCCATGATAAAAAAAGATTAATGAATGGTTCCAAAATGTTGTGAAGCCATAAACAAGAAACTCGTTGGCAAACTCAAAAAAGTCTTGGGTTTATTACACCAGAAATACACACCCTCTATGTTCCTTAAGAAAGCAGCAAAAGTTTCAAACTGTCTCCACAAGCAGCACCATGGTAAATCTCACTTAAAAACAAAGAAAACAGCTTTCACAAAGGACGTTACAATATACATGAGAAGAAAACCACGAACCCTTTTTCTTTGATGATTAAGAATCAACCACACAAGGCATCATGCCACTAAGGATATGGCACTGTGAAGAAATGACAGGGAAAAAAGAAAAACCGTTGAGCCAAGAGATTATGAGTTAACCAAAGACATTCAAGCCATAGCACGTAGGAAAACACTCAGAATTCAAAGAGTTCTACAAAGGAAAAAATACAGTAATAGAAAGACCTGTACGATGACGAGCAACAGCTGCACAAGAATGAAGATGTCGACAGAAACGAGTCACATAAGATGCAACAAATAGAGCTGGTGCCAAAGAGGAACCATCAGTGGAACACTCCCATGATAATACTTATAATAAAAACTAAGGCAAGCCACATTCCATCGATGAGGCAAAGGTTCAAGAGAAGCTTTTAAAAAATTATATTTTAGACGTAAGGTACACTTAAAAATTAATGATAGTCCATCACATTTCTTTTCATTCATGAAACATTTAATTCCATAATTCTCACGTCTATAGTATTTAAATTTATTTTTTTTTATTTTTTTATTTTTTTAGTTTTAAGGTCATTTTCCCCCAGCAATTGGGGCTCAGATGGTGCCATTCAGATGGACTATGATTTGGCAGTGAGGAATTTCTTGGCCGGATGCTTTTCCTGACGCCAACCAATGGCTTTTTTTCTTTGTAAAGTTCCAAATTCTCCTCGACAGGTCGGGGAATCGAACCCGGAACTCCCGGAACTATGCAGTTGCACTAACCATTAAGCCACGGCTCATCCTCTATAGTATTTATATTCCAGTTTCTTAAATGAATAACAAAAATACAGAGTAAAACGAGAACTAAGTTTTTATATTGATGGTACACAATACACCGCAGTTACAAAATAGTAGCAACACAGTAGAGACAAGGAACACTGAATAGGTTGCATCTCGGAAAACCTTACATTCAAATTCTCATCAAGACTTTTTTTTGGTTCTCGCATCATTTTTTCCCAGTAACTGGGGCTCAGACAGGGACATTGAATTTTGGCAGTGAGAAATTTCTTGGCCGGATGCCCTTCCTGACGCCAACCAATGGCTTTTCCTTTTGTAAAATTCCAAAATTCTTTTCATTTGCTCAGGGAATTGAACCCGGAACATCTTAGTTAAGATCCGACTGCACTAGCCATTAAGCCACAGCCCCTCCAAGTTCTCATTAAGCCTAAAAATAGCAAATTTAATTAAAAAATAATACTATTTCAAATTCAAAAAATAACAACCTCACCTTTATTTTTGCCAATGCGCGTTCAGCTTCTAGAACAACATGTTCTTCTTTCTCTGTCATTTTTGGTTTTTTTCTTGCTTTTTTTTTATTTTCATTTTTTTTCACTTCCAAGTCACTGAGCACACTATGTTCTACTTCTAGTGTCTCTTGTAGATGTTCAAAACGTTGCTCAAGTTCACTTTTGAGGGGTGTAATAACTGGTAGTCTTTCCAAGCACACAGCAACTTTAATTTCCCATGGCTTCATGTGGTGCAGTAAATTTCTGGATGCCCCTTCCATATTACTATTATTGGTTTGTATCTTGGCTGCATCATGTAGCCTTTGACCCAACATCAGGTACCATGGTGCTAAAAAAAACCAAAGGAAAGCTAGTGAAAAACTAAAAATTTACTGTATAATAAACAAATGTGTGATTTTAAGAGTACCTTTTTAAATCAAAGTACTAAAAGGCTCAGTTGACAAAATGTAGATGAAGAGACATTAAGTGGAAAGGAGTAAGCAAGGAGCATGCTGCACACAGAGCAACATGGAGAAGGAAGATTAGTGTTGCACACCCCTAGTGTTAGGCACACTCCTAATAAAGAAGAAGATTGTGTTTTTATCCAAATCACCACATCTTCAAGAACTGGGTTTGCAGGATTTTTTATGATTTTCCAAACATCTCATTTACTTAAAAAAAATGTTAAAAGCAGTGACATCTTAAAACATGGGGAGATCTTGAAGCCACTTACGCAAGGGTCAAAGTTGGACCTTTTGCCACACAACGATGACCTATCTTAAAAGGACTATTAATAATGATGGCTGTAAATAAAAAAATTTCAAGGCCTGCATCTATATTCTTGAAACATCTTGTTGCTTCTGTTAAAACAATGTGACACTTGCACCAAGTCTGAAACTCTAAAACAAATTTGGGGCTACCTGCCTGTCACTGTTAGCAGTCATAACCAACAAAACTGGCCCATTAAAACAATGATAAGCAACTTCTCTAACTCTACATTTGGGTTTGGAACCACACGCTGAATATGCCCTTTGTTGATGTGTTATTGTTAAAATGCAGACAGCAGAGTGTACCCATATTTGCGTTTTCAGGCTCTATCCTTTCCAACAAGAAATCAGAATGTCTTGTTTCACCTGTTCTTAACTGTTTGTTGTAACTGACTCTGTTGTTCTATTATTCAGTATCTGGTATTGCAAAATGGACCTACATTTATAATGGTTATGTGGTTGAGTTTTCTTTGTAGATGTAGTAATATACTTTAATCATTAACTGTTACAGAACAAGAAGCTGTACTTTGCCTTTGTGGATTTGGAGAAAACCTTTGACAGAGTGCCAAGAGAAGTTGTTTGGTGGGCTTTACGGAAACTTGGAGTAAGTGAATGGCTGATTAAGGTTGTTCAGGCAATGTACAGAAATGCTAAAAGTTGGGTAAGGGTCAACAGTTCCTATACTAAGAGTTTTGGTGTGGGAGTTTGAATTCATCAGGGATCTGTACTAAGTCCACTGCTTTTTATTTGTGTTTTGGAAGCAATGTCAAGAGAGTTTCGAAAGGGTTGCCCAGAGGAATTGCTATATGCAGATGACCTGGTTCTCTCCAGTGAGACATTGGATGGTCTACTTGTTAAGTTAGAGACTTGGAAGAAGGTTTTGGAAGTTAAAGGTTTGAGAGTGAACATGGGAAAGACAAAAGTGATGGTCAGTGGTCACAATTTAGGAAAGCCATTGGAGAAAGAAAAGTTTCCCTGTTCAGTCTGTGGGAAGGGAGTTGGGAGCAACTCAATCTATTGGGGTACTTGCAAGCATGGGGTACATAAACAGTGCAGTGGAATAAAGGACAAACTGACAGAAAGTAACTGTTTTAGCTGCAAGAGGTGCATAGAAGGAGAGGCAACCTGTGATTTAGACCTATGGAAAGTGCATATGGAGGGTGAGGAAATTGAAATTGTCCAGAAGTTTTGCTACCTTGGTGACACCCTTGGAGTTGAGGGAGGAGCTGGTGCAAGTGCAACAGCAAGGGTTAACAGTGCATGGAGTAAGTTCAGGGAGCTGATGCCATTGTTAACCAGCAGAGCTCTGCCATTATCTACCAAAGGTAGAGTTTACCCGGCATGTGTATGTAGGACAATGATGTATGGCAGTGAAACGTGGCCAATGAAAGCTGAAGATGTCAGCCACATGGAGCAGAATGACATGAGAATGATAAGATGGATGTGCAAAGTAAGTCTGTCGAAAGGACAGGCTCAGTTCTAATGAACTCATAAGGAGATTGAATCTGTACAATATTGGCAGCTGTATGCAGAATAGGAGGCTTCATTGGTTTGGTCATGTGGAGAGAATGAACAAGAATGCTTGGGCAAGTAGATGCAGAACAATCAAGGTGACAGGAACCACTGGCAGAGGAAGACCGAAGAAAACATGGGAGGAAGTGATAAGGATGGATCTCCAACAAAAAGATGTCAGCAGAGACCTGGTGAAAGATAGGATAACTTGGAAGTCAATTTCAAGAAAGCGTCCAACACATGCTAGCATGTAAAATGGATGTTAAACCAAATATGATGATGATGATGAACTGTTCCAACATTCAAAATAAACTTGTTGATTTTTGGTGATACTGAGAACATACCTCAACATGCTCACTGACATCAGCTTAGTGATACTAGTGAGCATCATCCTCATCATCTTAATGTTTATAATATAATAATATATGATATTATAGTATAATAATACAAATTATTAACATCATGTATCAGGTTTTTAACATTTACCTTTGAACATTTGTATTTTTTTTTGTTAGTGGCGAATAAATACATACATTATGTTACTTTTTTTTCAAAGCCAACATCTGCATCCACATTCTTGAAACATCCTTTTGCTTTTGTTAAAATAATATTCTACTCGCAGAAACTTTAACAAGTTAAGGTCTATATCAGCCTGCCCATGTTAACAAATTCATAACCAAAAAAGTACAATGCAAAAAAAATAAATAAGAAAACTAGCTTTCTCCAGTTGTAAACATGAGCATCCTTTATGTAAATTGAACCTCCAACATATGCAGGATTTTAGCCATTAAATCCTGTGTATGTTAGAATCATAGGGGTTTTTTGTTGTTTTTGTTGTTGTTTTAAAGTCATTTTTCACCAGCAATTGAGACACAGATGGTGCCCTTCAGAGAGACTTTGTTTTGGCAGTGAAGAGTTTTATATCCAGGTGCCCTTTCTGATGCCAACCAATGGCTTTTTCTTTTGAAATGTCTAAATTCTCCTTGCCAGCTTGAAGAATTAAACCCATAACCCATTGGTTATTGTACTGAATAAGCTATGGCTCCTCATGCTACAATCATAGTAAATGCTTCAAATGACTAATTTAAGTGCTTCACTGTACACTACATATCTTCTGATGGATAAAAATTTAACCATAGTTTTGATGACAAAATAAACAAATTATGTGGAAAACTTTATTGGTTAGAAAATAAAATAAATTATCCACTAAATTAATTACAAAACTATTGCAGTTGTGTTTCATAGGCTTCAGGAGTACACCTTGAGAAAGAAATCTGCAGCTGCCTTACAGAAAATACCCACAGGGTAAAAGCTAGGTCCACAGCTCAAAACTATGGTAAGTGTCAGCAAGGGCATGTGCCAAGAAAATTAAAATGCCAATAAATAAGATACAATGCAGTTGTGTTTCATACAATCTGTGAGATATGGTTTAATTCTTTGGGAATAAGAAAACTTAAATCCAACAAAATACTCTTAGTTATACAAATTCCACATACTCTGGGGATTGTATCAACATCATGGATACAAATATGTACCTGAAATACTGCAAATAACAAGAATTATTAACCAAATTAGCTTTCCAGTGATAAAAAATCTATCACTCCATCATCTCCATATCATCATAAACCATTTCATTTCTTATACTGGTCTGACAAATGGCAATACAATTAACTAAACAAAAATTGAGTTGGTTGAACAAAAATTCTCCTTGTAGCCTTCTCTTTTACTTTTTTCTAACATTAGATTTTGCCAGTTTCTCCTTTTAGAATTTCAAATAGCAAAAAAACCAAGCTGATATTTTTTCTTTTAGTGCTTTATCTGGATTTCATGTATTGGCATTGGTAGCCAAAAATGCTTATGAATCAAAGTCGTTTTTTTAATTTTTTTTATTTTAACATCATTTTTCACCTGTAGCTGGGGCTCAGACTGTGCCCTTCACAGGGACTTGAATTTGGCAGTGAGAAATTTCTTGCCTGGATGCCCTTTCTGACATCAACAAATAAATTTTTCTTTTGTGAAGTTCCAAAGTCAACTGCTCGGGAAATCAAACCCAGAATCCTTCGTTATGGTGCAGCTGCACTAACTATTAAGTCATAGCTCCTTAAAATCTCTTGATTCCCATTGTTAATACATCTCTGAGTCTTGACTGTTTACCATTACTGGTCCTCACTTCATACCCATATCCAAGCGTAAATAGCTGACCATGGCTGAATGTTTGGTTATGTTGGAAAACAAATCAGCAAGAGACAATGAGCAGAACTGGACTACATTAAAAATCAAAGAATACATCCTCTTTACTACTAATAAAACATGATCAGCCATTAAGCTGTTATTTAACTGCAATAAAATTACCACCTGAAAATAATAAAAACCTGTGGATTAATTAACCCAACTTTCACTACTGGATCAAAGAAACTGTTTTTGCATGACGGTGGCCACAATCCAGCACTTTGCTTCTGCTGGTGAGCTGAACATGGCAAGGGGTGTACTTCAGCTCATTTGGTCCTCCCAGTGTACACAGACTCAGAAATGACATGGACAGGAGAAGGCAATGGCAAATCACTCCAGTGTGTTGCCAAGATTCTCATGCTGACCCAAAATTCAAACATAAATGATAAGCTGTTGGACAATGAGACCTTGTGGCTTTAAAGTGCCTAAAATGTGATGAGGGAAGAGCAAATGCAAGCAACAAGTAGGGATGACAGGAATGATCCAGCTATGACCAACCTCCAGGGTACCCCAGATTCAGGTAAAATCTGAGCTAAATATCCTTCTCCTACCTTGTGCAAAATGTACAAAGCTGCAAACTGGAATGGCAGTACTATGGATCTGGGACAATTGGAGGTAATTAAGATCAAAATGTTGCACAGAAAGATTGGGATACTCCATCTCAGTGAAGCATGGTGGTAAAGGTCACTTTCAGAGTGGTGAGTATAAGATTATGTTCTCTAGCAATGATGAGTGAAGGCAAAATGGAGTTGCAACTATATGTGACAAAATTGTCACAGATAATTATCATAGACTACAACCCTGTAAATGAAAGAGTTTTTGTGAGATTCAATGGGCACCCACTAAATACTTCTGTAATACAAGCATATGTCCCTACTACATCAGTGGATAAAGATGGCATTCTTCAAAATCTGACTGATCTCAGGAAATGTCTTGGTGATTAAGGGTGACTTTCATGCAAAAGTAGGTGATGAATGCACAGCTGGAGTCACTGGGAAGTCATTTGGCCTACAAAACAGAAATGACTCTCATTACTAGAATCAAACTGACTACATTATTGTTAGAAAAGAATGGTGTAGTACTGTCCAATCATCAAACAAACTACCAGGTACCTTTTGATGCTCAGATCATGAAGTCCTAAGTGCCAAGATCAAAGTCAAGCTGCACAAGATTAGAAAGCCAAAACAACCATTGTTATATCATCAGGCACAAATTCTGCTGCAATACAGCATTGATGTGTCCAATCATTTCAGTAACTTAAAAATAGAGGAGACACCTGTAGATCAAATATAGACCAACATGGATAACATACTTAAATATGCTGCCAACCACCATATCCTGAGAGCATACAAACCCCAAAAACTGAAATGGCTCTCTGACAGTGACCTTGTGAATCAACAAAGGATAGGGAAAGCCACAGGAGGAACTTCTGAAGAGATCAAATGTATGTATGCTGAGTTTCAGACAAGCTAGGAAATATAAAAATACAAGGTATTGTGCATTAGCATTGAAAAAGACAACAAAGAAAAACATGGGACTTGTTCAAAAAGGTGAAGAGTCTCAGTGGTGAAATCAAGCATATTGCTCCTATAGTCATCACAGGCTCCTGTAACATGCCAACAATCAACACCTCTGTGGGATCTTCAGATTCAGATTCAGAAGTGGACTAAGAGTACCACAGGGAAAATTAGTGGAAAATTAATGGATGAAGAGCAAGTTAAAACCTGATGGAAAGAATATAACAAACAATTATCACAGGGGAACAACCTTTTGTGACTCTCATGTTTTCTTTAAAACTAAAAGTGTTTCTGAACCAATTTTTCATGCTGAATCCAAAAATGATATCCATTTGCTCCCATCACGTCTACTTTTCTCTACCCATGCTACACCTAGTTTTCATCAAAAATTCTGCTTTAGCATTGGGAAAAACTTTCTTCTGGTCATGGGATGTCCTTTCAAACCAATAAAGAGGGCTAAAATGTGATTGTTGCCATTCTTCTTCATCTAATTGATACTGATATTCTTATTGAATCACAATTGACCTCTGGATTTCTTTGGTTCCTTGTTAATCTTTTCATAGGGCCATTCACATAGTATGCAAGCATTTTCCCCTATTATCGCTAATTGGCTGAGTATTTACAACAAGGTGACATTCAGTCAGTCATTCAGTTGCATTTTTTGTGGTTTCCTGTTTCCACTTAAGATCTCAGAAGAGATGGATCAGTTGTGTTAGTGTGACAGCTGTCAACAGAGTTTTTTCTCAAGAGGCTATTTTGGCAACATAATGCAAATACTCCTTTGTCAGTTGTCTTCAGGAATTTGTGAATAGTTTGCTGCTTGAAATTATTCAGTGATTTATTTGTGATGCAGATTGAATATGG
>RDPX01000158.1:1081093-1108919 GCA_003991215.1 Morbakka virulenta
GAAGGTAATGGGAGTACTGTGTGACAGAAGGCTATCACCAAAAGTGAAAGGAAGAGTATACAGGACAGTAGTGAGACCAGCCTTGTTGTATGGGCTTGAGACAGTAGCAACAACAAAGAAACAGGAAGCTGAGTTGGAAGTGGCTGAGTTGATAATGCTGAGGTGGTCGCTTGGGGTCACACGCCTGGACAAAATCCGAAATGAGTATATCAGGGGAACAGCACATGTTAGAAGATTAGGATTGAAACAAAGAGAGGCAAGACTTAGATGGTTTGGACATGTGATGAGAAGGGAAGAGAACTGTATCGGAATAAGAATGTTAGAGATACATCTGCCTGGGAGGAGAAAAAGGGGAAGACCAAGGAGACGTTACATGGATGCAATTGTAAAGGACATGAGGGCGTTGGGAGTGAGAAGAGAGGACGCTGAGGACCGTACCAAATGGAGATGCATGATCCGCTGTGGCGACCCCTGACGGGAGCAACCGAAAGAGAAAGAAAAAGAAAAGAGGTGTACAAATTTTTTCCAACGTAAAGCACAAAGCAGCTGTTGAAACAACTCTGAATTATCATCAAAAACTTTGGCAATATAACCAGTTTTCTTGAAGATTCAAGAAAAATCAACAATTTCTAAACAGACCAAAATCACTGTAGGAGATAAATAATTGCTTATTCTTCCTACAGAAACAGAGAGTGGTAATGATGAAGTTGCTGTTGAAGAGAGAGAAGATAACAACCTTTGGCCATTCAAACGAGGAAGTCAAGCTGGACCCCAAAATGGCAGTTTCTTTGTTGTGTACAACAGACCTCGAGTATAGATTTTCCAACGGTTACGAAGGGCTGGTTTTTGCCCAAAGCCTAGCGCTTATTTATTTTAGTGATATGAAAGGTGGAATTCAAAACCTATAGTTTACTGCCATGGAAAATCGGTCATGTTTATTGAAAAGCATGGCCTTCAAACAGATATTTTCAAATAGCTGAGCTCAATCCTGCGTCAGACTTTATCCAGCAATCAACAAAATCTTTACTATCCTTTTGAGCACACATGCTGGTAACAATCCATCCAAGAGATCTTTTTTAGGATTTTGACGACCTATGCTTTGTATCAGAGCAGCAAAATAGCAAGATTGACCGAGTCACTAAGTAATGCCCCTGATTAAAAGAGAAAGCACAATTATTCTTTCTCCTGATGAAATTTATGATTTAAAAGCTTACTGGAACATCGTGAGTGATAAGTAAACAGGGTTGCTTTCAGTTGATTCTAAAGATGCAGTAGATTGGATTGATAACTGTTTAATAAAGTTAAGTTTGGGTTGTGAGTTGTGTATGCAATATGGATATCTAGTCTAGAAATAAACTCTTGAGTAACACATTAATTGTTACGTTATTGTCATTATTTATGTAATGATTTACGTTATTGTCATTATTTATGTAATGTCATTATTGTTATGACCTTGCTTTCAACTTAGGGCAAGCTTACTTTAAGACTATGTATACAACAAATGAGTATAAAACTGTTGACGCATTAGTCTCTAACGGTAAAAAAGAGTGTTTTCCAATACACTAAGTGATTGGATCATAAAACTCTTCTAAAATTATAGCTTTGTGATGTTCTAACACAACTCCTTGTACATATGCCACACTTGGTTTTGTTTGCACCGAGACCATCTATGAGACGTTTTCTGTTCGCCTCATGACTTTTTGTAGGATGCCAGGAGATCAACCAAACCTGTTCAATTTACAATTATATTAGTTTTTCTTATTGATTACACACGCCTTGGCACTTCAAAATCATTGTTCGTGGTATTTGTAATAACTAGTGAAAAATATAAAGTTTTTCAATTTTTTTATATTAAGGTTTTGATCTTAGCTCAAAGACACACAGAGATGGTCATGCAAGATTATTTGACTTCAGATGTTTTTACAATAACAAGTCTGGATCAAATAAATGCTCTAACTCTACATTTGGGTTTGGAACCACGCGCTCAATATGCCCTTTTTTTTAACGTATTATTGTTAAAATGCAAACAGCAGAGTGTACCCACATTTGCATTTTTCAGGCTCTATCCTTTCCAACAAAAGACAACTTTAGCTGCACATTCCACACCTTTCAAAATGACTCTTCAATCCTATTGAATGCAACCATCATAGGACAAAAAGTACAGCATATCCTCAAAAATAATGAATACCTTAAACTTATTTTATCTATGAATTGTTCGAATAAGACAAATTTCAAATAATTATGAATGACTTGTTGACCGCAAACCTTCCTCCATGACTAATAATTTTACTCCCTTGTATCAAATAAAATAGTAAACGAAAGTAATTGTTAAATATACCTTGGCCAAATTCTCACATGCAAGATTAGGGATGTCCTCACTAAATTTGATGTTTAAGTCCCCTATGGCAATCAGAATGTCTTGGTTTCACCTGTTCTTCACTGTTTGTTGTAACTGACTCTATTGTTCTATTATTCAGTATCTGGTGTTGCAAAATAGACCAACATAATGGTTATGTGGTTGAGTTTTGTTTGTAGATTTAGTAATATACTTTAATCATTAACTGTTCCAACATTCAAAACAAACTTGTTGATTTTTGGTAAGACATCACCTTAGTGATACTAGTGAGCATCATCTTTATCATCTTAATATTTATCATAATATAATATTAAATATTTTATTACATATTATATAATAAATGTTATCTATTATATATTATGTTGTAATATATTATATTATTACAATATATAATATAAATAAAGAAGTGTTACACTTAAGTGCTTTTGAAAGGAATAAGTGCTGTTACACTCAGAGCCAACCATGATTGAGGCTTGAAATTACTTATTATTGCTGCATAGAATGTTTATACTCCATATGCAGCTAGTAAACTATATAAAGTGCAACACAAAGGTAAAGAAAAGTTTGGTATCATAGGATTATAAAAGACAAAAAGGATGGATTCAGTTGAAATAAATAATCAAGCATGCTATTGAAATCACTAAGCTGAGCCCAGTGAACATCAGTATTGCATCGTATTCTTATTATAAGTAAACTCGTGATATTTTTTAATACTTTCTAAATTATATTATCTGCATTAATGTTTATTCTTAATTAAAATAGTTTTTCCTTTATGTCCTTTTCTGTACATGCTTCTCAAGAGTACCTGTTTGTATGTGTGTTTTTGTACATGATTAAGTCAAAGCGTGATCATGTGCTGGAAATTTATGCTTCTTTTTCAAGAATTTCAGAACATTTATGACGTGTAGAGGAAATTCAGGAATCAAATGTCTCAGACTCATATTTTCTTTTCAAGACTTGCACAAACTGAATGTCGTCTTTCCCAACTGAGAAGGTAGAGGCATTAACAATAAAAAGTACAAAGTTCTTATTTTGATCCTAAGTATCGACAATCTAATTAAAATTGTCAAGACAAAAAATAAAAAGGCTATAGACCGATAGTCTATTAATGGAACATTTTTCTATTAGGTCAAAATAACTTGAGTCAGATTTAATAATTATTTATCGGTCATACACATAACAATATGTTGCAACATATTATATTTTAGCAACTTTACCAGCATTAAAATATTTTCCAAAATTGAGTGTTTTTTTCTAGTAGTTATAGCAGCAAGTAGTAATAGGAAAAATATTGAATAATAGAATAATAGAAAAATAGTGCCAATACCCGACGTATTAGTAACAGTAGCATTAATTTTTTTAGTAATAGTAATATTATCAGTTGTAGCAATATTTGCAGTAGTAGTAGTAGCAGTAGTAGTAGTAGTGGTGGTAGTAGTAGTAGCAGTAGTAGTAGTAGTATACCACTGATTGGAAGTTACCTGAATGCTAGATGCATAACGATTCCCAAGCGAAGCCTAACATTTGGGCATTTGTTCTTAAAATAAAATATCAAATGACTTTTCTTCTTAATTGCTGGTCTTAATTTGATTTCCCCCTTTCATTAATATTTTACACACCGTCAAGACTATTGGCACCAGATTTTTAACAATAGTCAATCGTTTGACATTTTCCCTTCAGAGAATGTTTTCTCGGCCAAATTTCTGCCGTCTACTTTTATTAACATCATCAACTATGTCTGGATTTACTTATTTCCTATTGAACTCACTGAATCATCGCAATGAATAATTTGTAGACGGAACTGTGTTTTTCTCATAAAACGTTATGTGAAGCACACTAAGAGCATAACTGCGCCACCCATTGATCCGATGGAAATAACTACAGAAAGAGTAAACAGCGATACGATTCGTGCAAAAGAGTAAAGGAAATCCTTTAACTTAGCACAGAAAGTTGATGACCATTCTATACAAGGACTGTTGCACACAGGAAGATTTCAAGTGACCACTGCTCGAATTAGACAAGTGATCGTTGTTTAAAACTAAATTTGTATTAAAAATGCCTAAATTGCGCCTCAAAAATTGGTCTTTTGAAACAGTAACCTTAATAATAGGTTTGACAAAATTTGCTAATTCTCCATTTTCACCCAAGCTTTGGTCAAGAAAATGTTAATAGAATAAACGAGTGAGCTGACTTGTAACTAACACCAGTTTCAATAACGAAAAATTTCTGTCCAAGACCAATCCCAAATTATTTTGTAAAACTTTATCAATTCATCTAACTTGCAGTTTAATAATTCATAATGACATCCTTCGCTTGATAGATCTATCACTATTGTTTGAATATAATAAGATTTTAGCAAACTTTTTCAAACGATTAATATAAAATATTTGATGATTCATAGCTGTCATCTTTCCTTGACAAAAGAGCTCTGACATCCAAAGGTCACTTTAATCCAACAAGGATATGCCTCGCTCTCTTTACAAGTAATTATTGGAAACCATAATTTCCTTTGCCAAGGCGATTCTGTTTTCCTCTGTGTTTACCCGTCTGCCTGTCTGTCTTTCGGTCTGTCTGTCGGTCTGTCTGTCTGCTGGTTTGCTTGTCTGTTTGTGTAAGTCTAAATGTTACAAACAGATTTGAATGAACCACATGAAAGAACTCATTAAGTTTTGGTGTTGATTGGCGAAAGTTTGGAAGTTCTGAGTGCCTTATGATAGGTGCAACAACATGAGAGACCAACAGTCCTTTGTTGACCTAAAAGAAGATAAAATGTTTGGCAACCAAGGATGCTGCAGCTTAATGGGTTAAAACCCCTCTCTAGTAAACAGGAGATGGTCTTGAAAATTCTGAACTTTATGGACTCAGAGAAAGCCATAGATGTAAGAGCTTTATCATGTCATGAGTCGTAAGCTTACGACTCATGGCATTTCAATAAATTTGAAAACTTTTTTTAAACTTTAGACAGCATAAAAGTACAAGAAGAGTGCAGTAGCAATTTATAAATATTACCTTGGAAAAGGTAAAAATGAAATAAAACCAAGAAGGGACAGTAAATAAATATATATATATATATATATATATATATATATATATATATGATATGGTCATCGACTAATGATTCATGATTTCAATTTACCATCTGGCCTGTGTTTTTCATCATTCTTTTCACAATATTTTTACATGTTACTTACAATTCTGTTCGCTTATTATTCAACTACTCTATTTTTTCTATCTCTGTTTGCCGTGTAACATCTCCCGCTGTGAGCTCAACACTCATACTATATTATATATATATATATATATATATATATATATATATATAGCGTGATGGAGAGAGAATGATGGAAGACCATGATGGAAGCATTATAGTTAGGGTACAAAGTATGTGATTTTATTCAAATGAATGCAGGACTACAATATTAATCAAATATTATCGCCGCTTGGCGGAGGTTTGGAATCTCTCAGTGCCTTTTAAATCTACCTTGCCATCGAAATGTGAAAGAGAATTTTTTAATGAAAAGTTTTAAATTTCCATTCATGTTGTGCTGGGGCTGGTTCCTCTTATTCATTGCCTACAACGACAGATTTCTTCCAACTATACCACATAGTGGTTTAGCTAAAACAAAACCCTAAATTGATGGAAAACCTTTATTCAGATCGTAACAGTGCAATGATTTGTGCCCTTATATGACTCTCAAATTTCACAATCACTTGAATCATGTCATAAATTTAATATAAACAAGACTTGCGGTAGACATAAAGACTTAAGTGCCATGCAAAATTTTCTAGCATTCTTACAAGATTACTTAATAGAAGCTACAATGACAAGATTACCCAAGGGCGAGGGATTAAATAGAGAAATTGGACCAATGTATTGTGTAAGTTGGAATACAAGGCCCTCCAGAGACATAATCGTGAAAGAAGAACTAGTTATAAATAAGACTTAAAAGAACCTAAAATTTGAAAACAATCTTTATCTGCCAATGAGTTTCCTGCTTTTTTCTTGTGCTTTCCTTGTTTACCTTTCATTTTCAAAATTTTGTATATGTTACCAGCGATGTAATCGTAATTAAGTAGAACTCGCAGCTTCTAGGTAGGGATGGAGGTTCAGAAAGGATAGTAGGGGCATAATAAAGGTCATATAAGTAGGTTGTATTTTTGGCTACCTAAGCTCAATGATAATTCTCATTCTTTTATCTCCATAGCTATAATATTCCATTATTAGTAATAACTAATAATAACTATTAGTAATAACTAGTAATAACTATTAGTAATACACTTGACCAAATATTGAAGGAAACTCCACCAACAAGATATCAAGTAAATTTACAAAAATTTTTAATGCTATACGTATAAATTTCCCTCTCTTTTTATTTGTAGTTTTATTAGCAATAGCTTTTGAAACTATTTGGAACAAAATAAACAACTAAGATACATTTCCTCATATATATAACACGTTAAATATTTCGGAACTTTTGTATTTAAATGTTTCTATGTTCCGTTGTATTGCAAAAAATAATTACTTTATTTTCCAAGTATAAGAAATAAAAAGGTTTAAAATGGAGTACACTCTTTGAAAACTTAGATGTTTTTTATTATCTTTATAGTTAATTTGGTGTTTATTTCACAGTAATATAAATCTGAAACGAACAAATTTCTTCCAAATTCTTGACAATATTACATTTATTTACATGTCATCATATTAAACTTTTGTTTTTCCTTTTCTTTTCTGTAATCTTCTCCTATAGACATTAAAGACTTTCATGAATAGTAGAATGACGATCTTCGTCCAGTACATTACATTGAAGCTTTTTGTTTGCTTTTCTTGTTTTTGTGCTTATCGTTGCTTTACCTGTGATTTTCCATATTAGCATGAACAGTGTGCAGTGGGCAGTGGCTGTAGTTTATTTTGGTCGGTCTAGAATGGAGATCCAAGACACATGCCTCCTGCTACCAGTCTGAGTGTACACCTTAAGCAAGTGTTAGGACATTCCAAGTCTTTCATCTCAGGAAAACAGTGAATTGGTAGTCTCAATATTTAAATTGTCTATAACTCTGGAAAACCTCTTGGACATAACGCATGAAGATTAACTTAATGAGTCCTATTTGTGAACTCAAGTAGAGTTCAGGTGAACTACCCTGAGTTGACAAATAGCCAATCTCATAGTATTTGATGAGACACAAAAATCACTTTCTTCCAACGTGCCTTTAGCCAGCATGGGACACTACTGCTTATGAAATCAGAATGGAGTCGTATGTCTAACCATAGTATATCAAACCAGAGAAGGTTGCCAAAGGGATAATTGAAAACTCCAGAAGTAGCTGCAAGTTTCCAGAAAATCTTGCATAGGCGCATTACCGATCTTGATTTATAAATCAACTCCGAGAACTTTTACAACACCATATGAAAGGTTGTATATGACTCCTCTAAGGAAACATTTGAAAGAAACACTGAGCCCATTCCAGAATGGATGTCACAGCAAACTGAACTGGCATTTTCCAATGAACACAAGATCACAAAGCAAAATGGTTCTTCACCTATGCTATATAAAGTTTTCTAAAGGTGAATCGCAGAAGCTCGTGAAAAAAGACCAATTGAATCATATTGAGGATTTTTTCTTGTTTTAACGTCATTTTTCCCCATAAGGGCTCAGATGGTGTCCTTCAGAGAGACTTCGTTTTGGGAGTGAGGATTTCTTGGCCAGATGTCTTTTCTGATGCCACCCAAGAGCTTTTTCTTCAGTAAAGTTCCAAATTCACTTTACCCGCTTGGGAAACTGAACCTGGAATCTCTTGGTTATGGTGCAACTGCACTAACCATTAAGCCAAGACTCCTGAAATTGAATCATATTGAGTGTAGTATTGAAAGTAGTAATAACCGTCCTTGAAAAAGCTCAAAACAAAATTTAAAAGTATAAGTTGCGATATCAAAGGCTGTAACAGAGGCGCTAAAATCAACAGAAACGAGCATGTCAAAAGCTAGGCACAGTTCTACGAAGAACTTTATTTCGCAAACGCAAATTGAGGGTTTCATTTTTGATCAAGCTCGACCGGTCTTGAAAAGTGAGATATCCTTTGCCATCAAGAATCTGGAAAATGGAAAAACTCCACATCTAGATATTATCAACCCTGAATTTATCAAAACTGGCGCTGAGCCTCTCATTAATACACTGCATGACTTATTGAACTGCATCCTACCAATAGAAAAAATACGACAACTTATGAAAAAAAGCGCATGGATATAGTCTACAAGAGAGCCAGGAAACTGGATTACGGCAGTTATTAACAAGTAAGCTTACGTCTACAAACTCTTTGTTAGCATTATTGCAGCCCAGACCAAAGTAGACCTTTGTGGATATTTTCCTGTGACACCAGCTCCTTACCAAGCTGGCCGAGGATCTGAATCGTCATTGCAGCACTTGTTTTTCAAGTGGAAATGGAATGCTCACCCGGCTGCTTGATTAGTGGCCACATTCGTATCAATTTAAGTTGGACAGATGACATTGCTGTAAAAAGTAGCTGGCGTTACCAACTGCAAAGATTTCTTTTTCTCACAGCTTAATTTTCGTGAAATGTGCTTAACAAACTGTAAATATGATCACAGAAATTAAGCATGCAGCTGAGCATTTATTTGTGAGGGACTAATCACAAATATATATGGACCGCTACGCTTTCCAATTACGTCTTTCGAGACGTGTGCGATGACGTAAACGAACATGCTCAAACTCACTCCCCATTACGCTGTACTAACATTACATTTTTATTACTTAGGGCATGTAGCATTTGTAAAATAAGTAGGATTTCGAATTTTCTCAGTATTTGTGAATTGATTTCGTATGCAGTAGCTATTTTGGAGCGAATACTTGGTTTTACACGTAGTTGAAATTTTATGCATGCAATTGGACTTTATTCATATTATATTTATACTCAGTAGTATTACTTGGTGAACTATATATCTTTTTACTGATAGTACATTTTTATTGGTATACTTGTGGAATACTATTTCTTTTCACTAATCACTGTGATTTATTTGTGCGGCACTGAAATCTGAGGCTAGCAGTTTTCCCATAAAATGTGCAGAGGATGTTGGATTGAAAATTAATGTTTTTAAACTCAAATACATACCAACCGATGAAATCAACACAAACATTTATCTTACCACTTACAACAAGCAAATTTTTAAGCAACTGAATTCATCAGTTGCTTAAAAATTATCCAGCGATTATCCAATTTTCATATTCGAAAATAGGCTTTTAAACTATTTGCACGGATGTTAAATAGTGAAACTTTCGAGATAAAGGTAGGAGTACAGGCACCAGGAGAGCACCCCAAATCTTTGCGATTGTGTGTATCTGCAATACAAAACACTTTCTTAATTCTTAATTGTAATTTACAAATTTAAATTCGATTCACTTTAATTGAGCACATGTCCCAAATTGGGTTACAAGATCATAAAAAAATTATGTTAAATGAATGGAACTCTTTACACTAATTAAATATCAAACGAAAGCCCTAATAAAATTAAAAAAAGCATTTAATCTAAGAAATTACAGTGAGAGCAACTTTTTTGTGAAACTTCTCCTGTACTAGAGGGCTATTTTACGGTAATAATACATTTCTTGAGAGAACTCATTTTATGATTTTGTCATGTCATATCATAATTTTTTATCGTATTACAAATTTGATTATAATATATAAACTGAAGTACTCCGGGATGACAAAGACATGTATTTCTCTCTTACACTTAACATATTTTGGATTTATTTTTAAGAACACATAATCATTGCCGACTTCACTTGTTTCAAACATGTCACCTTTTCTCACTTCATAACCAATTTTAAACCATTTGCTAGTTTTAACTTGAATTTATATTTATGATTCGCAATCCTAAAATAAGGTGAGCGCGGTGGAAGCAGGGGGGGGGTGGGAGCTTAAAAGTAAGCTTAGAACTTGAAAAAGCCTTTTATGAAGGTGTACATTTTTCCTGTATTTGATTATTATATTTAACAATTTTAGTTCTACCAAATATGATATCTAAGTAGATATTTGACAACGTAAACACATTTACTTTTACCTTGAAAATATTGTTTATCCCACATAAACGATAAGCCAGTTCTTTAACAGTATTTATCCATTTAATGGTTTTATGGTTTGGGAACAACTGATGGTAGAGTCTGTATATCAAGTTGATTTCATTCACTGTTTTAGTTTCCTTAAAAAGGTCAGTCACAAGTGTGTAAAGAGTCGTAGAAATTGGCAGACATCCTAATTTACCATAAATTTTATATTTGAAATCGATTTCTGCACATTTAACAGTAGCCTAATATACTTTACCTCAGTTTCTTCTTTTTTATCATCATTGTCATATTTACTGAATACATTCATCTATATGCATTAATTAGTACTAAAATTGTACCCATGTCCTTCTGTTTCCTTATCATAGTGGTCTAAAATAGTTACCATATAGTTTCAATCTAATGTCTAAATGCATGCATTTACATTTGTTTTTTTTCACAGTATCTATCTTATAAGTCTGTGTGCTTCTGTTTTAATATGTTCTACAATTGCAAGAGAAGCAATGTATTTTGTTTATTTCCAATATTCTCATTTTTATCATGTCATTGCAGTTTTTCACACAATCATCTCAATCGTTCAAAACAGACAATCCCTTACTTCGCCATGAAAATCTTCCGTACTGATAATAGTTACTGGGGGGTCAAAAAAGGTTAGGTACCAGCTGATTTTCTCCTACTGGACCACATACCTGATCCACAGGATACTAGTTATTGAAATCAAAGGCATCTTACTAAGACTATTTTTAACTGTAAGGCAGATTGTTACTGTAATTATGAGAGCTTTAAGTCTTGCCGCAAGGGTATCGCTGGGAACTCAAATAAGACTACTGTCGGGGTGCAAACGCTAATGACAGACTGGTCTGAAGGGGGAAATACGCTCATAACTTGTCACAAAGATCACCTGCTGAGTGATTTTGACAGGACAGGAAACAATTTAAGTGTGAAATTTAATCTGCATTTGAAATTAATTAATCAATGGATTAATTGAAACCTAGTCAATTGCTGTGTTGAATACAAATGACTGACAGCATCCTCGGTTGAGTTTCCAACTACCCTGACATCCAACATATTCATTACCCCTTCAGTTAGCCCACATCTGGAAAGTGATTCTTGGAAGATCAACACTACCGAACAGAAAACCATCACAGATCTCTTTAACTATTCTACGCTAATTATGGAAACATGATTTTGAGTAAAGGGATTCGAATTTATCGAAAAGTGAAAATTTATCACCACCAAAGTTGGCTGGAATCACTCTTTACAGCTTCAATCACCTACACACTCTAACATCTGAACTATTAACGCGCTGCATTGGTAGGAACATCAGTGTGCAGCCATATCTTTCAGATATTTAACAAACTTGATACTAAGGGCTATTAACTAAAAAATTGTACTTTTTTCAGGGAGCCTGCTCTCAACGGAGCACAATTAGTAACTGAGAGATGCTTCACGCTTTTGAGTAGTAATTTGGACATCCATTTTCACAGTATTAGTACTGTAATTTTCAATAAGCTTATAACCTTTATTTTTCTATTCAGAGCAGAACATTGAAATGACAGCTACAATTACAGATTCAAATGT
Organism: Morbakka virulenta; assembly: GCA_003991215.1. Taxonomy (NCBI): domain Eukaryota; kingdom Metazoa; phylum Cnidaria; class Cubozoa; order Carybdeida; family Carukiidae; genus Morbakka; species Morbakka virulenta. Next base: position 1,093,106 of record RDPX01000158.1, read on the forward strand.
CCCACAAACTCATACACTAAATGCTCAGAATATACTAAGTCTATAAAATTACATTATAAAATTATAACAAGCAAACAGCAGTACTTGGAAATTCTACTCTTTGGAGGAAACCATTACACAATCTCAAACGAATTTTATCTCAGTAATTTCTTAAGGTAATGAAAGTGTTAAAACAGCAGACTGGAATATCAGCATACAAACTGTTGAATTTTTACTGTTGTGTAATCCGAGGCAGGATATTAATGTAATTTATACCATCCACGTGGATTAGGATGAGGAATTCAAACACGTCCTTTCTTTTACTTTAGATCGTTAGCTGACTTCACTTTGCTCTCGTGAGAAGGATTGTGCTCTGAGACTGCATTCATACTTATAAAATTCAAATGGAATCCTTCAAACATGATTAAAAACTGCTTTTTTAACACCTTCAATGAAACCCTCTTGTAAGAATAAAATTGAAACAGTAAAGATTTGCAACACGTATTTTCCTCAAGATGATATGACAGTTCAAAATAAAATGTGATTTATGTAAATTGAACTAGCCTTATTGTAAAATATGCTTATGGGATTTGCGAGGTAGAAGAAAAATGTTAAATCTCTGGATTCCAACACCTTGTGAGAAGTCAAAGAAATAGAGAGAATTTGGCTCTCACATGACAAACCGTACAAAAAATGGTATTAGTAAAGACAAAATAAAAAAATTTATAATGTATTATTTACCTTTCAACGACTGCGAAACAGTTTCTATTTCGTGGTATGGGATCATACAGAATAGAACATGCAAATCAATCCCCGTAAAACATTTTTTGTTTTTCAAGAAAGCTTAGATTTTTCGATAAACATCAATGACTTACTTGACTTATATCAACTACTCTTTGGTTAATATATATCTAGTAGTAGGAGTAAACTCCAAACAGCCAGATGTTAAGGCTTATATTTTGACAAAGTTATATATATATATATATATATACATATGCGTATAAAGACAGAGAAACTATATGTCAAGGACATTATTGTCAAGACAGTTACGGAATTCATCACCAACTCTTATGATGTCTCCTGTGATCCCTATCACCGGGCATCCAAGGAAGTGTTGAGGAGTTTGTACATCGTTACAAACACAGTATGGGATATTGTTAAGGCCGACCTTATGCATAAAAAAGGCGTAACGGCCAAAGCCTGAGCGGAGGCGATTGACTTGGACCCAGTTTCTTTGTTTAAGGTCACAACCTTGAGGCTTTGACATTGGGGTGGGTATAGATTAACGTAGCTGGTGTGTCACGTCATTCCGCCTCTCGATCCAGTGTGCTGGGCCTAGTATTGCGTTGTTATGTTCTTTTCCACCCCCTCGAGGAGAGCATGGAAACGTTGCGCCAAAGGGTTTATTGATTTTAATCGTACAGCTGCAGGTGGGTTATGTTTGGTAAAGAGAGAAAGATAATGTGGTTGGAGTTCCTCTTGTTACTCCTACAGTTACCTTATCTTGCACTGGGCTAACTTCTTTGGTCAGATCAAGGGGATCTTAGCTGATCTTATCCCTTTTTTCTTCACATCATTATTCATAGCATTCACAATTTCTGCAAGGGTAGTTGGTTTAGTTACTGCGCTGTTGGCGAGAGTTAAAATGATGACGTGATCTACGGTCAGTTCCATTTTTACTTTCAACGTTTTATTTTACAGTTAAAAATTTGTCTAAGAATATATCTTGCTATCTTAGCGGAGAGTTTTGATGATGGACTTGATTTTTTATAGCGTCAATGTCTTTCCATACAGAATATATAAAAGTATGCCACTGCTCACACAATGCTCAAACTTTCCACAATGTTCATAATTTTCTTTTCTGTCTATAAAGATCTGCGTTTTACACTGATCAAACCATGACATGCATAGGCAATAACAGTATATGAATCGGATACATCGTGTGCATTTGTTTGTGCTGAAATTCTGGTTCTGCTGAAAATCTTTCTCAGAAACGAGTTTTTATTAATATTTAAATAACCCATGACAAGAGCTTTACTAAAAGAAGATTTTGAGCCCTCAGACGCTTTCTGGTATTTTGATTTTTAGGCAAAGTTTACTTTCTTTCATGTAAACTCTCTGATATATCCTATAATTGTAGCATAGTTTAAAATATAGTTTGAACTATAATTAGGGATGCCCAATGTACTACATACGTCTGTTACTGACTTTGGTACTGATGCTTTTTATAAACCCTTCACATGCTTTGGGCTTTGACGAATTCCACCATATAAAAATAGTTGACCACAAAAGTTGAGAAAAATTTAAAGAAAGCTACATTTCCTCGGATTCAAAACTAAGACTGTCTTTTTAAAAAAGCTTTCAATTTTGCCATTTTTTTACGAGTCCTGCCATATATCAAAATATGATCAGGCATATTATTACACACACTGGATTCCTGGTAATGTATGTTGTAAACTATGTCAAAAAATTTCCTTTGCATCGCTTCTCCAATCACTGAAACGTCGACATCGATAGAATTCTATATGGAAAATAATTGTTGTGATAACCCGGTTTTCTAATGTCAGTCGTAACTAAGGATAGGCCTCTCTAAGATCTTATTTAGTAAAACACTTTGTTTTAATCATGAAAATACTAATATCATTTGATGACGATATTGGATAGATTACAAGTTTTATTACCTTGTTTGCTATTTTGAAATCTACACCTCAACGAAAATTTTGTGTCTTCCTTTGAATAGCAATAACTGAAAGGACACTTATTTAGGGGGAAAATCTTATGGAACAGTTTATATAATTTTTAGTTGACTCACCTTTTTGACTGGCATCTCACTTTGATTTGATCTAAAGAGGAATTCTTGTTTGACGTTCCACTTGCGAAATCGCACTTTCATATACGCAAGTTCATTTTATGGTCATTTAATTTTCCAGTGGCTTGAAATGCAGTTTTTGAACATTAATAGTCAGTAATCTTCACATCCTTTACATTCAAATAAATATCATTCTCCAGTTGAAATCTTATTAAAATTCAAATTAATACATATTCCTTGAGCAGTTTTCTCATATATTCTAAATTTCTTTGTTTCAAGACAAAGATTGTTGCCACTACCAGGGCAGTAAATTTGGGGTGTATAGGGGAATAAGATCTCGCAAAACACTAGGAGCCAAACCATTTTATGTGAGACATTATTGCAGTTTCCTTTCAAAGAGATTGAGACCCTGCTCTGTGGGTTAACACTACTTTGATTGTCCCTATCATTCTATCATGTTATAGCCATTGTGTCATCGTGTCAAGGTCTAGTTTAAAATATTGTTAACGACCATCCTCGTGACGCATCCTTTTTATATAACAAGACTCGTCATATGGCGATGCATATCATCAGTAGTTCATATTGGTTATAGATCACCACAAAAGATACTCATTGTTTAGCTAAGTATATCACTTTCATCATATTCTTTAGGCCAAAATATGTACAAGTTACAGCTATTTATGTTGGGTGCAGCGAGGTAACCAAAAGCTCTCTGTCATTGTACAATAACCACTAACACCCTGAACAATGTCATTTCAGTGGAAGAGCGAAGAAAGTAATACTTCTAATGACGCATTATTAGAAAACTGACTTCTTTTTGAAAAGCAACAGTACATACAAGGCAGCCATGCTAAGGCATATCACCATTCAATAAACTACTCAAGAAAAATCTGCGATGGTTTATTATAGTGTAGAGCAAGAAAAGCAACGAAACAGGTTGACGTCTGCTAAAATGTTGCAGTCACTTGAGTTTTTTATATGCGATTTGTTGTTCATGAGATCCTAACAGAAGAATCGAGAACAGTAATTTGATTGCTCTTCTTAAGATTTAGCTATTTAGGCAAAACAAAAATGTGGATATTAACGAATGTCTTAACAAAATGTATGATAAATTTACTTCTCCTAGGATTCTAAATGAACTTATTAATCTATCTGGTATACAGACAATCCGAGAAGCTATTGACAAAATGAAGAATTTAAAATTTAAATACTTCAGTATGATGGCTGACAAAACAAGTGATGTATCCGAACAGAAACAGCTTGTTTCTTTCATTAAATTGTTAGATGATGAACTAATGCCCATGGAGCAGCAGTCATGAAGGTGGAAATTAAGGGTCCAACAGCGATCATTAAAAAGGAAAATAGATCTTGCTTACATATACACTATTATGGTCTGTCTTTGAATATGGCATGTGGTGACATTATACAAGGCGTACATATGTCTGAACAAGTATTTGAGATACCTAGAGAGCTCATAAAATTTATCGTAAGTAGCCCAACAACAATTTACAATAATTCAGAGGTTACGCAAAATAAATCTGTTAACCTATATGCAGGACTTCATCAGTTATGCCTAACAAGATGGACGGTAAGAGGACAGGCTCTTGAAGGCATCCTCAATAATTTATGTAGTGATCCAGGTCTCCTAAGAAACGAAAGTATGATTACTGATGGAGGGCAAAGGATTGAGAGGACAAGCCTCAAAGCTAGCATGAAAAGGCCAAGCACTTATCCGGGTGTAAGTTAAGTTCCATATTTATGTAGTAACTTGATAAGCTAAGCTTAACTCTGAAAGAGCCAAGTCTATCTGCACTTGAATATTATGAAATTACAAAAACGACAGTAAACTCGCTCAAACGGGACCAGAATGACGACCCATTTTAAATGTTATTTCGATATTTTTGAGCAGTTGTACAAACGCCGTGATACCGATGAAACAACTGTATTTAGGAAAAGAAGTCGACCCATCAAGATCATAGATTACGATACAAAACCAGGCTGTTACTTTCCTGATTCTTCAAGAGAATTCTACTAAAAGATGTATATTGAAACTCCATATAAGGCAACAGAAACAATAACGAAAAGGTTTGAGGAAGATTATTTTCAGTACCACTTGCATTTAGAGCCATGACTGTTAAGAGTTCCCAATAAAATACTCTGGAAGGATGAACAAGCGCTCTTTAATATACTTAAGGTTTTCCCTAGGAATTTTCATCAAGGTAATTCTAAAATGGATTTGTGAAACCTTTATGTGCAAGATCTCCAATGTAAAAGTGAATATAATGATCTCAAATCATTTATGAGATAAGGAGAGATTCAAAAATTGATGTCTCGGGCAATGACGGCTTTGCAAATGTCTGCTCCTCTATGAACGCTTTTGGTGAAAGAACAGCAAAAAAAGAAGCTCTTGAAAACTCATCTGAGAGCTTCATGTGGAAAACGCTCTATTTGCTCACATCGTGTGTGGTTTCGTCCATAAGGAAGTCACCATGGTAACTCAACTTCACGAACCAGCTAATATGTTTATTTCTGGGTACGTGGATACAAGACATGCATTTGGTAACTTTTTCTTTTAAGTTTTTTTGAACTGATAGAAGTAAACTGCAATAAACGTATTTTGTTTTATAAGAAACTGTCGATAAGAAACTGTGTCCTGAGATGACCAATAACGTAAAAAACCCTAGTACTGAGCACCCGCAATCTTAAGAATCTGTTTAAAAAATAAAAATTTCATTGGTTACCATTAACAACAAACTGTGCAATCTAAAAAGGAGGAGCCTACACAGCAAGGTCAATTCAAAATCTCATGTGTCCAAGACACAAGCCATAATTTGTTTGACGGTACCCAATCAGCACAATATATCTAATAGCTCTGCTGACCCATCCAATTAACAGGACAGATTTATGGCCCTGGCCTCTGCAGAGTCTGATTTCGTTTTAGACAGTGCTTCACAGAGAGGGTAAAAGTTGAATGAAAACAGTTAAGAGATACAGATGGGCCAAACCTCAATCAATTTCAGACTGAGTTCATGAATTGATTAACATGAATATATAAGTAGTAACCACAGGAATAAAAAAGAGATTGAAATATAAATTATAAGAAAAAAAATGAAGAAGTAAATGTGAGAAATAAGCTAAAAGTGCTTAAAAGTAATACAACAGAGTTAAATACTTAGGTAGTATGAAAAATGGTAGCGATAGTGAAACACAGGAGACTTGAAAAGGGTTTGCAAAAAATGTGTCACGTTAGTACAATACACTTTTGCTGTGTACTTAAAATGGAAGTACATCTCTTTGTGGTTTTAGAATCAAGAAGGACAGTTCTACAGACTTCTTGGTTTACTAAGTATTTTTCTTTTCGTCAGGAACATTTAGAATATAGAGTAATTGATCCTGATTGAAAATACTTTAGGAAATAGACCGATACCGCAATCTGTTACTACACATTTCACAGAGCTACCGATAACTAAAACAGCAAGATAAACAGTTCATTTAAAAATTTCCGCTCCTAGGAATTGCAGATTATTTAGACTATAAAGCCTTCGTGAAAAAGTTAATCACTTCTATTTAACCAACCGGGCCAGAAGCACCATTTACATTGGTATAATTCCAACTTCTTCCTATATTAAAAAAATAGATAAGAAATGAAGAGACATGAAGCTGTTTCTATCTGTCCAAGGGAATATGGACTTTTGAGAAACTATTCTTTTAATGACCCAATCATCTGGTGTCAACCACCAAAAATGGAGTTTGGTCGAATTCGTATGAACCGTAAACAGATGTCTATGCAAGTTATTGCATTAATTCCTAAGGGCATTTTTTGTGTCCTTTAATTTCTAAGGACTTCCTTTTTAGTCTGAAGCTAGCTTTCTGTCTTATATAATATGGGGTATCTTAACTTAGTGAATTTGTTCAAATTAATTTCATTTTAAAGTACTTCCACTTTTGAAAAGGTCTGATGCAAGCCAAACCCGCTAATCTGTAGTGTTGCATATAATATATTTATAACTGTAATGCATCTTCAAACACATAACAGGTCCTAAAACATAAAGAAATTCCTTGTAGATTGTAAAACAGTATACGAGTACATAACTGTGGTTATATGTAAACCAGGAAACAGACGTCCACACTAAAGATGTGAAACGTGATCGAGAAACGAGCCTGCAAATGAAATGATGAAACATACTTTAATACAAAAAAGTACCATCCCTCTTCCCCTAATGATAATGCACATTGTGTCTAAAATAAAAATGTCCATTAATATTAGGCGGGACTTTGAACCCTCATGCTGGAATACTGAACATGAAAGAAAAACACTGCATTCTACAAATCACAACAGCATAGCGGGTTACACATCTTTTTTGTTTTATTTTCCTGTCAACATTGTTTGTATTTTTCTTCACTTCATGTGATTATTTTCTCATTTGACCATTTACCTATTCACAATACCATTACGTTATTTAATATGTTTCTCCATATCTGTTACCGTTTTCAGATGAAGACAGATTGAAGGCTCTGGCTTTGATTTTTCCACCACGAACTGCTGCTGTAGTAATAGTTTTAATAAAATATCCTTCATAAATCTTCAATGAGAGAAGTTACTGCGTTATCTCTCAAGAAAGGTAAACACACAAATAGATAGATCCAAACAAGGCAAAGAATGCTGTTAGAACATCTATTTTCACATGATTTAGGTGTTAAATATTAGATACGATGGACTTATAGTTGGCTTCAGCTTTCATTAACATTTTCGTAGACCTCTATGAAAAGTTGTTTGCGTTTGCACAAAACATAAATTCTCTTGTGTAATGAGCATTTGATTCGTTTACATTGTTTAAAACATACAGAAAACCTGAGGAAATCCTAGATTATTCCAACCCCGACTTTCTCAACCTTGATTATCCGAGCAATGAAATATATCATTCGATTTTCTTTTCATCCGAACAGTTTTTTAATAGCCTAAGGTGAAGACCTTTTTCATCCCTATCAATGACTACTTTGTCAAACGATTTATGCATACTTTTAACAGCTATGTTCCAGCTTTGGGGATTTCTTCATCTCTAAACGATCTTCCCTTAAAAATATTTTGGGGACGGATAATATTCCATCTCGGTTGAGATGGACTGCTTTTCTCCATAAAAAATTGGTCTAAACCAACCATTCCAGATTATCGGGGTTATTTTGTTTATCGGAACAACTGACGTGTAAATTGTTTGAACAAAAAATTGTTCGTTAAAGTATTCGTGCAATAGAGTATTTACCGAACAAAATTTTATCGTTAGTTTTAAAACTACCATGCGTCGTTAGTTGTTATTATTACAAAAGAACAGGATAGGTGTTCACTGATTTAGAATAGTCCAGAAAACAACGCTTTTCCTTCTCTTAAAGTCATTGGATATGCCAAGGCAACCTTAAATAAATAAAGTACTAGCGGCACGACTTACTCAATTTCACCCAGTCTGAAATTGCCGTGATAAAAACGTCGGTCCATAATGCTGTTGTTGTTTGCCATCCTGATACATTAAAAGAAGAAATCGATGAAATTAAGCAAATTCCTTTGACAACTGATTACAATAATGACGTATTAAAAATGACTTTTCGGTACAAATTATATACTTTCCAAAACCTGTCAAACAAGCTTTTCAAAGTTACAGTGTAAATAATAAAATACCCAGGGTAGGTCTGGGAATTTAATTTTTTTTACCCAGTTAACTTATTTAGTGTCGAGCTGTCTTCCATTCTCCCTATGTTTTCCAACCTGACAAAAAACAGCTTGATTTACATGTTATTTTCTCATACTGGATTTTCCTCCAAGACTAGTGCTAAGAATAAATATACCAACCAAAATGAATATTTCTAATTTGTATTGTTTGAATAGTCATTCCCATAGCTTTATCAATACCCTTGTCTAAGCTTTCCAGAATTTCATAGAATCAAGGCAATAAATTGCTGCTAAATATTCATTCCATAACAATATATGACATATACATGAAGCTTACTCGATAGTTCCATCTCAGTTTGTTGAATCTCTTGTGACTCGTTCCTCTCATCGTCTTCATCTTCATGAAGTTGTTGTCCCTCGTTATCATAAACCTTTCTATGATTGAAGTTTCTTTTCTCGGAATGAGAGATAATGAAACTCTTTGTTTCCTGAATTTTTTTTTCTTACGTCATATGACTTCAATCTTTTCAAGTTATTTTTTTCCTTATCTCATTTTTTCTGTCGTTTCTTCACAGTTCCATACACTTAGTGACGTATTGCCTTGTTTGCTTCTTTACCATTAAAAAACACGAAGGAACTTCATTTACCACCTCTTAGTTAAATGTTTAAACTTTATGAAGGAAGTTCAAGCAACGAAGGAGGACACCAAAGACCGGAGAAAGTGGATGACACTGAGCCGAGCGGCCGACCCGACTCGACCCGTTGGAAAAGGCCAAAAGGAGAAGAAGAAGAAGTCAAATGTTTAAACTTGTGAGAAGCAGGAGAAACTAAAAGCTAAAGAACTACAGTTTGTTTTTGCTTTGTCATTCAACTTGGTAAGATCTTGATAAAATGATCCATCTACTTGTCTCCCCTTTTTGAACCCTCTTGATCAAAAAGGGGAGGTGTTTTACGTTACACAGTGGTGACCTACGTGGTGCCAACGATAGACTGGTTTTGAGGGGATCAGGGTTCTATTCGTCGTCTAACCCTTTCTTTTTAAACAACAATGGTCTTCTTTGTACATTGCTTCAGTCAAACAACATTTATGCTGTTGTACCAATATTTACTAAATACGCGCATATACGAAGAGTCATTAAGTCACATATCAAGAATCAAAAATATCAAGCTGTCATAAGTCAACAAATATTCGAGTTTTTTTTATCTAAGCTCTATCTCATTAAGAATTTATTGTATTTTTCTGATTATTGTTACCCCGGATTGAGGATTGAGCTANGAAGAAAAAGTGAACCTCAAGTTGGAAAATTAAAAATAAAGCACGGGGAAAAAGTTATCTCCTTCTTGTTGAATATAACAAGACCATCCGTCAAATCCTTATGGTTCTGAATATTCTATGACAGAGGAAATAAAACGTTTTTAGGTTTTGGCAGGACATCCTTAAATATCTACTTTTGTCGTATCTACATAAGTAACCTTAAAAATTCTTGACTTCACAGACTCAGTGAACGTCATATATATAGGAACTTTAGCTCCCATCCGCAAGGTACTAGAATTGACCTGGTACAGGTGTTTTACGTTACACAGTGGTGACCTACGTGGTGCCAACGATAGACTGGTTTTGAGGGGATCAGGGTTCTATTCGTCGTCTAACCCTCTTCTTTTTAAACAACAATGGTCTTCTTTGTACATTGCTTCAGTCAAACAACATTTATGCTGTTGTACCAATATTTACTAAATACGCGCATATACGAAGAGTCATTAAGTCACATATCAAGAATCAAAAATATCAAGCTGTCATAAGTCAACAAATATTCGAGTTTTTTTTATCTAAGCTCTATCTCATTAAGAATTTATTGTATTTTTCTGATTATTGTTACCCCGGATTGAGGATTGAGCTAAAGAAACTAAAATTCAATGTTAGCATTGACACCAAAAAATTGTTTCTCTTTGATGGAAAAGAAGATGTGTTTTTTACAATCTGTTGTATCCTAGTCTTGTTGGCCTTTTCCTGGCTAAAGTAGGTTACTTGACTTGTTATGGCACTTATTGCAATTAAGTACAAATTTTGTGTGCGCATCAGTCGTCACTTTCGGATTGCAAATTATTGTCTTTTTTAGATTTATAATGATCTATTCTATATTTAATAGTACTTTTTTGCTTTTGAATCGTACGTCTCTTTTCATGGTGCTATACAACAAATGTTTTATTACTTATTGATTTGAACAGATAACCAAAATGACCAAACATATAGCTGTGTAAAGAACATATTTTTAAAGCATATGGATAACAGCAAGCAAAATAGATAGAAAACAAAGTAATGTCAAATAAAGAAGTGTGACAAGGTGAAATTAAATATTGATGCTTGCAAGAAATAAGTAAAATTAGCCTCTGAAATGGTTTCATCAGGAAGAATTTTGCTCAAAATAATATTACAGCTTTAATAAACTTTGAGATGAGATATAAATACAAATAATTGCATATGTCATGATAACCTATTCATGTATGGCGAATAGATATAAACACAAGCATCCCCCATCATAAAATCCACTTATTCATAAAATGCCAACTACTTCTGGTCTTTATAATCGTGCACCATGATATGCAAAAACCAATTTTTTAGTTTTAGTTTTGTAGATAGCGAGTGCTCTAAAATTATTGGAGGATAATTTAATGTGGTTTCCATTTCTGTCCTTCTTTGTCCTTCTTTTAAACAAATTTAAGGTATGATTGGTGATGAACAGGGGCTCGGGATGTCAAATTAAGCTGCACATTGTTTCCTAAAGAACTCCATAACTGGGCTGTATATAACTGGAAAATAGTATTTAATAGCAGATTGAAAATTGTCAAGTTTTTAAGGAATATGCAAGCTAATAGGCTCGTTTCTATTTTTATTCAAGAGACCTGAGGCAAAGGCAGTCACTCAAACAAAAGTCGATTGAATGACAAGGGCGTTCATATACATGTGGTCCATCGTTGTTGATTGAAATAGAGAGCATTTAGTTGCTTGATCGTTACCTCTTTCATTCTACGTCTGTTTGAAGAGAGCGGGGAAGTGTATGTGGAAAATGAACGCTCCACTGGTGAGCTGTTCGATGAGAGGTTGGGCAGTCTATCCGTCATGGCTCTTCAGAACTGGATGACGTCTTTCTTGCAGACTTAGTAGTCCGACAGAACAGCCTTGTATACCTCGATTTCTGCTTTGACTGTTTCAATGCTAATGCTGTCAACGTTTAGACCAGTCTTAGCCAGTGTCTTCACGTCGAGATGAACAATGTGGCCCCAACAAGTGTATGTGCTGAGCATTTGGGAACAGTGTTGAAAGCACGTCACGATAGGCCTTCAACATATAGGATGCGCTATCAGAGATGAAAGCATGCACATGCTCGAGGCCTATGCAAAAGTCACTCGAGCATTTGACAACGGTACGTGAGACTCTAGAGTTCTCAACCTTTTCTAGAAAAATGGTGTCGATGAGGTAGAACTTATCCGTCTTCGTTGCATCTAACGCTTTGACTAAAATTTTCAAAACATACCTTTGCTCAACAGCTGTAGTTTCATCGATTCGCACAGCAACTGCCTTACCCCTTAGTAGCTCCTGAAGCTCTCTGTGATTATTCTCGTTCACTTTTTGAACATACTCTTTGCGGAGCGTATTAGCCTTCGGGATAGCTCTGCCATTCCGAACGTGCTATTCGAAAAAGGCACGTAGGGGCTCACAGTCCACTCTCTCTAAAGGGATATTTGTTGTAGAAAACGCCTTGACAAGATCAGTTACAACTTCCTGACGTGCAGCAGTTGCTTCATTGCATTTCTTCATGCAGGTCTCCATTGTGATCTACATTGGGAAAGAATAAGCAAGATGTGTTGGGATTTAAGTTCTTCATACATACGTGTATCAATTTAAGTAACTTACAAGCAAGCAAGTTTGCTAACAATTAGTAACTGAACGTTAATTTTGAGAAGTGAACATTATAGTCCATTAATAGAGTTAGCCGCCCTTACTACGTATTGTAATCACAAGGATGTAGATGTACATACGAGTATACGTTTTACGATTGGTAAGAAGTGTTTGTTCCCATTGGAGTAAGCCGTTATGTTTATGCTGTAGAATAGATGTACAATAGCCAATTAATCAGTTCATGTACATGATGTATTTCCTTTTTTCATTCATTCAAGTGCTCTGCTCTAAATGTGCTTACACTGCGAAACGACAGGTTTCTTCGACTCATCGGACTGAAACCATTGCTAACGACTCGAGCCTAGGATACATTGTAATTTCACCAGATCCCGTTTAACATTTTGTGCCACTAACTTGTTTTGATTTCTTTGTAGGAGGCTCAGCAACAGTTCGTGAGTCCTTCACCTTGTGCTTCATGTTCTTAAACTTGCGTGTCATTTTCAGTTGTTTCTTCAANCGATGAGAGGTTGGGCAGTCTATCCGTCATGGCTCTTCAGAACTGGATGACGTCTTTCTTGCAGACTTAGTAGTCCGACAGAACAGCCTTGTATACCTCGATTTCTGCTTTGACTGTTTCAATGCTAATGCTGTCAACGTTTAGACCAGTCTTAGCCAGTGTCTTCACGTCGAGATGAACAATGTGGCCCCAACAAGTGTATGTGCTGAGCATTTGGGAACAGTGTTGAAAGCACGTCACGATAGGCCTTCAACATATAGGATGCACATGCTCGAGGCCTATGCAAAAGTCACTCGAGCATTTGACAACGGTACGTGAGACTCTAGAGTTCTCAACCTTTTCTAGAAAAATGGTGTCGATGAGGTAGAACTTATCCGTCTTCGTTGCATCTAACGCTTTGACTAAAATTTTCAAAACATACCTTTGCTCAACAGCTGTAGTTTCATCGATTCGCACAGCAACTGCCTTACCCCTTAGTAGCTCCTGAAGCTCTCTGTGATTATTCTCGTTCACTTTTTGAACATACTCTTTGCGGAGCGTATTAGCCTTCGGGATAGCTCTGCCATTCCGAACGTGCTATTCGAAAAAGGCACGTAGGGGCTCACAGTCCACTCTCTCTAAAGGGATATTTGTTGTAGAAAACGCCTTGACAAGATCAGTTACAACTTCCTGACGTGCAGCAGTTGCTTCATTGCATTTCTTCATGCAGGTCTCCATTGTGATCTACATTGGGAAAGAATAAGCAAGATGTGTTGGGATTTAAGTTCTTCATACATACGTGTATCAATTTAAGTAACTTACAAGCAAGCAAGTTTGTTAACAATTAGTAACTGAACGTTAATTTTGAGAAGTGAACATTATAGTCCATTAATAGAGTTAGCCGCCTTTACTACGTATTGTAATCACAAGGATGTAGATGTACATACGAGTATACGTTTTACGATTGGTAAGAAGTGTTTGTTCCCATTGGAGTAAGCCGTTATGTTTATGCTGTAGAATAGATGTACAATAGCCAATTAATCAGTTCATGTACATGATGTATTTCCTTTTTTCATTCATTCAAGTGCTCTGCTCTAAATGTGCTTACACTGCGAAACGACAGGTTTCTTCGACTCATCGGACTGAAACCATTGCTAACGACTCGAGCCTAGGATACATTGTAATTTCACCAGATCCCGTTTAACATTTTGTGCCACTAACTTGTTTTGATTTCTTTGTAGGAGGCTCAGCAACAGTTCGTGAGTCCTTCACCTTGTGCTTCATGTTCTTAAACTTGCGTGTCATTTTCAGTTGTTTCTTCAAAAGAATATGACTGCCGATCGCAAACTTTTTGCAATCAAGTGAAATGGAGCATATAGTACAAAACAGAATGCCACCGTCCTCACGGAGCAAGTCCTGCGTGTACTCTCTGACTCGCTGCTTCGCACTGATTTTTCCCGGCCCATCTTGCCGTTTTTTCCGTGACCAGATGTTTAACTGTACTAATTAATACCAAAGAGGTTTCAAAATTCACATAGTAGTAGAGTACGTGTAGGTGGCGATCGAGTTTTGTGGTATTACAGCCTTTGAGATTGGAAACTTCAAAGCCTATCTTGAAGCTAGTTTGGTCAAAGGCTAAAATGTGCTTGACAGCACGTGCCAAACGGAACTACTGAAGCATTTCCGTGTTGACAGACAGCTTGGACGCGAAGTATTTTTCTGTAGGTGGTCCTTTAAAAAAATGTTCGGCTTGGTTGATATCTGACAATGTAAATTGGGGTGATTTCATAACTTGGTACATAGTGAACTGGAGTTAAGGTTTAAGAAATAGTTGGAATAAAATGTAGAATTTCGAAAGATATCAGATTCTAGCAAGAAAAAGCAAAAATAGCATTTTTTAGCGAAAAAAAGCGAAAATAGTAATTAATAGCAATTCATGGGGGATTGCAAAATTTCGGGTTCCCTGATCACAAATCCCTTTTATTTAGGGCATTTGGTTGGTGAACAATTTATTCTAACACTGACAAGTAATATCACTGTTAACGAGGTTTTCATCTTCGCTCAACAAAATGCATGGGGAACGTATTTCAAAAAATGTGCTTATGTTTCTAAATGGTTATTGAATTATGAGAACAAGGTATTGAAATACGTATTTGCTTTTATGAATCTATGCCACCTGTTTTGCACGTGGGTTGCAGGAAATTGAAAAAATGTACCTAATATAACAAAATAGTACTTCTCTTCTATTTAAAAAGTTCTGGCTATCCTTAGTGCAAATGGATACATATTATAAGTTTTTCGTCTTTATATTTCTACTAGACTTTTAGATTACATCTTATTTAAGCTCCATCTCTGAAAACACATGTCTATAATTTGGCAGCGTTAAGTAAGAAAAGTTGCCCAAGTTTACTCAAGCAAAAGTATTGTCCTGAAAACAGCAATCATAATGTGTGCGAAAATTTCAAAGGGTATTTCGAAGTTATGGAAAACAGGACAAGAAATAAAGGGAAAATGTTAAGATTACCCCGTCTGAAACTGGAGTCTACGAAGAAAAGTTTTAGATTTCTTGGTGCAAAATTATATAATGAACTGCCAATTGAAGTTTGAAGTGCGACCTCGACAAAAGAATTTATAGTTTTATGGACAAAGTTTTTAAAGTTTCTATCTAATGAAGATTGATTTTATGTTATTTTATATATCTAATTTTAGCTTCTAGATTCAAATTAAACTGACAACAGTCCAAACTCTCAGGCGGGTTTAGCATATCACATACAATCTTCCAAGTTAAACTTCAGTGGATCAATCGAGGTTTTAAATTTTTCAGATTTCGAATCTGTGAGTAAATCAGATTTCTCAAATACTTTTTTGTTATTTTCCTTTTAAGCTTGAAACAGGACCCATTTGACAACAAAAGTTTTTGTAAATATGCATATATTTCTAAAATTTTTGAATTGGTTATCCTGTATAAAT